>JAANYP010006065.1:360108-461759 GCA_020465985.1 Centrapalus pauciflorus | reverse complement strand
ATACACTCTGGGATATGAGTACACCTATCACCCGCAAACGAACGGTCAGAGAAAGTGAAGAACGATTCAAACAGTGGAAGATATGCTAAGGGCATGTGTCATCGACTTTGAAAACAGTTGGACAAACGACCTGCCATTGTCGATTTTTTCTTATACAACAATACCACGCGAGCATTAAGACCGGCCCCATTCTAAGTCGAAGCACTCTATGGACGAAAGTGTCGATCACCTCTTTGTTGGGCTGAAGTAGGGGATAGTCAGATTACTGGACCTGAGATCATCCAGGAAACTACAGAGAAGATAGCCCAGATTCGGAACCGATTGAAGATTGCGCGGGATCGACAGAAGAGTTATGCAGACATCCGACGGAAGGATTTGGAATTCCAAGAGGGAGATCTAGTGATGCTGAAAGTCTCGCCTTGGAAAGGCGTAATCCGTTTTGGAAAAGGAGGAAAACTCAATCCTCGTTATATCGGACCATTCAAAATCACCAGAAGAATTGGCCCGGTAGCTTACCGACTCGATCTATCCCCAGAGCTTAGAAACGTTCATAATACCTTCCACGTATCCAATCTTAAGAAATGTCTGGCTGATGAATCACTCGTGATACCCATGGACGAGCTGAAGATAGACGACAAGTTGAATTTCATTGAGCAACCGGTGGAAATAATGGACCGAGAAGTCAAGAAACTCAAGCACAGTCGAATTCCAATAATAAAGGTCCGATGGAACTCTAAACGAGGTCCTGATTTTACTTGGGAACGCGAAGATCAATTCCGAGAGAAGTACCCCCAGCTGTTCTCAAAAGTCCAAGCAGAGGAGAACACGAGCTAATTCGGGACGAAATTCCTTCAACAGGGGGAGACTGTAACAACTGGCCTAAAAATAAGGTATGAAACTCAAAAATTAAACTAATATAAAACTCGAATAATGAAGTAATAAACTCGAATGGAATTATATGAATCTCGAATCATATAATCAATAAACTCGAATGGTGTTGTATGAATCTCGATGAAAGAAGTAATAAACTCGAATAATGATATAATGAAACTCGATTAGTAAAGATCTAGACTCGAATAACACTTTGATGAAACTAGAATAAAGAAACAATTTTCTCGGATGATGCAGTATAAAACTCGAACAATGAAGATACAAATCTCGATTTCTAAGGGATGAAACTCGAATAAAGAAACATAAATCTCGAATAAAACTACATAAAACTCGAACAGTTAAACAAAGAAACTGGGCGATGTTGTATAAAACTCGACTAAAGCTATATGAAACTCGAATGACAAGGGCATAAAACTCGATCAAAGTGTGATAAAACTCGGGTATAATGATATAAAACTCGATTGACACTGCAACAAACTCGATTCACACTTGAATCGAGTTTAACATTCCAGAAAATTTTTCTAAGTATGTATATATATATATATATATATATATATATATATATATATATATATATATATATATATATATCAGAAATTATTACTATCACCTTTTCGTGCATGCTTTTGTACTTTTATTGATAAAAAAATTTGAAAACCCATACTACTTATCACTCTAAAAAGTAAGTTGTCCTTTAAAGGACAACTAGCTTGTACTTTTGTATTATTTTATTATTAAACTCCATGCAACATACAATCATGAAATCGGCCACACTTATTTTGTCCAACACTCAACCGAAAACACCTTTTCTTTTCATCATTTCACTAAATTTTAATTAGTTTATCATTATTTTTAATAATCCTTTTTCTTCTATAAATAGAAGACAAACCCATTTCACAAAAACACACCAACTCACAAACTCTCTCAAAGCAAATCGGCCAAAATTCAAGCATTCCTCAACTTTTGTAAGTTTTTTTCTTATTTACTTTATTTCCCACCTTAAAAATTTATAAAACATGAAAAAAGTTAAAATATAATACTTTTTATTTACAACTCGGTTTTCATAATACTCGTGAAATTTTCCATGCAAAATATATGAATACCCTTTCATAATGATGCACATGCTCGTATATATATGTATGCATTTTCGTATATATATAAATACATATGTACATACGTATGCATGCATGCATTAAAATGTCCTTGGAAATAAACTACTTAAAATCATTTTTGTAAATCGGAATTAATACAGCAAATTATATTTTTAAATAAATTACTTGAACATAACTGCAAATCATTATCAACATTATTTATACATCACCCCCAAGTACATAAAATATTCAAACACGTATTATGATGATATTGACCCGAACTCGTAAAAATATTAGGACGAGTCTCAACTATACAATCAAGTGTTCAACTCAGATCCAAAAATATCATCAAAAATCAACAAGGTGAGTCTTCATAGTCCCATTTTTTCCATTATTATGTTTTGGGATGATATACATACTTCGTTTTTATATGGACACAAAAACTTCTCGATTCTATTATGTATTACATATGTGATCTCCGCCCTTATATCATGAAATCGTTAGTTGCATTTGTTTGCAAACGCGAATATATTGTGGATAGATCTATTGGCAGTCATGTACCCCACTCGGGTTAGTGGTTTAGCTAACTGCGGGTGCATATATATTCAACACACGGTATTACGTATGGGAATACTGCTCGGGGCAAACTCATTCTAATTAAGTTTCGGTGACATGATGGTTTATGTAATACATCTCATGGAATTTATGATTTTATAGATTCAACTCAACTGATATGTCCATACAACTGGTCTTTTCGCGTAAACCTATGAACTCACCAACAATTTTTGTTGACGTATTTTAGTATGTATTTTCAGGTAATTAAGGCAAGTGTGCCTTCGGATACACTAACTTTCAAGCTTCCGCATTTCATGGAGTCGCATGCATATTTCAAAATTAACGGAGATTTGACTGCATTATTTTTGGACGCATTAATTATGTATTAGAATCTCTGTATTACGCGAACTTCATTTCTTTCATTTTGTAAAACGTTATTACATTCTTAAATTTTAACGATGTATTATTTCGAAAACGTCCATATAGTGGTCGTTCGTTATAATTATGGTTACGCTTCCGCACTCGTCACGTCTCGCTGCCAACCAAGGTGGCAGGGTGTGACAGATTGGTATCAGAGCCATAGTTATAGTGAACTAGGTTGCATGGAAAATAGTCACAAAAAATACAACTTTAGCTCACTTAAAAGAGCATATGGTCACACTTTTTAACACCTACGGACACAGTTGGCATAATTTAATGTGACCAAAGCCCATAAGAAGACACTCGTTGTGTGACCAAACGGTTGCAATCAGCCACACACAAATAAAAATAAAGTGGCCATTGAATGGAAAATAGTCATACAAAATACAAGGTTACCTCACTTAAAAGAGCATATGGTCACACTTTTTAACACCTACAGGCACATTCCGCATAATTTTATGTGACCAAAGCCCACAAGAAGACACTCGTTGTGTGAACAAATAGTTGCAATAAGCCAAAGACAAATAAAAATAAAGTGGTCATTGCATGGACAATTGTCACACAAAATACAAGTTTAACCCCCTTAAAAGAGCATATGGTCACACTTTTTAACACCTACGACCACATTTGGCATAATTTTATGTGACCAAAGCCCACAAGAAGACACTCGTTGTGTGTCCAAATGGTTCCAATCAGCCACACACAAATAAAAATAAAGTGGTCATTGCATGGAAAATAGTTACACAAAATACAACTTTACCTCGCTTAAAAGAGCATATGGTCACACTTTTTAACACCTACGGCCACATTTGGCATAATTTGATGTGACCAAAGCCCACAAGAAGACATTCGTTGTGTGACCAAATGGTTGCAATCAGCCACACACAAATAAAAATAAAGTTGCCATTGCATTGACAATAGTCATCCAAAATACAACTTTACGTCACTTAAAAGAGCATATGGTCACACTTTTTAACACCTACGACCACATTTGGCATAACTTTCTGTGACCAAAGCCCACAAGTAGACACTCGTTGTGTGACCAAATGGTTGCAATCAGCCACACACAAATAAAAAAAAAAGTGGCCATTGCATGGACAATAGTCACACAAAATACAAGTTTACCTTACTTAAAAGAGCATAGGGTCACACTTTTTAAACCTTACGGTCACATTTGACGTAATTTTATGCTACCAAAGCCCACAAGAAGACACTCGTTGTGTGACCAAATGTTTGCAATCTGCCACACACAAATAAAAATAAAGTGGCCATTGCATGGACAATAATCACACAAAAAGCAAGTTTACCTTACTTAAAAGAGCATATGGTCACACTTTTTAACACCAACGACCACATTTGGCATAATTTTATGTGACCAAAGCCCACAAGAAGACACTCGTTGTGTGTCCAAATGGTTCGAATCAGCCACACACAAATAAAAATAAAGTGGTCATTGCATGGAGAATAGTCACACAAAATACAACTTTACCTCGCTTAAAAGAGCATATGGTCACACTTTTTAACACCTACGGCCACATTTGGCATAATTTGATGTGACCAAAGCCCACAAGAAGAAATTCGCTGTGTGACCAAATGGTTGCAATCAGCCACACACCAATAAAAATAAAGTTGCCATTGCATGGACAATAGTCTTACAAAATACAAATTTACGTCACTTAAAAGAGCATATGGTCACACTTTTTAACACCTACGACCACATTTGGCTTAATTTTATGTGACCAAAGCCCACAAGAAGACACTCGTTGTGTGACCAAATGGTTGCAATCAGCCACACACAAATAAAGAAAAAGTTGCCATTGCATGGAGAATAGTCACACAAAATACAAGTTTACCTTACTTAAAAGAGCATATGGTCACACTTTTTAACCCCTACGGCCACATTTGGCGTAATTTTATGCTACCAAAGTCCACAAGAAGACACTCGTTGTGTGACCAAATGTTTGCAATCCGCCACACACAAATAAAAATAAAGTGGCCATTGCATGGACAATAGTCACACAAAATACAAGTTTACCTTACTTAAAAGAGCATATTGTCACACTTTTTAACACCAACCACCACATTTGGCATAATTTTATGTGACCAATGCCCACAAGAAGACACTCGTCATGTGACCAAATTGTTGCAATCAGCCACACACAAATAAAAATAAAGTGGTCATTGCATGGACAATAGTCACACAAAATACAAGTTTACATCACTTAAAAGAGGATATGGTCACACTTTTTACAACCTACGACCACATTTGGCATAATTTTATGAGACCAAAGCCCTCAAGAAGACACTCGTTATGTGACCAAATGGTTGCTATCAGCCACACACAAATAAAAATAAAGTGGTCATTGCATGGACAATAGTCACACAAAATACTAGTTTACATTACTTAAAAGAGCATAAGGTCACACTTTTTAACACCTATGGCCACATTTAGCATAATTTTATATGACCAAAGTCCACAACAAGACACTCGTGTGACCAAATGGTAGCTATCAGCCACACACAAATAAAACGAAGGAGCCTTTGCATGGACAATAGTCACACAAAATACAAGGTTACCTCACTTAAAATAGCATATGGTCACACTTTTTAACACCTACGGGCACATTTCGCATAATTTTATGTGACCAAAGCCAACAAGAAGACACTCGTTGTGTGAACAAATAGTTGCAATCAGCCACAGACAAATAAAAATAAAGTGGCCATTGCATGGACAATTGTCACACAAAATACAAGTTTAACCCCCTTAAAAGAGCATATGGTCACACTTTTTAACACCTACGACCACATTTGGTTGTGTGACCAAAGCCCACAAGAAGACACTCATTATGTGACCAAATGGTTGCAGTCAGCCACACACAAATAAAAATGAAGTGGCCATTGCATGGAAAATAGTCACAAAAAATACAACTTTAGCTCACTTAAAAGAGCATATGGTCACACTTTTTAACACCTACGGACACATTTGGGATAATTTAATGTGACCAAAGCCCATAAGAAGAGACTCGTTGTGTGACCAAATGGTTGCAATCAGCCACACACAAATAAAAATAAAGTGGCCATTGAATGGAAAATAGTCATACAAAATACAAGTTTACCTCACTTAAAAGAGCATATGGTCACACTTTTTAATACCTACGACCACATTTTGCATAATTTTGTGTGATCAAAGCCCACGAATAAGACACAACTCCGTTGTTGTGACCCAAATTGTTGCAACCAGCCACACAAAAATAAAAATAAAGTGGCCATTGCATGGAAAATAGTCACACAAAATACAACTTTACCTCGCTTAAAAGAGCATATGGTCACACTTTTTAACCCCTACGGCCACATTTGGCATAATTTTATGTTACCAAAGCCCACAAGAAGACACTCGTTGTGTGACCAAATGTTTGCAATCCGCCACACACAAATAAAAATAAAGTGGCCATTGCATGGACAATAGTCACACAAAAATACAAGTTTACCTTACTTAAAAAAGCATATGGTCACACTTTTTAACACCAACGACCACATTTGGCATAATTTTATGTGACCAATGCCCACAAGAAGACACTGGTCATGTGACCAAATTGTTGCAATCAGCCACACACAAATAAAAATAAAGTGCATTTGCCGTATGGCGACACATAGTCCACACAACAAAAATACAAGTTTTACATCACTTAAAAAGAGATCCATGTCACACTTTTTTACAACCTTACGACCACATTGCCACTAATGTTTTATGAGACCAAAGCCCCCTTACCAGAAAGGTACACTCGTTATGTGACCAAATGGTTGCAATCAGCCACACACAAATAAAAATAAAGTGGTCATTGCATGGACAATAGTCACACAAAATACAAGTTTACATCACTTAAAAGAGCATATGGTCACACTTTTTAACACCTATGGCCACATTTAGCATAATTTTATATGACCAAAGTCCACAACAAGACACTCGTGTGACCAAATGGTTGCTATCAGCCACACACAAATAAAATAAAGGAGCCTTTGCATGGACAATAGTCACAAAAAATACAAGGTTACCTCACTTAAAAGAGCATATGGTCACACTTTTTAACACCTACGGGCACATTCCGCATAATTTTATGTGACCAAAGCCCACAAGAAGACACTCGTTGTGTGAACAAATAGTTGCAATCAACCAAAGACAAATAAAAATAAAGTGGTCATTGCATGGACAATTGTCACACAAAATACAAGTTTTACCCCCTTAAAAGAGCATATGGTCACACTTTTTAACACCTACGACCACATTTGGCATAATTTTATGTGACCAAAGCCCACAAGAAGACACTCGTTGTGTGACCAATTGGTTGCAATCAGCCACACACAAATAAAAAAAGTGGCCATTACAAATAAAAAAAGTGGCCATTGCATGGACAATAGTCACACAAAATACAAGTTTGCCTAACTTAAAAGAGTATATGGTCACACTTTTTAACACCTACGACCACTTTTGGCATAATTTTATGTGACCAAAGCCCACAAGAAGACACTCGTTGTGTGACCAAATGTTTGTAATCCGCCACACACAAATAAAAATAAAGTGGCCATTGCATGGACAATAGTCACACAAAATACAAATTTACCTTACTTAAAAGAGCATATGGTCACACTTTTTAACACCAACGACCACATTTGGCATAATTTTATGTGACCAATGCCCACAAGAAGACACTCGTCATGTGACCAAATTGTTGCAATCAGCCACACACAAATAAAAATAAAGTGGTCATTGCATGGACAATAGTGACACAAAATAAAAGTTTACATCACTTAAAAGAGGATATGGTCACACTTTTTACAACCTACGACCAATTTTGGCATAATTTTATGAGACCAAAGCCCTCAAGAAGACACTCGTTATGTGACCAAATGGTTGCAATCAGCCACACACAAATAAAAATAAAGTGGTCATTGCATGGAGAATAGTCACACAAAATACAAGTTTACATTACTTAAAAGAGCATATGGTCACACTTTTTAACACCTATGGCCACATTTAGCATAATTTTATATGACCAAAGTTCACAACTAGACACTCGTGTGACCAAATGGTTGCTATCAGCCACACACAAATAAAATAAAGGAGCCTTTGCATGGACAATAGTCACACAAAATACAAGGTTACCTCACTTAAAAGAGCATATGGTCACACTTTTTAACACCTACGGGCACATTCCGCATAATTTTATGTGACCAAAGCCCACAAGAAGATACTCGTTGTGTGAACAAATAGTTGCAATCAGCCAAAGACAAATAAAAATAAAGTGGTCATTGCATGGACAATTGTCACACAAAATACAAGTTTAACCCCCTTAAAAGAGCATGTGGTCACACTTTTTAACACCTATGACCACATTTGGCATAATTTTATTTGACCAAAGCCCACAAGAAGACACTAGTTGTGTGTCCAAATGGTTCCAATCAGCCACACACAAATAAAAATAAAGTGGCCATTGCATGGAAAATAGTCACACAACAACTTTACCTCGCTTAAAAGAGCATATGGTCACACTTTTTAACACCTACGGCCACATTTGGCATAATTTGATGTGACCAAAGCCCGCAAGAAGACATTCGTTGTGTGACCAAATGGTTGCAATCAGCCACACACGAATAAAAATAAAGTTGCCATTGCATGGACAATAGTCATACAAAATACAAGTTTACGTCACTTAAAAGAGCATATGGTCACACTTTTTAACACCTACGACCACATTTGGCTTAACTTTATGTGACCAAAGCCCACAAGAAGACACTCGTTGTGTGACCAAATGGTTGCAATCAGCCACACACAAATAAAAAAAAAGTGGCCATTGCATGGACAATAGTCACACAAAATACAAGTTTTCCTTACTTAAAAGAGCATAGGGTCACACTTTTTAACCCTTACGGCCACATTTGACGTAATTTTATGCTACCAAAGCCCACAAGAAGACACTCGTTGTGTGACCAAATGTTTTCAATCCGCCACACACAAATAAAAATAAAGTGGCCATTGCATGGACAATAATCACACAAAATACAAGTTTACCTCACTTAAAAGAGCATATGGTCACACTTTTTAACACCAACGACCACATTTGGTATAATTTTATGTGACCAAAGCCCACAAGAAGACACTCGTTGTGTGACCAAATGGTTACAATCAGCCACACACAAATAAAAAAAAGTGGCCATTGCATGGACAATAGTCACACAAAATACAAGTTTACCTTACTTAAAAGAGCATATGGTCACACTTTTTAACCCCTACGGCCACATTTGGCGTAATTTTATGCTACCAAAGCCCACAAGAAGACACTCGTTGTGTGACCAAATGTTTGCAATCCGCCACACACAAATAAAAATAAAGTGGTCATTGCATGGACAATAGTCACACAAAATACAAGTTTACATCACTTAAAAGAGGATATGGTCACACTTTTTACAACCTACGACCACATTTGGCATAATTTTATGAGACCAAAGCCCTCAACAAGACACTCGTTATGTGACCAAATGGTTGCAATCAGCCACACACAAATAAAAATAAAGTGGTCATTGCATGGACAATAGTCACACAAAATACAAGTTTACATTACTAAAAAGAGCATATGGTCACACTTTTTAAAACCTATGGCCACATTTAGCATAATTTTATATGACCAAAGTCCACAACAAGACACTCCTGTGACCAAATGGTTGCTATCAGCCACACACAAATAAAACGTAGGAGTCTTTGCATGGACAATAGTCACACAAAATACAAGGTTACCTCACTTAAAACAGCATATGGTAACACTTTTTAACACCTACGGGTACATTTCGCATAATTTTATGTGACCAAAGCCCACAAGAAGACACTCGTTGTGTGAACAAATAGTTGCAATCAGCCACAGACAAAAAAAAATAAAGTGGCCATTGCATGGACAATTGTCACACAAATTACAAGTTTAACCGCCTTAAAAGAGCATATGGTCACACTTTTTAACACCTACGACCACATTTGGTTGTGTGACCAAAGCCCACAAGAAGACACTCATTATGTGACCAAATGGTTGCAGTCAGCCACACACAAATAGAAATAAAGTGGCCATTGCATGGAAAATAGTCACAAAAAATACAACTTTAGCTCACTTAAAAGAGCATATGGTCACACTTTTTAACACCTACGGACACATTTGGCATAATTTAATTTGACCGAAGTCCATAAGAAGACACTCGTTGTGTGACCAAATGGTTGCAATCAGCCACACACAAATAAAAAAAAGTGGCCATTGAATGGAAAATAGTAATACAAAATACAAGTTTACCTCACTTAAAAGAGCATATGGTCACACTTTTTAATACCTACGACCACATTTTGCATAATTTTATGTGATCAAAGCCCACAACAACACACTCGTTGTGTGACCAAATTGTTGCAATCAGCCACACACAAATAAAAAAAAAGTGGCCATTGCATGGACAATAGTCACACAAAATACAAGTTTACCTTACTTAAAAGAGAATAGGGTCACACTTCTTAACCCTTACGGCCACATTTGACGTAATTTTATGCTACCAAAGCCCACAAGAAGACACTCGTTGTGTGACCAAATGTTTGCAATCCGCCACACACAAATAAAAATAAAGTGGCCATTGCATGGACAGTAATCACACAAAATACAAGTTTACCTTACTTAAAAGAGCATATGGTCACACTTTTTAACACCAACGACCACATTTGGCATAATTTTATTTGACCAAAGCCCACAAGAAGACACTCGTTGTGTGTCCAAATGGTTCCTATGAGCCATACACAAATAAAAATAAAGTGGCCATTGCATGGAGAATAGTCACACAAAATACAACTTTACCTCGCTTAAAAGAGCATATGGTCACACTTTTTAACACCTACGGCCACATTTGGCAGAATTTGATGTGACCAAAGCCCGCAAGAAGACATTCGCTGTGTGACCAAATGGTTGCAATCAGCCACACACAAATAAAAATAAAGTTGCCATTGCATGGACAATAGTCATACAAAATACAAGTTTACGTCACTTAAAAGAGCATATGGTCACACTTTTTAACACCAACGACCACATTTGGCATAATTTTATGTGACCAAAGCCCACAAGAAGACACTCGTTGTGTGACCTAGTGGTTGCAATCAGCCACACACAAATAAAGAAAAAGTGGCCATTGCATGGACAATAGTAACACAAAATACAAGTTTACGTTACTTAAAAGAGCATAGGGTCACACTTTTTAACCCTTACGGCCACATTTGACGTAATTTTATGCTACCAAAGCCCACAAGAAGACACTCGTTGTGTGACCAAATGTTTGCAATCCGCCACACACAAATAAAAATAAAGTGGCCATTGCATGGACAATAATCACACAAAATACAAGTTTACCTTACTTAAAAGAGCATATGGTCACACTTTTTACCACCAACGACCACATTTGGCATAATTTTATGTGACCAAAGCCCACAAGAAGACACTCGTTGTGTGTCCAAATGGTTCCAATCAGCCACACACAAATAAAAATAAAGTGGCCATTGCATGGAGAATAGTCACACAAAATACAACTTTACCTCGCTTAAAAGAGCATATGGTCACACTTTTTAACACCTACGGCCACATTTGGCAGAATTTGATGTGACCAAAGCCCACAAGAAGACACTCGTTGTGTGACCAAATGGTTGCAATCAGCCACACACAAATAAAGAAAAAGTGGCCATTGCATGGACAATAGTCACACAAAATACAAGTTTACCTTACTTAAAAGAGCATATGGTCACACTTTTTAACCCCTACGGCCACATTTGGCGTAATTTTATGCTACCAAAGCCCACAAGAAGACACTCGTTGTGTGACCAAATGTTTGCAATCCGCCACACACAAATAAAAATAAAGTAGCCATTGCATGGACAATAGTCACACAAAATACAAGTTTACCTTACTTAAAAGAGCATATGGTCACACTTTTTAACACCTACGGCCACATTTGGCAGAATTTGATGTGACCAAAGCCCGCAAGAAGACATTCGCTGTGTGACCAAATGGTTGCAATCAGCCACACACAAATAAAAATAAAGTGGTCATTGCATGGCGAATAGTCACACAAAATACAAGTTTACCTTAATTAAAAGAGCATATGGTCACACTTTTTAACACCTACGACCACATTTGGCATAACTTTATGTGACCAAAGCCCACAAGAAGACACTCGTTGTGTGACCAAATGGATGCAATCAGCCACACACAAATAAAAAAAAAGTGGCCATTGCATGGACACTAGTCACACAAAATACAAGTTTACCTTCCTTAAAAGAGCATACGGTCACACTTTTTAACCCGTACGACCACATTTGACGTAATTTTATGCTACCAAAGCCCACAAGAAGACATTCGCTGTGTGACCAAATGGTTGCAATCAGCCACACACAAATGAAAATAAAGTTGCCATTGCATGGACAATAATCACACAAAATACAAGCTTACCTTACTTAAAAGAGCATATGGTCACACTTTTTACAACCTACGACCACATTTGGCATAATTTTATGAGACGAAAGCCCTCAACAAGACACTCGTTATGTGACCAAATGGTTGCAATCAGCCACACACAAATAAAAATAAAGTGGTCATTGCATGGACAATAGTCACACAAAATACAAGTTTACATTACTTAAAAGAGCATATGGTCACACTTTTTAACACCTATGGCCACATTTAGCATAATTTCATATGACCGAAGTCCACAACAAGACACTCGTGTGACCAAATGGTTGCTATCAGCCACACACAAATAAAACGTAGGAGCCTTTGCATGGACAATAGTCACACAAAATACAAGGTTACCTCACTTAAAAGAGCATATGGTCACACTTTTTAACACCTACGGGTACATTTCGCATAATTTTATGTGACCAAAGCCCACAAGAAGACACTCGTTGTGTGAACAAATAGTTGCAATCAGCCACAGACAAATAAAAATAAAGTGGCCATTGCATGGACAATTGTCACACAAATTACAAGTTTAACCCCCTTAAAAGAGCATATGGTCACACTTTTTAACACCTACGACCACATTTGGTTGTGTGACCAAAGCCCACAAGAAGACACTCATAATGTGACCAAATGGTTGCAGTCAGCCACACACAAATAAAAATAAAGTGGCCATTGCATGGAAAATAGTCACAAAAAATACAACTTTAGCTCACTTAAAAGAGCATATGGTCACACTTTTTAACACCTACGGACACATTTGGCATAATTTAATTTGACCGAAGCCCATAAGAAGACACTCGTTGTGTGACCAAATGGTTACAATCAGCCACACACAAAAAAAAAAGTGGCCATTGAATGGAAAATAGTAATACAAAATACAAGTTTACCTCACTTAAAAGAGCATATGGTCACACTTTTTAATACCTACGACCACATTTTGCATAATTTTATGTGATCAAAGCCCACAACAACACACTCGTTGTGTGACCAAATGGTTCCAATCAGCCACACACAAATAAAAAAAAAGTGGCCATTGCATGGAGAATAGTCACACAAAATACAACTTTACCTCGCTTAAAAGAGCATATGGTCACACTTTTTAACACCTACGGCCACATATGGCATAATTTGATGTGACCAAAGCCCGCAAGAAGACATTCGCTGTGTGACCAAATGGTTGCAATCAGCCACACACAAATAAAAATAAAGTTGCCATTGCATGGACAATAGTCATACAAAATACAAGTTTACGTCACTTAAAAGAGCATATGGTCACACTTTTTAACACCTACGACCACATTTGGCATAATTTTATGTGACCAAAGCCCACAAGAAGACACTCGTTGTGTGACCAAATGGTTGCAATCAGCCACACACAAATAAAGAAAAAGTGGCCATTGCATGGACAATAGTCACACAAAATACAAGTTTACCTTACTTAAAAGAGCATATGGTCACACTTTTTAACCCCTACGGCCACATTTGGCGTAATTTTATGCTACCAAAGCCCACAAGAAGACACTCGTTGTGTGACCAAATGTTTGCAATCCGCCACACACAAATAAAAATAAAGTGGCCATTGCATGGACAATAGTCACACAAAATACAAGTTTACCTTACTTAAAAGAGCATATGGTCACACTTTTTAACACCAACGACCACATTTGGCATAATTTTATGTGACCAATGCCCACAAGAAGACACTCGTCATGTGACCAAATTGTTGCAATCAGCCACACACAAATAAAAATAAAGTGGTCATTGCATGGACAATAGTCACACAAAATACAAGTTTACATCACTTAAAAGAGGATATGGTCACACTTTTTACAACCTACGACCACATTTGGCATAATTTTATGAGACCAAAGCCCTCAACAAGACACTCGTTATGTGACCAAATGGTTGCAATCAGCCACACACAAATAAAAATAAAGTGGTCATTGCATGGACAATAGTCACACAAAATACAAGTTTACATTACTTAAAAGAGCATATGGTCACACTTTTTAACACCTATGGCCACATTTAGCATAATTTTATATGACCAAAGTCCACGACAAGACACTCGGGTGACCAAATGGTTGCTATCAGCCACACACAAAAAAAACGTAGGAGCCTTTGCATGGACAATAGTCACACAAAATACAAGGTTACCTCACTTAAAAGAGCATATGGTCACACTTTTTAACACCTACGGGTACATTTCGCATAATTTTATGTGACCAAAGCCCACAAGAAGACACTCGTTGTGTGAACAAATAGTTGCAATCAGCCACAGACAAATAAAAATAAAGTGGCCATTGCATGGACAATTGTCACACAAATTAAAAGTTTAACCCCCTTAAAAGAGCATATGGTCACACTTTTTAACACCTACGACCACATTTGATTGTGTGACCAAAGCCCACAAGAAGACACACATTATGTGACCAAATGGTTGCAGTCAGCCACATACAAATAAAAATAAAGTGGCCATTGCATGGAAAATAGTCACAAAAAATACAACTTTAGCTCACTTAAAAGAGCATATGGTCACACTTTTTAACACCTACGGACACATTTGGCATAATTTAATTTGACCGAAGCCCATAAGAAGACACTCGTTGTGTGACCAAGTGGTTGCAATCAGCCACACACAAATAAAAAAAAGTGGCCATTGAATGGAAAATACTAATACAAAATACAAGTTTACCTCACTTAAAAGAGCATATGGTCACACTTTTTAATACCTACGACCACATTTTGCATAATATTATGTGATCAAAGCCCACAACAACACACTCGTTGTGTGACCAAATGGTTGCAATCAGCCACACACAAATAAAAATAAAGTGGCCATTGCATGGAGAATAGTCACACAAAATACAACTTTACCTCGCTTAAAAGAGCATATGGTCACACTTTTTAACACCTACGGCCACATATGGCATAATTTGATGTGACCAAAGCCCGCAAGAAGACATTCGCTGTGTGACCAAATGGTTGCAATCAGCCACACACAAATAAAAATAAAGTTGACATTGCATGGACAATAGTCATACAAAATAAAAGTTTACGTCGCTTAAAAGAGCATATGATCACACTTTTTAACACCAACGACCACATTTGGCAAAAATTTATGTGACCAAAGCCCACAAGAAGACACTCGTTGTGTGTCCAAATGGTTCCAATCAGCCACGCACAAATAAAAATAAAGTGGCCATTGCATGGAAAATAGTCACAAAAAATACAACTTTAGCTCACTTAAAAGAGCATATGGTCACACTTTTTAACACCTACGGACACATTTGGCATAATTTAATGTGACCAAAGCCCATAAGAAGACACTCGTTGTGTGACCAAATGGTTGCAATCTGCCACACACAAATAAAAATAAAGTGGCCATTGATTGGAAAATAGTCATACAAAATACAAGGTTACCTCACTTAAAAGAGCATATTGTCACACTTTTTAACACCTACGGCCACATTTGGCAGAATTTGATGTGACCAAAGCCCGCAAGAAGACATTCGCTATGTGACCAAATGGTTGCAATCAGCCACACACAAATAAAAATAATGTGGTCATTGCATGGCGAATAGTCACACAAAATACAAGTTTACCTTACTTAAAAGAGCATATGGTCACACTTTTTAACACCTACGACCACATTTGGCATAACTTTAAGTGACCAAAGCCCACAAGAAGACACTCGTTGTGTGACCAAATGGATGCAATCAGCCACACACAAATAAAAAAAAGTGGCCATTGCATGGACACTAGTCACCCAAAATACAAGTTTACCTTACTTAAAAGAGCATAGGGTCACACTTTTTAACCCTTACGGCCACATTTGACGTAATCTTATGCTATCAAAGCCCACAAGAAGACACTCGTTGTGTGACCAAATGTTTGCAATCCGCCACACACAAATAAAAATAAAGTGGCCATTGCATGGACAATAATCACACAAAATACAAGTTTACCTTACTTAAAAGAGCATATGGTCACACCTTTTAACACCAACGACCACATTTGGCATAATTTTATGTCACCAAAGCCCACAAGAAGACACTCATTGTGTGTCCAAATGGTTCCAATCAGCCACACACAAATAAAAAAAAAGTGGCCATTGCATGGAGAATAGTCACACAAAATACAACTTTACCTCGCTTAAAAGAGCATATGGTCACACTTTTTAACACCTACGGCCACATTTGGCATAATTTGATGTGACCAAAGCCCGCAAGAAGACATTCGCTGTGTGACCAAATGGTTGCAATCAGCCACACACAAATAAAAATAAAGTTGACATTGCATGGACAATAGTCATACAAAATAAAAGTTTACGTCGCTTAAAAGAGCATATGATCACACTTTTTAACACCAACGACCACATTTGGCAAAAATTTATGTGACCAAAGCCCACAAGAAGACACTCGTTGTGTGTCCAAATGGTTCCAATCAGCCACGCACAAATAAAAATAAAGTGGCCATTGCATGGAAAATAGTCACAAAAAATACAACTTTAGCTCACTTAAAAGAGCATATGGTCCCACTTTTTAACACCTACGGACACATTTGGCATAATTTAATGTGACCAAAGCCCATAAGAAGACACTCGTTGTGTGACCAAATGGTTGCAATCTGCCACACACAAATAAAAATAAAGTGGCCATTGATTGGAAAATAGTCATACAAAATACAAGGTTACCTCACTTAAAAGAGCATATTGTCACACTTTTTAACACCTACGGCCACATTTGGCAGAATTTGATGTGACCAAAGCCCGCAAGAAGACATTCGCTATGTGACCAAATGGTTGCAATCAGCCACACACAAATAAAAATAATGTGGTCATTGCATGGCGAATAGTCACACAAAATACAAGTTTACCTTACTTAAAAGAGCATATGGTCACACTTTTTAACACCTACGACCACATTTGGCATAACTTTAAGTGACCAAAGCCCACAAGAAGACACTCGTTGTGTGACCAAATGGATGCAATCAGCCACACACAAATAAAAAAAAGTGGCCATTGCATGGACACTAGTCACCCAAAATACAAGTTTACCTTACTTAAAAGAGCATAGGGTCACACTTTTTAACCCTTACGGCCACATTTGACGTAATCTTATGCTATCAAAGCCCACAAGAAGACACTCGTTGTGTGACCAAATGTTTGCAATCCGCCACACACAAATAAAAATAAAGTGGCCATTGCATGGACAATAATCACACAAAATACAAGTTTACCTTACTTAAAAGAGCATATGGTCACACCTTTTAACACCAACGACCACATTTGGCATAATTTTATGTCACCAAAGCCCACAAGAAGACACTCGTTGTGTGTCCAAATGGTTCCAATCAGCCACACACAAATAAAAAAAAAGAGGCCATTGCATGGAGAATAGTCACACAAAATACAACTTTACCTCGCTTAAAAGAGCATATGGTCACACTTTTTAACACCTACGGCCACATTTGGCATAATTTGATGTGACCAAAGCCCGCAAGAAGACATTCGCTGTGTGACCAAATGGTTGCAATCAGCCACACACAAATGAAAATAAAGTTGCCATTGCATGGACAATAGTCATACAAAATACAAATTTACGTCACTTAAAAGAGCATATGGTCACACTTTTTAACACCTACGACCACATTTGGTTGTGTGACCAAAGCCCACAAGAAGACACTCATTATGTGACCAAATGGTTGCAGTCAGCCACACACAAATAAAAATAAAGTGGCCATTGCATGGAAAATAGTCACAAAAAATACAACTTTAGCTCACTTAAAAGAGCATATGGTCACACTTTTTAACACCTACGGACACATTTGGCATAATTTAATTTGACCGAAGCCCATAAGAAGACACGCGTTGTGTGACCAAATGGTTGCAATCAGCGACACACAAATAAAAAAAAGTGGCCATTGAATGGAAAATAGTAATACAAAATACAAGTTTACCACACTTAAAAGAGCATATGGTCACACTTTTTAATACCTACGACCACATTTTGCATAATTTTATGTGATCAAAGTCCACAACAACACACTCGTTGTGTGACCAAATGGTTGCCATCAGCCACACACAAAAAACAAAGTGGCCATTGAATTGATAATAGTCACACAAAATACAAGTTTACCTTACTTAAAAGAGCATATGGTCACACTTTTTAACACCAACGACCACATTTGGCATAATTTTATGTGACCAAAGCCCACAAGAAGACACTCGTTGTGTGTCCAAATGGTTCCAATCAGCCACACACAAATAAAAATAAAGTGGCCATTGCATGGAAAATAGTCACAAAAAATACAACTTTAGCTCACTTAAAAGAGCATATGGTCACACTTTTTAACACCTACGGACACATTTGGCATAATTTAATGTGACCAAAGCCCATAAGAAGACACTCGTTGTGTGAACAAATGGTTGCAATCAGCCACACACAAATAAAAATAAAGTGGCCATTGATTGGAAAATAGTCATACAAAATACAAGGTTACCTCACTTAAAAGAGCATATGGTCACACTTTTTAACACCTACGGCCACATTTGGCAGAATTTGATGTGACCAAAGCCCGCAAGAAGACATTCGCTGTGTGACCAAATGGTTGCAATCAGCCACACACAAATAAAAATAAAGTGGTCATTGCATGGCGAATAGTCACACAAAATACAAGTTTACCTTACCTAAAAGAGCATATGGTCACACTTTTTAACACCTACGACCACATTTGGCATAACTTTATGTGACCAAAGCCCACAAGAAGACACTCGTTGTGTGACCAAATGGATGCAATCAGCCACACACAAATAAAAAAAAAGTGGCCATTGCATGGACACTAGTCACACAAAATACAAGTTTACCTTACTTAAAAGAGCATAGGGTCACACTTTTTAACCCGTACGACCACATTTGACGTAATTTTATGCTACCAAAGCCCACAAGAAGACATTCGCTGTGTGACCAAATGGTTGCAATCAGCCACACACAAATGAAAATAAAGTTGCCATTGCATGGACAATAATCACACAAAATACAAGTTTACCTTACTTAAAAGAGCATATGGTCACACTTTTTACAACCTACGACCACATTTGGCATAATTTTATGAGACGAAAGCCCTCAACAAGACACTCGTTATGTGACCAAATGGTTGCAATCAGCCACACACAAATAAAAATAAAGTGGTCATTGCATGGACAATAGTCACACAAAATACAAGTTTACATTACTTAAAAGAGCATATGGTCACACTTTTTAACACCTATGGCCACATTTAGCATAATTTCATATGACCGAAGTCCACAACAAGACACTCGTGTGACCAAATGGTTGCTATCAGCCACACACAAATAAAACGTAGGAGCCTTTGCATGGACAATAGTCACACAAAATACAAGGTTACCTCACTTAAAAGAGCATATGGTCACACTTTTTAACACCTACGGGTACATTTCGCATAATTTTATGTGACCAAAGCCCACAAGAAGACACTCGTTGTGTGAACAAATAGTTGCAATCAGCCACAGACAAATAAAAATAAAGTGGCCATTGCATGGACAATTGTCACACAAATTACAAGTTTAACCCCCTTAAAAGAGCATATGGTCACACTTTTTAACACCTACGACCACATTTGGTTGTGTGACCAAAGCCCACAAGAAGACACTCATAATGTGACCAAATGGTTGCAGTCAGCCACACACAAATAAAAATAAAGTGGCCATTGCATGGAAAATAGTCACAAAAAATACAACTTTAGCTCACTTAAAAGAGCATATGGTCACACTTTTTAACACCTACGGACACATTTGGCATAATTTAATTTGACCGAAGCCCATAAGAAGACACTCGTTGTGTGACCAATTGGTTACAATCAGCCACACACAAAAAAAAAAAAGTGGTCATTGAATGGAAAATAGTAATACAAAATACAAGTTTACCTCACTTAAAAGAGCATATGGTCACACTTTTTAATACCTACGACCACATTTTGCATAATTTTATGTGATCAAAGCCCACAACAACACACTCGTTGTGTGACCAAATGGTTCCAATCAGCCACACACAAATAAAAATAAAGTGGCCATTGCATGGAGAATAGTCACACAAAATACAACTTTACCTCGCTTAAAAGAGCATATGGTCACACTTTTTAACACCTACGGCCACATATGGCATAATTTGATGTGACCAAAGCCCGCAAGAAGACATTCGCTGTGTGACCAAATGGTTGCAATCAGCCACACACAAATAAAAATAAAGTTGACATTGCATGGACAATAGTCATACAAAATACAAGTTTACGTCACTTAAAAGAGCATATGGTCACACTTTTTAACACCTACGACCACATTTGACATAATTTTATGTGACCAAAGCCCACAAGAAGACACTCGTTGTGTGACCAAATGGTTGCAATCAGCCACACACAAATAAAGAAAAAGTGGCCATTCCATGGACAATAGTCACACAAAATACAAGTTTACCTTACTTAAAAGAGCATATGGTCACACTTTTTAACCCCTACGGCCACATTTGGCGTAATTTTATGCTACCAAAGCCCACAAGAAGACACTCGTTGTGTGACCAAATGTTTGCAATCCGCCACACACTAATAAAAATAAAGTGGCCATTGCATGGACAATAGTCACACAAAATACAAGTTTACCTTACTTAAAAGAGCATATGGTCACACTTTTTAACACCAACGACCACATTTGGTATAATTTTATGTGACCAATGCCCACAAGAAAACACTCGTCATGTGACCAAATTGTTGCAATCAGCCACACACAAATAAAAATAAAGTGGTCATTGCATGGACAATAGTCACACAAAATACAAGTCTACATCACTTAAAAGAGGATATGGTCACACTTTTTACAACCTACGACCACATTTGGCGTAATTTTATGAGACCAAAGCCCTCAACAAGACACTCGTTATGTGACCAAATGGTTGCAATCAGCCACACACAAATAAAAATAAAGTGGTCATTGCATGGACAATAGTCACACAAAATACAAGTTTACATTACTTAAAAGAGCATATGGTCACACTTTTTAACACCTATGGCCACATTTAGCATAATTTTATATGACCAAAGTCCACGACAAGACACTCGGGTGACCAAATGGTTGCTATCAGCCACACACAAAAAAAACGTAGGAGCCTTTGCATGGACAATAGTCACACAAAATACAAGGTTACCTCACTTAAAAGAGCATATGGTCACACTTTTTAACACCTACGGGTACATTTCGCATAATTTTATGTGACCAAAGCCCACAAGAAGACACTCGTTGTGTGAACAAATAGTTGCAATCAGCCACAGACAAATAAAAATAAAGTGGCCATTGCATGGACAATTGTCACACAAATTAAAAGTTTAACCCCCTTAAAAGAGCATATGGTCACACTTTTTAACACCTACGACCACATTTGATTGTGTGACCAAAGCCCACAAGAAGACACACATTATGTGACCAAATGGTTGCAGTCAGCCACATACAAATAAAAATAAAGTGGCCATTGCATGGAAAATAGTCACAAAAAATACAACTTTAGCTCACTTAAAAGAGCATATGGTCACACTTTTTAACACCTACGGACACATTTGGCATAATTTAATTTGACCGAAGCCCATAAGAAGACACTCGTTGTGTGACCAAGTGGTTGCAATCAGCCACACACAAATAAAAAAAAGTGGCCATTGAATGGAAAATACTAATACAAAATACAAGTTTACCTCACTTAAAAGAGCATATGGTCACACTTTTTAATACCTACGACCACATTTTGCATAATATTATGTGATCAAAGCCCACAACAACACACTCGTTGTGTGACCAAATGGTTGCAATCAGCCACACACAAATAAAAATAAAGTGGCCATTGCATGGAGAATAGTCACACAAAATACAACTTTACCTCGCTTAAAAGAGCATATGGTCACACTTTTTAACACCTACGGCCACATATGGCATAATTTGATGTGACCAAAGCCCGCAAGAAGACATTCGCTGTGTGACCAAATGGTTGCAATCAGCCACACACAAATAAAAATAAAGTTGACATTGCATGGACAATAGTCATACAAAATAAAAGTTTACGTCGCTTAAAAGAGCATATGATCACACTTTTTAACACCAACGACCACATTTGGCAAAAATTTATGTGACCAAAGCCCACAAGAAGACACTCGTTGTGTGTCCAAATGGTTCCAATCAGCCACGCACAAATAAAAATAAAGTGGCCATTGCATGGAAAATAGTCACAAAAAATACAACTTTAGCTCACTTAAAAGAGCATATGGTCCCACTTTTTAACACCTACGGACACATTTGGCATAATTTAATGTGACCAAAGCCCATAAGAAGACACTCGTTGTGTGACCAAATGGTTGCAATCTGCCACACACAAATAAAAATAAAGTGGCCATTGATTGGAAAATAGTCATACAAAATACAAGGTTACCTCACTTAAAAGAGCATATTGTCACACTTTTTAACACCTACGGCCACATTTGGCAGAATTTGATGTGACCAAAGCCCGCAAGAAGACATTCGCTATGTGACCAAATGGTTGCAATCAGCCACACACAAATAAAAATAATGTGGTCATTGCATGGCGAATAGTCACACAAAATACAAGTTTACCTTACTTAAAAGAGCATATGGTCACACTTTTTAACACCTACGACCACATTTGGCATAACTTTAAGTGACCAAAGCCCACAAGAAGACACTCGTTGTGTGACCAAATGGATGCAATCAGCCACACACAAATAAAAAAAAGTGGCCATTGCATGGACACTAGTCACCCAAAATACAAGTTTACCTTACTTAAAAGAGCATAGGGTCACACTTTTTAACCCTTACGGCCACATTTGACGTAATCTTATGCTATCAAAGCCCACAAGAAGACACTCGTTGTGTGACCAAATGTTTGCAATCCGCCACACACAAATAAAAATAAAGTGGCCATTGCATGGACAATAATCACACAAAATACAAGTTTACCTTACTTAAAAGAGCATATGGTCACACCTTTTAACACCAACGACCACATTTGGCATAATTTTATGTCACCAAAGCCCACAAGAAGACACTCATTGTGTGTCCAAATGGTTCCAATCAGCCACACACAAATAAAAAAAAAGTGGCCATTGCATGGAGAATAGTCACACAAAATACAACTTTACCTCGCTTAAAAGAGCATATGGTCACACTTTTTAACACCTACGGCCACATTTGGCATAATTTGATGTGACCAAAGCCCGCAAGAAGACATTCGCTGTGTGACCAAATGGTTGCAATCAGCCACACACAAATAAAAATAAAGTTGACATTGCATGGACAATAGTCATACAAAATAAAAGTTTACGTCGCTTAAAAGAGCATATGATCACACTTTTTAACACCAACGACCACATTTGCAAAAAATTTATGACCAAGCCCACAAGAAGACACTCGTTGTGTGTCCAAAATGGTTCCAATCAGCCACGCCACAAATAAAAATAAAGTGGCCATTGCATGGAAAATGGTCACAAAAAATACAACTTTAGCTCACTTAAAAGAACATATGGTCACACTTTTTAACACCTACGGACACATTTGGCATAATTTAATGTGACCAAAGCCCATAAGAAGACACTCGTTGTGTGACCAAATGGTTGCAATCAGCCACACACAAATAAAAATAAAGTGGCCATTGAATGGAAAATAGTCATACAAAATACAAGGTTACCTCACTTAAAAGAGCATATGGTCACACTTTTTAACACCTACGGGCACATTCCGCATAATTTTATGTGACCAAAGCCCACAAGAAGACACTCGCTTATGTGACAAATGGTTGCCAACCAGCCCACACACAAATAAAATAATGTGGTTCATTGCATGGCGAATAGTCAACAAAATACAAGTTTACCTTACTAAAGACATATGGTAACACTTTTTACAACCTACGACCACATTTGGCCATAAACTTTAAGTTGACCAAGCCCCCACAAGAAGACACTCGTTTGTGTGACCAAATGGGATGCAATCAGCACACACAAATAAAAAAAAGTGGCCATTGCCATGGACACTAGTCACCCAAAAAATACAAGGTTTACCTTATTAAAAAGCAGCATAGCGGTCACACTTTTTTCAACCTTACGGGCCCACATTTGACGTAATCTCCTATGCTATCAAAGCCCACAAGAAGACACTCGTTGTGTGACCAAATGTTTGCAAATTCCGCACACACAAATAAAAAACTAAAGTGGCCATTGCATGGACAATAATCACACAAAATACAAGTTTTACCTTACTTTAAAGAGGCATATGGTCACCACCTTTTAACACAACGACCACATTTGGCATAATTTTATGTGACCAAAGCCCACAAGAAGACACTCGTTGTGTGTCCAAATGGTTCCAATCAGCCACGCACAAATAAAAATATAGTGGTCATTGCATGGAGAATAGTCACACAAAATACAACTTTACCTCGCTTAAAAGAGCATATGGTCACACTTTTTAACACCTACGGCTACATTTGGCATAATTTGATGTGACCAAAGCCCGCAAGAAGAAATTCGCTGTGTTACCAAATGGTTGCAATCAGCCACACACAAATAAAAATAAAGTTGCCATTGCATGGACAATAGTCATACAAAATACAAATTTACGTCACTTAAAAGAGCATATGGTCACACTTTTTAACACCTACGACCACATTTGGTTGTGTGACCAAAGCCCACAAGAAGACACTCATTATGTGACCAAATGGTTGCAGTCAGCCACACACAAATAAAAATAAAGTGGCCATTGCATGGAAAATAGTCACAAAAAATACAACTTTAGCTCACTTAAAAGAGCATATGGTCACACTTTTTAACACCTACGGACACATTTGGCATAATTTAATGTGACCGAAGCCCATAAGAAGACATTCGTTGTGTGACCAAATGGTTGCAATCAGCCACACACAAATAAAAAAAAGTGGCCATTGAATGAATAATAGTCATACAAAATATAAGTTTACCTCACTTAAAAGAGCATATGGTCACACTTTTTAATACCTACGACCACATTTTGCATAATTTTATGTGATCAAAGCCCACAACAACACACTCGTTATGTGACCAAATGGTTGCAATCAGCCACACACAAAAAACAATGTGGCCATTGAATGGATAATAGTCACACAAAATACAAGTTTACCTTACTTAAAAGAGCATATGGTCACACTTTTTAACACCAACGACCACATTTGGCATAATTTTATGTGACCAAAGCCCACAAGAAGACACTCGTTGTGGTGTCCAAAATGCTTCCAATCAGCACACACAAATAAAAATAAAGTGCGCATTTGCAGGAAAATAGTCACAAAAAATACCAACTTTACTCACTTTAAAAGAGCATCATGTTCACCACTTTTTTAACACCTACGGGACACATTTGCAAATTTTAATGTGACCAAAGCCCATAAGAGACACTCTGTTTGTGTGAACAAATGGTTGCAATCAGCCACACACAAATAAAAATAAAGTGGCCATTGATTTGGGAAATAGTCATACAAAATACAAGGGTTACCTCACTTAAAAGAGCATATTGGTCACATTTTAACACCTACGGCACATTTGCAGAATTTGATGTGACCAAAGCCGCAAGAGACATTCGTGTGTGACAAATGTTGCAATCAAGCCACACACAAATAAAAATAAAGTGGTCATTTGCATTGGCGAATAGGGTCCACCAAAATACAAGTTTACCCTTTTACCTAAAAGAGCATATGGTCACACTTTTTAACACCTACGACCACATTTGGCATAACTTTATGTGACCAAAGCCCACAAGAAGACACTCGTTGTGTGACCAAATGGATGCAATCAGCCACACACAAATAAAAAAAAAGTGGCCATTGCATGGACACTAGTCACACAAAATACAAGTTTACCTTCCTTAAAAGAGCATACGGTCACACTTTTTAACCCGTACGACCACATTTGACGTAATTTTATGCTACCAAAGCCCACAAGAAGACATTCGCTGTGTGACCAAATGGTTGCAATCAGCCACACACAAATGAAAATAAAGTTGCCATTGCATGGACAATAATCACACAAAATACAAGCTTACCTTACTTAAAAGAGCATATGGTCACACTTTTTACAACCTACGACCACATTTGGCATAATTTTATGAGACGAAAGCCCTCAACAAGACACTCGTTATGTGACCAAATGGTTGCAATCAGCCACACACAAATAAAAATAAAGTGGTCATTGCATGGACAATAGTCACACAAAATACAAGTTTACATTACTTAAAAGAGCATATGTCACACTTTTTAACACCTATGGCCACATTAGCATAATTTCATATTGACCGAAGTCCACAACAAGACACTCGTGTGACCAAATGGTTCCTATTCAGCCCAACACAAATAAAACGTAGGGCTTTGCATGGAACAATAGTCACACAAAAATACCAAGGTACCTTCCACTTCAAAGAGCATATGGTTCACACTTTTTTAACCACCTACGGGTACATTTCGCATAATTTTATGTGACCATAGCCCACAAGAAGACACTCGTTGTGTGAACAAATAGTTGCAATCAGCCACAGACAAATAAAAATAAAGTGGCCATTGCATGGACAATTGTCACACAAATTACAAGTTTAACCCCCTTAAAAGAGCATATGGTCACACTTTTTAACACCTACGACCACATTTGGTTGTGTGACCAAAGCCCACAAGAAGACACTCATAATGTGACCAAATGGTTGCAGTCAGCCACACACAAATAAAAATAAAGTGGCCATTGCATGGAAAATAGTCACAAAAAATACAACTTTAGCTCACTTAAAAGAGCATATGGTCACACTTTTTAACACCTACGGACACATTTGGCATAATTTAATTTGACCGAAGCCCATAAGAAGACACTCGTTGTGTGACCAATTGGTTACAATCAGCCACACACAAAAAAAAAAAAGTGGTCATTGAATGGAAAATAGTAATACAAAATACAAGTTTACCTCACTTAAAAGAGCATATGGTCACACTTTTTAATACCTACGACCACATTTTGCATAATTTTATGTGATCAAAGCCCACAACAACACACTCGTTGTGTGACCAAATGGTTCCAATCAGCCACACACAAATAAAAATAAAGTGGCCATTGCATGGAGAATAGTCACACAAAATACAACTTTACCTCGCTTAAAAGAGCATATGGTCACACTTTTTAACACCTACGGCCACATATGGCATAATTTGATGTGACCAAAGCCCGCAAGAAGACATTCGCTGTGTGACCAAATGGTTGCAATCAGCCACACACAAATAAAAATAAAGTTGACATTGCATGGACAATAGTCATACAAAATACAAGTTTACGTCACTTAAAAGAGCATATGGTCACACTTTTTAACACCTACGACCACATTTGACATAATTTTATGTGACCAAAGCCCACAAGAAGACACTCGTTGTGTGACCAAATGGTTGCAATCAGCCACACACAAATAAAGAAAAAGTGGCCATTCCATGGACAATAGTCACACAAAATACAAGTTTACCTTACTTAAAAGAGCATATGGTCACACTTTTTAACCCCTACGGCCACATTTGGCGTAATTTTATGCTACCAAAGCCCACAAGAAGACACTCGTTGTGTGACCAAATGTTTGCAATCCGCCACACACTAATAAAAATAAAGTGGCCATTGCATGGACAATAGTCACACAAAATACAAGTTTACCTTACTTAAAAGAGCATATGGTCACACTTTTTAACACCAACGACCACATTTGGTATAATTTTATGTGACCAATGCCCACAAGAAAACACTCGTCATGTGACCAAATTGTTGCAATCAGCCACACACAAATAAAAATAAAGTGGTCATTGCATGGACAATAGTCACACAAAATACAAGTCTACATCACTTAAAAGAGGATATGGTCACACTTTTTACAACCTACGACCACATTTGGCGTAATTTTATGAGACCAAAGCCCTCAACAAGACACTCGTTATGTGACCAAATGGTTGCAATCAGCCACACACAAATAAAAATAAAGTGGTCATTGCATGGACAATAGTCACACAAAATACAAGTTTACATTACTTAAAAGAGCATATGGTCACACTTTTTAACACCTATGGCCACATTTAGCATAATTTCATATGACCGAAGTCCACAACAAGACACTCGTGTGACCAAATGGTTGCTATCAGCCACACACAAATAAAACGTAGGAGCCTTTGCATGGACAATAGTCACACAAAATACAAGGTTACCTCACTTAAAAGAGCATATGGTCACACTTTTTAACACCTACGGGTACATTTCGCATAATTTTATGTGACCATAGCCCACAAGAAGACACTCGTTGTGTGAACAAATAGTTGCAATCAGCCACAGACAAATAAAAATAAAGTGGCCATTGCATGGACAATTGTCACACAAATTACAAGTTTAACCCCCTTAAAAGAGCATATGGTCACACTTTTTAACACCTATGACCACATTTGGTTGTGTGACCAAAGCCCACAAGAAGACACTCATTATCTGACCAAATGGTTGCAGTCAGCCACACACAAATAAAAATATAGTGGCCATTGCATGGAAAATAGTCACAAAAAATACAACTTTAGCTCACTTAAAAGAGCATATGGTCACACTTTTTAACACCTACGGACACATTTGGCATAATTTAATGTGACCGAAGCCCATAAGAAGACATTCGTTGTGTGACCAAATGGTTGCAATCAGCCACACACAAATAAAAAAAAGTGGCCATTGAATGAATAATAGTCATACAAAATATAAGTTTACCTCACTTAAAAGAGCATATGGTCACACTTTTTAATACCTACGACCACATTTTGCATAATTTTATGTGATCAAAGCCCACAACAACACACTCGTTGTGTGACCAAATGGTTGCAATCAGCCACACACAAATAAAAATAAAGTGGCCATTGCATGGAGAATAGTCACACAAAATACAACTTTACCTCGCTTAAAAGAGCATATGGTCACACTTTTTAACACCTACGGCCACATATGGCATAACTTGATGTGACCAAAGCCCGCAAGAAGACATTCGTTGTGTGACCAAATGGTTGCAATCAGCCACACACAAATAAAAATAAAGTTGACATTGCATGGACAATAGTCATACAAAATAAAAGTTTACGTCGCTTAAAAGAGCATATGATCACACTTTTTAACACCAACGACCACATTTGGCAAAAATTTATGTGACCAAAGCCCACAAGAAGACACTCGTTGTGTGTCCAAATGGTTTCAATCAGCCACGCACAAATAAAAATAAAGTGGCCATTGCATGGAAAATAGTCACAAAAAATACAACTTTAGCTCACTTAAAAGAGCATATGGTCACACTTTTTAACACCTACGGACACATTTGGCATAATTTAATGTGACCAAAGCCCATAAGAAGACACTCGTTGTGTGACCAAATGGTTGCAATCTGCCACACACAAATAAAAATAAAGTGGCCATTGATTGGAAAATAGTCATACAAAATACAAGGTTACCTCACTTAAAAGAGCATATTGTCACACTTTTTAACACCTACGGCCACATTTGGCAGAATTTGATGTGACCAAAGCCCGCAAGAAGACATTCGCTATGTGACCAAATGGTTGCAATCAGCCACACACAAATAAAAATAATGTGGTCATTGCATGGCGAATAGTCACACAAAATACAAGTTTACCTTACTTAAAAGAGCATATGGTCACACTTTTTAACACCTACGACCACATTTGGCATAACTTTAAGTGACCAAAGCCCACAAGAAGACACTCGTTGTGTGACCAAATGGATGCAATCAGCCACACACAAATAAAAAAAAGTGGCCATTGCATGGACACTAGTCACCCAAAATACAAGTTTACCTTACTTAAAAGAGCATAGGGTCACACTTTTTAACCCTTACGGCCACATTTGACGTAATCTTATGCTATCAAAGCCCACAAGAAGACACTCGTTGTGTGACCAAATGTTTGCAATCCGCCACACACAAATAAAAATAAAGTGGCCATTGCATGGACAATAATCACACAAAATACAAGTTTACCTTACTTAAAAGAGCATATGGTCACACCTTTTAACACCAACGACCACATTTGGCATAATTTTATGTCACCAAAGCCCACAAGAAGACACTCATTGTGTGTCCAAATGGTTCCAATCAGCCACACACAAATAAAAAAAAAGTGGCCATTGCATGGAGAATAGTCACACAAAATACAACTTACCTCGCTTAAAAGAGCATATGGTCACACTTTTTAACACCTACGGCCACATTTGGCATAATTTGATGTGACCAAAGCCCGCAAGAAGACATTCGCTGTGTGACCAAATGGTTGCAATCAGCCACACACAAATGAAAATAAAGTTGCCATTGCATGGACAATAGTCATACAAAATACAAATTTACGTCACTTAAAAGAGCATATGGTCACACTTTTTAACACCTACGACCACATTTGGCATAGTTTTATGTGACCAAAGCCCACAAGAAGACACTCGTTGTGTGACCAAATGGTTGCAACCAGCCACACACAAATAAAGAAAAAATGGCCATTGCATGGAGAATAGTCACACAAAATACAAGTTTACCTTACGTAAAAGAGCATATGGTCACACTTTTTATCCCCTACGGCCACATTTGGCATAATTTTATGCTACAAAAGCCCACAAGAAGACACTCGTTGTGTGACCAAATGTTTGCAATCCGCCACACACAAATAAAAATAAAGTGGCCATTGCATGGACAATAGTCACACAAATTACAAGTTTACCTTACTTAAAAGAGCATATGGTCACACTTTTTAACACCAACGACCACATTTGGTATAATTTTATGTGACCAATGCCCACAAGAAGATACTCGTCATGTGACCAAATTGTTGCAATCAGCCACACACAAATAAAAATAAAGTGGTCATTGCATGGACAATAGTCACACAAAATACAAGTTTTCATCACTTAAAAGAGGATATGGTCACACTTTTTACAACCTACGACCACATTTGGCATAATTTTATGAGACCAAAGCCCTCAACAAGACACTCGTTATGTGACCAAATGGTTGCAATCAGCCACACACAAATAAAAATAAAGTGGTCATTGCATGGACAATAGTCACACAAAATACAAGTTTACATTACTTAAAAGAGCATATGGTCACACTTTTTAACACCTACGGCCACATTTAGCATAATTTTATATGACCAAAGTCCACAACAAGACACTCGTGTGACCAAATGGTTGCTACCAGCCACACACAAATAAAACGAAGGAGCCTTTGCATGGACAATAGTCACACAAAATACAAGGTTACCTCACTTAAAAGAGCATATGGTCACACTTTTTAACGCCTACGGGCACATTTCGCATAATTTTATGTGACCAAAGCCCACAAGAAGACACTCGTTGTGTGAACAAATAGTTGCAATCAGCCACAGACAAATAAAAATAAAGTGGCCATTGCATGGACAATTGTCACACAAATTACAAGTTTAACCCCCTTAAAAGAGCATATGGTCACACTTTTTAACACCTACGACCACATTTGGTTGTGTGACCAAAGCCCACAAGAAGACACTCATTATGTGACCAAATGGTTGCAGTCAGCCACACACAAATAAAAATAAAGTGGCCATTGCATGGAAAATAGTCACAAAAAATACAACTTTAGCTCACTTAAAAGAGCATATGGTCACACTTTTTAACACCTACGGACACATTTGGCATAATTTAATTTGACCGAAGCCCATAAGAAGACACTCGTTGTGTGACCAAGTGGTTGCAATCAGCCACACACAAATAAAAAAAAGTGGCCATTGAATGGAAAATAGTAATACAAAATACAAGTTTACCTCACTTAAAAGAGCATATGGTCACACTTTTTAATACCTACGACCACATTTTGCATAATTTTATGTGATCAAAGCCCACAACAACACACTCGTTGTGTGACCAAATGGTTGCAATCAGCCACACACAAATAAAAATAAAGTGGCCATTGCATGGAGAATAGTCACACAAAATACAACTTTACCTCGCTTAAAAGAGCATATGGTCACACTTTTTAACACCTACGGCCACATATGACATAATTTGATGTGACCAAAGCCCGCAAGAAGACATTCGCTGTGTGACCAAATGGTTGCAATCAGCCACACACAAATAAAAATAAAGTTGACATTGCATGGACAATAGTCATACAAAATAAAAGTTTACGTCGCTTAAAAGAGCATATGGTCACACTTTTTAACACCTACGGACACATTTGTCATAATTTAATGTGACCAAAGCCCATAAGAAGCCACTCGTTGTGTGACCAAATGGTTGCAATCAGCCACACACAAATAAAAATAAAGTGGCCATTGAATGGAAAATAGTCATACAAAATACAAGGTTACCTCACTTAAAAGAGCATATGGTCACACTTTTTAACACCTACGGGCACATTCCGCATAATTTTATGTGACCAAAGCCCACAAGAAGACACTCGTTGTGTGAACAAATAGTTGCAATCAGCCAAAGACAAATAAAAATAAAGTGGTCATTGCATGGACAATTGTCACACAAAATACAAGTTTAACCCCCTTAAAAGAGCATATGGTCACACTTTTTAACACCTTTGGCATAATTTTATGTGACCAAAGCCCACAAGAAGACACTCGTTGTGTGTCCAAATGGTTCCAATCAGCCACGCACAAATAAAAATAAAGTGGCCATTGCATGGAAAACAGTCACACAAAATACAACTTTACCTCGCTTAAAAGAGCATATGGTCACACTTTTTAACACCTACGGCCACATTTGGCATAATTTGATGTGACCAAAGCCCGCAAGAAGACATTCGTTGTGTGACTAAATGGTTGCAATCAGCCACACACAAATAAAAGAAAAGTGGCCATTGCATGGACAATAGTCACACAAAATACAAGTTTACCTTACTTAAAAGAGCATATGGTGACACTTTTTAACCCTTACGGCCACATTTGACGTAAATTTATGCTACCGAAGCCCACAAGAAGACACTCGTTGTGTGACCAAATGTTTGCAATCCGCCACACACAAATAAAAATAAAGTGGCCATTGCATGGACAATAATCAAACAAAATACAAGTTTACCTTACTTAAAAGAGCATATGGTCACACTTTTTAACACCTACGGACATATTTGGCATAATTTAATTTGACCGAAGCCCATAAGAAGACACTCGTTGTGTGACCAAATGGTTGCAATCAGCCACACACAAATAAAAAAAAGTGGCCATTGAATGGAAAAATAGTAATACAAAATACAAGTTTACCTCACTTAAAAGAGCATATGGTCACACTTTTTAATACCTACGACCACATTTTGCATAATTTTATGTGATCAAAGCCCACAACAACACACTCGTTGTGTGACCAAATGGTTGCAATCAGCCACACACAAAAAACAAAGTGGCCATTGAATGGATAATAGTCACACAAAATACAAGTTTACCTTACTTAAAAGAGCATATGGACACTTTTTAACACCAACGACCACATTTGGCATAATTTTATGTGACCAAAGCCCACAAGAAGACACTCGTTGTGTGTCCAAATGCTTCCAATCAGCCACGCACAAATAAAAATAAAGTGGCCATTGCATGGAAAATAGTCACAAAAAATACAACTTTAGCTCACTTAAAAGAGCATATGGTCACACTTTTTAACACCTACGGACACATTTGGCATAATTTAATGTGACCAAAGCCCATAAGAAGACACTCGTTGTGTGACCAAATGGTTGCAATCAGCCACACACAAATAAAAATAAAGTGGCCATTGAATGGAAAATAGTCATACAAAATACAAGGTTACCTCACTTAAAAGAGCATATGGTCACACTTTTTAACACCTACGGGCACATTCCGCATAATTTTATGTGACCAAAGCCCACAAGAAGACACTCGTTGTGTAAACAAATAGTTGCAATCAGCCAAAGACAAATAAAAATAAAGTGGCCATTGCATGGACAATAATCAAACAAAATACAAGTTTACCTTACTTAAAAGAGCATATGGTCACACTTTTTAACACCAACGACCACATTTGGCATAATTTTATGTAACCAATGCCCACAAGAAGACACTCGTCATGTGACCAAATTGTTGCAATCAGCCACACACAAATAAAAATAAAGTGGTCATTGCATGGACAATAGTCACACAAAATACAAGTTTACATCACTTAAAAGAGGATATGGTCACACTTTTTACAACCTACGACCACATTTGGCATAATTTTATGAGACCAAAGCCCTCAACAAGACACTCGTTATGTGACCAAATGGTTGCAATCAGCCACACACAAATAAAAATAAAGTGGTCATTGCATGGACAATAGTCACACAAAATACAAGTTTACATCACTTAAATGAGGATATGGTCACACTTTTTACAACCTACGACCACATTTGGCATAATTTTATGAGACCAAAGCCCTCAACAAGACACTCGTTATGTGACCAAATGGTTGCAATCAGCCACACACAAATAAAAATAAAGTGGTCATTGCATGGACAATAGTCACACAAAATACAAGTTTACATTACTTAAAAAAGCATATGGTCACACTTTTTAACACCTATGGCCACATTTAGCATAATTTTATATGACCAAAGTCCACAACAAGACACTCGTGTGACCAAATGGTTGCTATCAGCCACACACAAATAAAATGAAGGAGCCTTTGCATGGACAATAGTCACACAAAATACAAGTTAACATCACTTAAAAGAGGATATGGTCACACTTTTTACAACCTACGACCACATTTGGCATAATTTTATGAGACCAAAGCCCTCAACAAGACACTCGTTATGTGACCAAATGGTTGAATCAGCCACACACAAATAAAAATAAAGTGGTCATTGCATGGCGAATAGTCACACAAAATACAAGTTTACCTTACTTAAAAGAGCATATGGTCACACTTTTTAACACCTGCGACCACATTTGGCATAACTTTATGTGACCAAAGCCCACAAGAAGACACTCGTTGTGTGACCAAATGGATGCAATCAGCCACACACAAATAAAAAAAAGTGGCCATTGCATGGACAATAGTCACACAAAATACAAGTTTACCTTACTTAAAAGAGCATAGGGTCACACTTTTTAACCCTTACGGCCACATTTGACGTAATTTTATGCTACCAAAGCCCACAAGAAGACACTCGTTGTGTGACCAAATGTTTGCAATCCGCCACACACAAATAAAAATAAAGTGGCCATTGCATGGACAATAATCACACAAAATACAAGTTTACCTTACTTAAAAGAGCATATGGTCACACTTTTTAACACCAACGACCATATTTGGCATAATTTTATGTCACCAAAGCCCACAAGAAGACACTCGTTGTGTGTCCAAATGGTTCCAATCAGCCACACACAAATAAAAAAAACTGGCCATTGCATGGAGAATAGTCACACAAAATACAACTTTACCTCGCTTAAAAGAGCATATGGTCACACTTTTTAACACCTACGGCCACATTTGGCATAATTTGATGTGACCAAAGCCCGCAAGAAGACATTCGCTGTGTGATCAAATGGTTGCAATCAGCCACACACAAATGAAAATAAAGTTGCCATTGCATGGACAATAGTCATACAAAATACAAATTTACGTCACTTAAAAGAGCATATGGTCACACTTTTTAACACCAACGACCACATTTGGCATAATTTTATGTCACCAAAGCCCACAAGAAGACACTCGTTGTGTGTCCAAATGGTTCCAATCAGCCACACACAAATAAAAAAAAGTGGCCATTGCATGGAGAATAGTCACACAAAATACAACTTTACCTTGCTTAAAAGAGCATATGGTCACACTTTTTAACACCTACGGCCACATTTGGCATAATTTGATGTGACCAAAGCCCGCAAGAAGACATTCGCTGTGTGACCAAATGGTTGCAATCAGCCACACACAAATGAAAATGAAGTTGCCATTGCATGGACAATAGTCATACAAAATACAAATTTACGTCACTTAAAAGAGCATATGGTCATACTTTTTAACACCTACGACCACATTTGGCATAGTTTTATGTGACCAAAGCCCACAAGAAGACACTCGTTGTGTGACCAAATGGTTGCAATCAGCCACACACAAATAAAGAAAAAGTGGCCATTGCATGGAGAATAGTCACACAAAATACAAGTTTACCTTACTTAAAAGAGCATATGGTCACACTTTTTATCCCATACGACCACATTTTGCGTAATTTTATGCTACCAAAGCCCACAAGAAGACACTCGTTGTGTGACCAAATGTTTGCAATCCGCCACACACAAATAAAAATAAAGTGGCCATTGCATGGACAATAGTCACACAAATTACAAGTTTACCTTACTGAAAAGAGCATATGGTCACACTTTTTAACACCAACGACCACATTTGGTATAATTTTATGTGACCAATGCCCACAAGAAGACACTCGTCATGTGACCAAATTGTTGCAATCAGCCACACACAAATAAAAATAAAGTGGTCATTGCATGGACAATAGTCACACAAAATACAAGTTTACATCACTTAAAAGAGGATATGGTCACACTTTTAACAACCTACGACCACATTTGGCATAATTTTATGAGACCAAAGCCCTCAACAAGACACTCGTTATGTGACCAAATGGTTGCAATCAGCCACACACAAATAAAAATAAAGTGGTCATTGCATGGACAATAGTCACACAAAATACAAGTTTACATTACTTAAAAGAGCATATGGTCACACTTTTTAACACCTATGGCCACATTTAGCATAATTTTATATGACCAAAGTCCACAACAAGACACTCGTGTGACCAAATGGTTGCTATCAGCCACACACAAATAAAACGAAGGAGCCTTTGCATGGACAATAGTCACACAAAATACAAGGTTACCTCACTTAAAAGATGTAACAACTGGCCTAAAAATAAGTTATGAAACTCAAAAATTAAACTAATATAAAACTCGAATAATGAAGTAATAAACTCGAATGAAATTATATGAATCTCGAATCATATAATCAATAAACTCGAATGGTGTTGTATGAATCTCGATGAAAGAAGTAATAAACTCGAATAATGATATAATGAAACTCGATTAGTAAAGATCTAGACTCGAATAACACTTTGATGAAACTCGAATAAAGAAACAATTTTCTCGGATGATGCAGTATAAAACTCGAACAATGAAGATACAAATCTCGATTTCTAAGGGATGAAACTCGAATAAAGAAACATAAATCTCGAATAAAACTACATAAAACTCGAACAGTTAAACAAAGAAACTCGATTAAAGAAGCAAGAAACTCGGGCGATGTTGTATAAAACTCGACTAAAGCTATATGAAACTCGAATGACAAGGGCATAAAACTCGATCAAAGTGTGATAAAACTCGGGTATAATGATATAAAACTCGATTGACACTGCAACAAACTCGATTCACACTTGAATCGAGTTTAACATTCCAGAAAATTTTTCTAAGTATGTATATATATATATATATATATATATATATATATATATATATATATATATATATATATATATATATATATATATATCAGAAATTATTACTATCACCTTTTCGTGCATGCTTTTGTACTTTTATTGATAAAAAATTTGAAAACCCATACTACTTATCACTCTAAAAAGTAAGTTGTCCTTTAAAGGACAACTAGCTTGTACTTTTGTATTATTTTAATATTAAACTCCATGCAACATACAATCATGAAATCGGCCACACTTATTTTGTCCAACACTCAACCGAAAACACCTTTTCTTTTCATCATTTCACTAAATTTTAATTAGTTTATCATTATTTTTAATAACCCTTTTTCTTCTATAAATAGAAGACAAACCCATTTCACAAAAACACACCAACTCACAAACTCTCTCAAAGCAAATCGGCCAAAATTCAAGCATTCCTCAACTTTTGTAAGTTTTTTTCTTATTTACTTTATTTCCCACCTTAAAAATTTATAAAACATGAAAAAAATTAAAATATAATACTTTTTATTTACAACTCGGTTTTCATAATACTCGTGAAATTTTCCATGCAAAGTATATGAATACCCTTTCATAATGATGCACATGCTCGTATATATATGTATGCATTTTCGTATATATATATAAATACATATGTACATACGTATGCATGCATGCATTAAAATGTCCTTGGAAATAAATTACTTAAAATCATTTTTGTAAATCGGAATTAATACAGCGAATTATATTTTTAAATAAATTACTTGAACATAACTGCAAATCATTATCAACATTATTTATACATCACCCCCAAGTACATAAAATATTCAAACACGTATTATGATGATATTGACCCGAACTCGTAAAAATATTAGGACGAGTCTCAACTATACAATCAAGTGTTCAACTCAGATCCAAAAATATCATCAAAAATCAACAAGGTGAGTCTTCATAGTCCCATTTTTTTCCATTATTATGTTTTGGGATGATATACATACTTCGTTTTTATATGGACACAAAAACTTCTCGATTCTATTATGTATTACATATGTGATCTCCGCCCTTATATCATGAAATCGTTAGTTGCATTTGTTTGCAAGCGCGAATATATTGTGGATAGATCTATTGGGAGTCATGTCCCCCACTCGGGTTAGTGGTTTAGCTAACTGCGGGTGCATATATATTCAACACACGGTATTACGTATGGGAATACTGCTCGGGGCAAACTCATTCTAATTAAGTTTCGGTGACATGATGGTTTATGTAATACATCTCATGGAATTTATGATTTTATAGATTCAACTCATCTGATATGTCCATACAACTGGTCTTTTCGCGTAAACCTATGAACTCACCAACAATTTTTGTTGACGTATTTTAGTATGTATTTTCAGGTAATTAAGGCAAGTGTGCCTTCGGATACACTAACTTTCAAGCTTCCGCATTTCATGGAGTCGCATGCATATTTCAAAATTAACGGAGATTTGACTGCATTATTTTTGGACGCATTAATTATGTATTAGAATCTCTGTATTACGCGAACTTCATTTCTTTCATTTTGTAAAACGTTATTACATTCTTAAATTTTAATGATGTATTATTTCGAAAACGTCCATATAGTGGTCGTTCGTTATAATTATGGTTACGCTTCCGCACTCATCACGTCTCGCTGCCAACCAAGGTGGCAGGGTGTGACAGATTGGTATCAGAGCCATAGTTATAGTGAACTAGGTTGCATTAGTACCCTAGACTATAACTGCACATAAAAATTTCTGATTTTAAGAATGTTTTTGTAACTAACTAAAAGAGTACAAATGAACCTTGTTAGCAGAAACCATGAACCATCCAGAAATTATCATTCTATCTGACTCAGAGGAGGAATACCCTCCCGCACGTCCCATGGCCACGGAAGTCTTTCCAGATGAAGAAACCTCGGAGGAGGAGGACCCCTCGGAAGATCCGATGGAGGAATCCGAAGAAGAGCCGATGGGGGAAGAGGATCCCTCACCACCGACGGTCCCCGCTCGCGTCCCATATCACCCGGCCGAACCATCATATAAGCCGTATAGACCTTATCCTAACGGCCCAAAGATGTTGTACACACCCCGGAAACGGGTAAACATACCAAGAAGGGAGACTATTCCTGTTCCGACTCCCCAGCCCAATCCCCCGACACCACACCGACGGGTAGACGCCCGGTGATGGACCTGGATACCGGAGACCCTCCGCGAATGGAGGCAGATGGAGGGAGTTCCTCCAAACTTCGAGATCGGAGGACCATCCTCCGCACCTGTCTCATCGCTCACCCAAGAGCCTGCCGATCAGACCATACCACTTTTGATCGCAAGGTCTATCAGACATGACCACCAGATTCGGTCACTTAACCTGGATATCGGGGAGATGACCGCTCGTTTAGAGCGGGAGGAGTTGCAAAACTCCAACATATATTGGGCCAATCAGCACGCCCTTGCTATACAGCAGGACGGACTGAATGAGCTCCGGCAGCAACTAGCCGAGAGCCAAGCCCGGATCGAAGAGCTGACGCAGCGCCTCCACTCAATGGAAAAGGGAGAGACCCCTGATCACTCCCACACCTAGTACTTTTCCATTTCCTTTGTATTGGTAGGAAAAATATCGTGTAATAGCATAGGATAAAATTTTCGGGTAATAACCCGCCCCCAATGTAAGAAAAATTTCGAATGATTAATGAAAATTCCCAAGATATTTATGAGATTGTGCTTGATGATTATAGTATTGTGCTGCATCTTTAAGATTCAACTTCTTACACTATGATTCTCTTTAAACTTCAAGATAATGCCGCCAAAACGAGCAATGAATGCCGCTGACATTGAAGAGCTTGTTGCACAAAGGGTGGCTGCTGCCATAGCTACCTACGAGGCAAACCGGAATAGCACAGCCAATGGGGATGGTGGTGCCAGTCGCACCACGGGAGGAACTGAAACTCACACGAAAGGTTGTGGGATTAAAGGGTTTTTAAGTTGCAAACCCCGGTATTTCAATGGAACCGAAGGAGCAGTCGGTTTGATCCGTTGGTTTGAAAAGTTAGAATCCGTATATCGTGTCAGCGGGTGCGCTGAAGGAGACAAGGTGAAATTTGCTACTCACACCTTGCAAGATAGCGCGCTCACATGGTGGAATTCCTACGTCCAGTCTGTAGGTATTGACGAAGCCTACCAGCTCACGTGGTCCACGTTGAAACAGATGATGACGGATGAGTACTGTCCGAGAAACGAACTCCAGAAAATGGAATCGGAGTTCTGGAATCTATCAATGAAAGGAACGGACATTGCAGGATATACCAACCGATTCCATGAACTAAGTATCCTATGTCCGCAAATGGTAACTCCGGAATACAAGAAGATTGAACGCTATATTTGGGGACTCGCTCCTCAAATACAAGGAAACGTTACAGCCTCCAACCCATCCACCATACAGGACGCCATCAGAATGGCCAACAATCTTATGGACCAAGTATCCCGGAGGAACGAAGCCAAAGCCGGGGAACACAAGAGAAAGTGGGAAGAAAAGACCGGGAAGAACGCGGGTTCACAGTCCAAGAAGCCCGAGACCATTAAAGCTTATGTAGCAGGAGTTGAGCCAAGGAGGGGCAATACCGGTACCAAGCCTTTTTGCACCAAATGCACCTTCCACCACAACCCTGGCCCCTGTCCAACCCAATGCGGAAAATGCAAACGTTTGGGCCATATGGCCAAAGATTGTAGATCCGGAGCCCCGGGTGCCAGTGGTAGCAACCCGAGGGGCTGTTTCGAATGTGGCGCAACTGGACACATCAAGAGTGAATGTCCGAAATTGAGGAACGAAGGAGGAGCTCATGGGAGAGCATTTGTGTTGGGAGCAGGAGACGCTCGTCAGGACCCCCATGTGGTATCAGGTACGTTTCTCCTAAACGATAGTTACGCTTACGTACTCTTTGATATTGGGGCTGATAGGAGCTTTATATCTGATAAGTTTAGCCAGCAGTTGAATGTTACTACTCTTCCCTTAGACAACTCATATACAGTAAAACTGGCGGATGGCAAAATAATAAAGGCAAGTAGTATCATTAAGGAATGCACACTAAAACTAGCGGATCACTTCTTTAAGATAGACTTAATGCCTATAGAACTCGGAAGTTTTGATGTGGTGATTGGTATGGACTGGTTGTCACATAACCAGGCTGAGATTTTGTGTGGTAAGAAAGTGGTGCGAATACCACTCAGTAAGAAGAAAGTCCTCACGGTCCAAGGGGAAAAGAAGAACCGACAATTGAATGTCATATCCGGCCTAAGAACATTAAAATGTCTTAGGAAGGGTTGTCATGCAGTGTTGGTCCAGATCGTAGAAAAAGAGTCGAAGGAAAAACGACTTGAGGATATTCCAGTAGTACGTGACTACCCGAAGGTATTCCCGGAAGACTTGTCTGGGCTTCCTCCAGCTAGGCAAGTAGAATTTTAAAGCGATTTGGTGTCAGGAGCTGCACCGGTCGAAAGAGCCGCATATAGGCTCGCACCTTCTGAGATGCAAGAACTATCTAGTCAATTGCAAGAATTGATGGATAAAGGATTCATTCGACCAAGTTCCTCACCTTGGGGAGCTCCGGTTTTGTTCGTTAAAAAGAAAGACGGATCCTTCCGAATGTGCATAGACTACCGAGAGCTAAACAAGTTAACGGTAAAGAACCGCTACCCTCTCCCTAGGATTGATGACCTGTTCGACCAGGTACAGGGATCTAGCTTCCACTCAAAGATTGATCTGCGCTCCGGTTATCATCAAGTAAAAGTTCGGGAAGAAGATATCCCCAAGACGGCATTCAGAACTCGTTATGGACATTACGAATTCCAGGTGATGCCATTCGGTTTAACCAACGCACCAGCCGTATTTATGGACCTCATGAATCGGGTGTGTAAACCATATCTGGATAAATTTGTAATAGTGTTCATAGACGATATCCTAATCTATTCCAGAAGTAAAGAAGAGCATGAACAACATCTCAAGTTGATCTTGGAGTTGTTAGAGAAAGAGCAGCTATACGCCAAATTTTCAAAATGTGAATTTTGGTTGCGAGAAGTAAAATTCCTTGGGCATGTGATCAACAGTCAGGGAATTCAGGTCGACCCATCAAAGATCGAGGCCATAAAGAACTGGGCAATCCCAAGAACCCCCACAGAAGTCCGCCAATTCCTAGGACTTGCCGGTTATTATAGGCGATTCATTGAGAACTTCTCAAAGATAGCAGGTTCCTTAACGGAGTTGACCCGTAAGGATGTGAAATACGTCTGGGGTGAAGAGCAGGAAAAGGCGTTTCAGCTGCTTAAGCAGAGGTTGTGTAGTGCACCAATTCTGTCCCTACCCGAAGGGACTGAAAATTTTGTAGTCTACTGTGATGCCTCGCACAACGGACTAGGTTGTGTGCTCATGCAAAGGGACAAGGTCATCGCCTATGCATCACGACAGCTCAAGATTCACGAGATAAACTATACGACTCATGACCTGGAACTGGGAGCAGTGGTGTTTGCTCTCAAAATATGGAGGCACTATTTGTATGGAACCAAGTGCACGGTGTTCACGGACCATAAAAGCCTCCAGCATATTCTGAATCAGAAAGAGTTAAATATGAGGCAACGACGTTGGGTGGAACTTCTTAGCGACTATGACTGCGAGATTCGCTACCATCCAGGGAAAGCAAATGTCGTAGCTGACGCCCTAAGCCGAAAGGAACGGGTTAAGCCATTGAGAGTCCGAGCTTTGGTCATGACTATACAGTCAAACCTAATCCCTCAAGTCCGAGAGGCACAAGAAGAGGCAGTCAAGGAGGATAATCTGCTGAATGAAGCATTGAGAGGCATGGATAAGCAGTTTGAAATTAAGTCAGATGGATGCCGATACTTCATGGGCAGAATTTGGTTACCGAAGTTTGGAGGCGTAAGGAAACTGGTCATGGATGAAGGGCACAAAACAAGATATGCTATTCATCCAGGGTCGGACAAGATGTATCACGATTTGAAGGGATCGTACTGGTGGCCAAACATGAAGGCTGACATTGCTACTTATGTCAGCAAGTGCTTAACATGTTTAAAAGTTAAGGCTGAGCATCAAAGGCCGTCAGGATTGCTAGTCCAGCCAGAGATACCCCAATGGAAGTGGGAAAATATCACCATGGATTTTATCACCAAGTTGCCAAAGACTTCTGGAGGTTATGAGACCATCTGGGTGATCGTGGATCGGCTGACCAAGACCGCACACTTCCTGCCAATCAAGGAGACTGACAAGATGGATAAGTTAACACGAACCTATCTTAAGGAGGTCGTCTCAAGGCATGGGGTGCCAGTATCCATTATATCAGACAGAGACAGCCGATTTACGTCAAGGTTCTGGCAATCATTGCAAGAAGCACTAGTAACGCGTCTGGATATGAGTACAGCCTATCACCCGCAATCGGACGGTCAGAGTGAAAGAACGATTCAAACATTGGAAGATATGCTAAGGGCATGTGTCATCGACTTTGGAAAAAGTTGGGACAGACACCTGCCATTAGTTGAGTTTTCTTATAACAACAGTTATCACTCGAGCATTAAGACCGCCCCATTCGAGGCACTCTATGGACGAAAATGTCGATCACCTCTTTGTTGGGCCGAAGTAGGGGATAGTCAGATTACTGGACCTGAGATCATCCAGGAAACTACAGAGAAGATAGCCCAGATTCGGAACCGATTGAAGATTGCACGGGATCGACAGAAGAGTTATGCAGACATCCGACGGAAGGATTTGGAATTCCAAGAGGGAGATCAAGTGATGCTGAAAGTCTCGCCTTGGAAAGGCGTAATCCGTTTTGGAAAACGAGGAAAACTCAATCCTTGTTATATCGGACCATTCAAAATCACCAGAAGAATTGGCCCGGTAGCTTACCGACTCGATCTACCCCCAGAGCTTAGTAACGTTCATAATACCTTCCACGTATCCAATCTTAAGAAATGTCTGGCGGATGAATCACTCGTGATACCCATGGACGAGCTGGAGATAGACGATAAGTTGAATTTCATTGAGCAACCGGTGGAAATAATGGACCGAGAAGTCAAGAAACTCAAGCACAGTCGAATTCCAATAATAAAGGTCCGATGGAACTCTAAACGAGGTCCCGAGTTTACTTGGGAACGCGAAGATCAATTCCGAGAGAAGTACCCCCAGCTGTTCTCAAAAGTCCAAGCAGAGGAGAACACGAGCTAATTTCGGGACAAAATTCCTTCAACAGGGGGAGACTGTAACAACTGGCCTAAAAATAAGGTATGAAACTCAAAAATTAAACTAACATAAAACTCGAATAATGAAGTAATAAACTCGAATGAAATTATATGAATCTCGAATTTTATAATCAATAAACTCGAATGGTGTTGTATGAATCTCGATGAAAGAAGTAATAAACTCGAATAATGATATAATGAAACTCGATTAGTAAAGATCTAGACTCGAATAACACTTTGATGAAACTCGAATAAAGAAACAATTTTCTCGGATGATGCAGTATAAAACTCGAACAATGAAGATACAAATCTCGATTTCTAAGGGATGAAACTCGAATAAAGAAACATAAATCTCGAATAAAACTACATAAAACTCGAACAGTTAAACAAAGAAACTCGATTAAAGAAGCAAGAAACTCGGGCGATGTTGAATAAAACTCGACTAAAGCTATATGAAACTCGAATGACAAGGGCATAAAACTCGATCAAAGTGTGATAAAACTCGGGTATAATGATATAAAACTCGATTGACACTGCAACAAACTCGATTCACACTTGAATCGAGTTTAACATTCCAGAAAATTTTCTAAGTATGTCTATATATATATATATATATATATATATATATATATATATATATATATATATATATCAGAAATTATTACTATCACCTTTTCGTGCATGCTTTTGTACTTTTATTGATAAAAAATTTGAAAACCCATACTACTTATCACTCTAAAAAGTAAGTTGTCCTTTAAAGGACAACTAGCTTGTACTTTTGTATTATTTTAATATTAATCTCCATGCAACATACAATCATGAAATCGGCCACACTTATTTTGTCCATGCATGTTCCTTGATTACTCGCACTGCTCAGGACCGCTGTGAGTGACACACTGCATTACTTACTTACATATATTTTGGTACTTATTCGTGATTGATACTGACTTGTATGGAAACATCTGCTGTTGCTTTTTCCATGATTACTTAATTGTATGTTAGGAACATATGATAGACACTGATGAAAGTGGACAACTGCTGCTGCATGTTCCTTGATTACTTGCATTGCTCCGGACCGCTGTGAGTGACACATTGCATTACTTACTTGCATATGTTGCGGTACTTACTGGTGATTGTTACTGACTTGTATGGAAACATCTGCTGTTGCTTGTTCCATGATTACTTAATTGTATGTTAGGAACATATGATAGACACTGATGAAACTGGACAACTGCTTTCGCATGTTCCTTGATTACTTGTATTGCTCCGGACCGCTGTGTAGCATTTCTTACTTGCATATGTTGCGGTACTTATTGGTGGTTGTTACTGACTTGTATGGAAACATCTGCTGCTTGTTCCTTGATTACTTAATTGTATGTTAGGAACGTATGATAGACACTGCTGAAACTGGACAACTGCTGCTGCATGTTCCTTGATTACTTGCATTGCTCAGGACCGCTGTGAGTGACAGATTGCACTACTTACTTGCATATGTTTCGGTACTTATTGGTGATTGTTACTGACTTGTATCGAAACATCAGCTGCTGCTTGTTCCTTGATTACTTAATTGTATGCTAGGAACGTATGATAGACACTGCCGAAACTGGACAACTGCTGCTGCATGTTCCTTGATTACTTGTATTGCTCAGGACTGTTGTGAGTGACAGATTGCACTACTTACTTCCATATGTTTTGGTACTTATTGGTGAGTGATACTGACTTGTATGGAAACATTTACTGCTGCTTGTTCCATGATTACTTAATTGTATGCTAGGAACGTATGATAGACAATGCTGAAACTGGACAACTGCTGCTGCATGTTCCTTGATTACTTGCACTGCTCAGGACCGTTGTGAGTGACAGACTGCATTACTTACTTACATATGTTTCGGTACTTATTGGTGATTGATACTGATTTGTATGGAAACATCTGCTGCTGCTTGTTCCATGATTACTTAATTGTATGCTAGGAACGTATGATAGACACTGCAGAAACTGGACAACTGCTGTTGTATGTTCCCTGATTACTTGCACTGCTCAGGACCGCTGTGAGTGACAGATTGCATTACTTACTTGCATATGTTATGGTACTTATTGGTGATTGTTACTGACTTGTATGAAACATCTGATGCAGTTTGTTCCTTGATTACTTAATTGTATGCTAGTAACGTATGATAGACACTGCTGTTAGTGGAAAACTGCTGCAGCATGTTCCTTCTTACTTGCATTGCTCAGGACCGCTGTGAGTGACAGATTGCATTACTTACTTGCATATGTTTCAATACTTATTGGTGATTGATACTGACTTGTATCTAAACATCTGCTGCTGCTTGTTCCAAGATTACTTAATTGTATGCTAGGAAAGCATGATTGTAACATCCGGCATTAAACCAGGTTAGTAACTACGACCTAATTAGTATTTAATGGCCAATTATAACCTAATCAATGGTCATTAGAAATTAATCAAAGTGATTAACAAGGCTTATGAAGAAATTCAACTCAATTAGAATCAAATTCATCGGCGCGATGAATCGGGAAATCAATTAATCGATCAATTTACGATATGAGGGATTAATTCAACTAAGTACATAACTAAATTATGATTAGTGACACTAATCATACACTAATACAATTACTTAACATTAATTATGCAAGACTAAAACAATTCATTAAAACAATGCATCCATAAGTATTTTTTTAAATTACAAGAAAAGGGAAATACAAAATACATTTCTAAATACTTATATACAAAAAAAAAAAAAAAACAAAATACATCATTTTTATACTTAATAATCAGCCAACAACACAAGGGAACACACTTTTGTGTCCCTTTGACTTTTTATAAAAATATTGAAAAAAATTATTCACTTTTTCTACTTTTCCAACATGTTGGTAAAGTATTAAACACCACATTTATCATCATCATTTGCAAGACTAAAACTCTTTTATAAATAGGGGACTCATTTCCTCATTTCATTCACTCCTTCAAAGCATAAACACCCTCTCATTCTCTCTAGAAAAATCGGCCAAAGGGCCTAGTGCAAGGCCAAGAACTTGCAACTTTGTTCTTCATATTTTCTTCAAGTGTTCTTGGTGCAACTTTTCAAGATTTCAACTTCTACTCAAAATCATATTCCAAATACTTCAAAGTAAGTAAATACTCACTTATTTCATCTTATATTTATGTTTATATAAGTCTTGCATAATATATATAATCACCAACAACAACAAGTTTCATAAAAACTCAAGTTTATAAGTTTCTAGTTTTTATTTTTAAGTTGTTTCTTTAAATATCCATATGAATATATGAACACATTATAAACATGTTAATATTATGAAAACATGTGTTATATATGTGTTATATAACTTTTATAACTTTTATACAAATAGACTTTGAATAAACAACAAGAATCATAAGTTGTTTTAAGTTTATAAACTACGGATTTTCGGCAGAAAATTTATATCGACTTTGAAAAATCATAAGTAATTCATAACTCAACGAAATGAGTTGATTCTTGTCTCAAAAGTTAGATCTATGTCTTAACTATAGATCTGTAATTTTTCATAATTTATTTTGGAGTTTAAGACCTCCAGAAATTATTTGGGAAACCGAAAGTTTGACAGCTCAAAAATGGCCAACATAGCGTTTTTAACGAGCTCTTTCACCAACCTAAACAACTCGAAAAATGGCCGTTTTTTATTCTAAAAATCCTTTGTATATGGTAGTTTAATGTCCTAGAAAACCAAAGTCTAAGACATTTTGGAGCTTGGTCAAAAACAGCCTCAAAGTAGGCCGAAAAACCACCGAAAAAGCTGGAAAATTATATATATATAAACTTGACGTTTTAAGCAAATCTTATTTATAAACTTGTAATGTTGGGTGATTTAAGACATAAAAATCTATAAATATACCTATTATCATATATTAGTGATATTAAGTCCTTATTATCATTTAGGACTCGGTTAAACACCTCCGGTTTCATCACCCATCAAACAACGCACATTTGCATTTTTGCGCATATTTTGCCATCGCAATTCCGGTGAGTCTACATAGCCCCTATTTTCACTATCTATTGGGGTGGAAATACATGCACTGTTTTTCATATGGACATCAAAACTGTATATTTCTTATATGTATTACATGTGGTTCCATCAGCCCTTATATCATGAAACGTTAATTGCATTTATTTGTAAGCGCGAATATATTGTGGATAGATCTATCGGGAGTCATGTCCCCCATTCGGGTTAGCTCGGGTCGGCTAACAGCGAGTGCATATATATTCAACACACGGTATTACGTATGGGAATACTGCACAGGGCAAACTCATTCTAATTAAGCTTCGGTTGCATGATGGTTTATGTAATACATACACGGAATTTATGATTTTATAAATTCAACTCATCTGATAATGACCATACAACTGGTCTTTTCGCGTAAACCTATGAGTTCACCAACAATTTTTGTTGACGTATTTTAGCGTGTATTTTCAGGTAATTAAGGCAAGTATGCCTCGGACGTATTTTACTTTCAAGCTTCCGCATCCATGGAGTCGCATGCATATTCAAATTAACGTAGATTTAGCTGCATTATTTTGGATATTTTAATTATGTAATTAAATCTCTGTATTTTGCGAACTCCTTTACTCATATCAGTCTATGTAAAACAATGCTATATTTTCAAGTTTCCATGATGTATTTAAAAACGTCCATATAGTGGTCGTTCATTATGATTATGGTTACGCTTCCGCACTCGTCACACCTCGCTGCCAACCGGGGTAGCAGGGTGTGACAGATTGGTATCAAAGCCATAGTTATAGTGAACTAGGTTGCATTAGTACCTAGACTATAACTGTTACAAAAACTAAACTTTCTTCAAGAACTATGAACACATATATGGACCATGATGACAATAACATGTCGAAATTCACCCCTAGGGAAAGGGTGTGACTAGCACAACGGGAGTCTATCCCGGTACCTGACCATCAGCCAAGCCCGCCGTAGTAGTAACAGGCGAACGTAATACAGTGGGGATGGATGCCTCACATTCAATAAGAGTGGAGAAACAATGAAGGGATCCCAAGCCAGATACAAACACCATCTTCTCCTCAAGTGCTGACACATACCCAGAAACCTACGTAACAAACGATGCCTCTGTTGGTGGCAAGGGCTGCCAGACACGACCCCCAATTTCGACAAAATCCACCGAGAGGTCGGTGAGATCCTTGCAATGGTTAGGCAGGAGGCAATGCAAACCCCCAATAAACCTTAGGCCAACTAGAATACCCAGGTGATTCAACAAAGACGGAATAGACAAATTATGTCAACACCTAGCAGAGCGCAAAGCCAGTAATGTAGAACTAACCCAACGACTTAACGCTCTGGAGTACGAGGAAACCCCAGAGGCATCTCATACTTAGCACCCTTCTACCATTTTATAGTATTTCTCTAGGCTTTACTATCTGATATATCTTAGGGAATGTAACGCTTAAGAATTTATTGACCATATCATGTACAAAGATTAGGTATCAAACCTTTTAAGAAGAACTAAGTTTTATCTATAACTATGTGCATGAGGATATGTAGTACGACAGTCTGCCTAAGAAATTTCAAACCCATAGACTTAACCCCTCATCCCAATAGATACCACTTATGCATTTCTACTATTTGATACTGGTGCTGATAGGAGCTTTATATCCATTAAGTTCACTAAGAAAATAAATTCCATTCTTACACCATTAAGTGCCACTTATGCTATTGAGGTTGATGACACTAAGACGCTTAAGATAAATAATGTAAGTCGAGGATGCTCCTTAGAATTAGTAGGCCAACTCTTTGAAACAGACTTGATGCCCGTCAAACTGGGAAGTTTTGACGTGGTCATAGGCATGGAATGACTATAGAAAATAAAAAAAAACGTGCGGAAATAGTATGCAACAAGAAGACGGTTCATATACCTTTAGCCAATAAGAAGGTCCTTACTGTCCAAGGCAAAACAAGAAATATCAAAGAAAGCATCACCCCTAGCATTAGGACCCTGAAGTGTTGACAGTGAGGGAGCCAAAGGAAAAACGGCTCGAAAATATTCTTATTATTTGTAATTACCCCAAGGTTTTTCCAAAACATTTACCAGAACTCCCAACATCGAGGCAAGTCAAATTTAAAAATCGGCCTAGTATCAGGTGCGGTACCAGTGGCTCGAGCACCATGCCGATTAGCCCCATCAATAGTGTAACAATCGTCCAACCCACTGTAGGAGTTCTTAGGTAAAGGGTTTATCAAACCGAGTTCCTTGCTTTGGAGGAGCTCCAGTTTTGTTCATAAAGAAAAAGGATAGAACCATCAGAATGTGCATCAATTAGCAAGAGCTAAATAAACTAAAGGAACCGATACCCGCTCAGAAGGATCAATGACTTGTTTGGCCAAACTCCAAGAATTAAGCTTCTATTCGAAGATTGACCTAAGGTCTGGCTATAATCAGGTTAGAGTTCGCAAGAAAGATATTCCAAAGACAGCCTTCAGATTCTGTTTCGGTCATCATAAATTCCTATTAATGACGTTTGGATTAACCAGTGCCGCAACGGTATTCATGGACCTCATAAATCGGGTGTGCAAACCTTATTCGTGATTGTATTCATGAAGGAAATCCTAATCTACTCACGAAACAAGGAGTAGCACAAGCAAACATTTAAGACTGATTCTAGAGTTGTTGAAGAAAGAACAACTACGTGCCAAGCTTTCTAAGTTTGACTTTTGGCTAAGATAGGTAAGATTTCTCGGTCACGTAATCAATAGTAAAGGGATCCAAATTGGCCCCACAAAGATCGAGGCTATCAGGAATTGGTCAACTCTTAGAACCCCCAGAGAGATACGACACTCCTTAAGACTTGCCACTTATTATAAACAGTTTCTCAAAGATCACCGAAACTCTAACAAAACTGACCCGAAAAGACATTAAGTATGATTGGGGCAAGGATCGGGAGACATCATATCAGTTATTAAAGCACAATCTGTGCAGCACGCTTATTTTATCGAAGAGAAGCAAGAAATTTGTAGACTATTGTGACGCTTCACACAATGGGTTGATATAGAAAGATAGGGTCATAGCTTATACTTTATGAAAACTTAGGGTTCACTAGGTGAATTACACAACGCATGATCTAGATCTTTGAGAAGTAGACTTTATCCTTAAGACTTGGAGACATTAGTTGTACGGTATGAAGTGTATTGTATTCACAGACCATAAGAGCCTCCAACACATCTTGAACCAGAAAGAGTCGAATACGAAGTAGCACTGTTGGATGGAGCTAATAAGTGATTGCAACCGTGAAAATTCGTTATCACCTGAGGAAAACTAATGAGCTAAGCCGTTAAGAGTACAAGTGGATAAATAGTTTACGATATGGGCTAATAAAAAAAAATTGATATTTCATGAATAGAATCTGATTACTCTGTTTGGTTGAATAAGAAAGCTGGATATGGATAAAGGACACAAATCAAGATATACAGTCCACCCCAGAGCCAATAAAATGTATCATGAACTTAAGGAGCTATACGGGTGGCCTCACATGAACGCTCACATTGCCACATATGTCAACAAATTCCTAACATGCCCCAAAGTTAAGACAAACATCAGAAACCATTTGAGCAATAGTCGACCGCCTAACAAAATCCGTGCATTCCTACCAATCAAGGAGAACAACAAGATGAATAAGCTAGTCCAAACGTACCTCAAGAAAGTCGTATCCGGACATGGAGTGCCCTTTATAATCATTTCAGATACGGATAGGAGATCTACATCTAGGCAATTATTACAGCAAGCTTTGGGTACAAACTTGGACATGAGTACCACTTATCACCCTCAGCCGATGGTTAGAATAATAGAACAATCCAAACCCTAGAACATACATTAAGAGCCTGTGTAATGGATACTCATTTGCCTTAGTGGAATTATCGTACTATAAATAGCTATCACTCGAGTATTAAAGCTGCTCCGTCAGAGGCCCTCTACGGGCGAAAGTGTCGATCACCGATTTGTTGGGAAGAAGTAGGATATAGCCAAATCACTGGCCCTAAGATCATTCACGAAACCACCGAAAAGATAGTACATATGCGGAACTGACTAAAAGTTGCCCGCAATTGTCAGAAAGTTATGCAGATGTAGGGAGAAAATCCCTTGAGTTCTAATTAGGAGAAGGAGTACCAATGAAAGTCTCTCCATGGAAGGGTGTGATACGATTAGGAAAATAAGGAAAAACAAAACCCTCGATACATTGGCAATGCAAAGTCTTAAAGGGAATTGGACTCATAGCTTATCGTTTAGAGTTACCACCAGAGCTTAGTAGCATGCACAATACCTTCCAGGTATCGAATATGAAGAAGTGTTTGTTAGAGGAGACACTTGTTACCCCCTTGGAAGAGATCCAGCTAACTGATAAACTTCGCTTCACCAAAGAGCCGGTTGAAATCATGGACCGTAAGGTCAAAGGATTGAAGCACAGTTGTATACCCATCCTCAAGGTCAGATGGAATTCTAGACATGGACCACAATTCACTTAGGCATGCAAAGGCCAGTTTAAGCAAAGATACTCTCATCTACTCTTAAGTGACAATACCCCTGAGGAAACATGATCAAATTTCGGGACGAAATTCCCTTAACAGGGGGAGACTGTAACATCCGGCATTAAACCAGGTTAGCAACTACGACCTAATTAGTATTTAATGGCCAATTATAACCTAATCAATGGTCATTAGAAATTTATTAAAGTGATTAACAAGGCTTATGAAGAAATTCAACTCAATTAGAATCAAATTCATCGGCGCGATAAATCGGGAAATCAATTAATCGATCAATTTACGATATGAGGGATTAATTCAACTAAGTAAATAACTAAATTATGATTAGTGACACTAATCATACACTAATACAATTACTTAACATTAATTATGCAAGACTAAAACAATTCATTAAAACAATGCATCCATAAGTATTTTTTTAAATTACAAGAAAAGGGAAATACAAGAATACATTTCTAAATACTTATATACAAAAAAAAAAAAACAAAATATATCATTTTTATACTTAAAAATCAGCCAACAACACAAGGGAACACACTTTTGTGTCCCTTTGACTTTTTATAAAAATATTGAAAAGAATTATTCACTTTTTCTACTTTTCCAACATGTTGGTAAAGTATTAAACACCACCTTTATCATCATCATTTGCAAGACTAAAACTCTTCAATAAATAGAGGACTCATTTCCTCATTTCATTCACTCCTTCAAAGCATAAACACCCTCTCATTCTCTCTAGAAAAATCGGCCAAAGGGCCTAGTGCAAGGCCAAGAACTTCAAACTTTGTTCTTCATATTTTCTTCAACTGTTCTTGGTGCAACTTTTCAAGATTTCAACTTCTACTCAAAATCATATTCCAAATACTTCAAAGTAAGTAAATACTAACTTATTTCATCTTATATTTATGTTTATATAAGTCTTGCATAATATATATAATCACCAACAACAACAAGTTTCATAAAAACTCAAGTTTATAAGTTTCTAGTTTTTATTTTTAAGTTGTTTCTTTAAATATCCATATGAATATATGAACACATTATAAACATGTTAATATTATGAAAACATGTGTTATATATGTGTTATATAACTTTTATAACTTTTATACAAATAGACTTTGAATAAACAACAAGAATCATAAGTTGTTTTAAGTTTATAAACTACGGATTTTCGGCAGAAAATTTATATTGACTTTGAAAAATCATAACTAATTCATAACTCAACGAAATGAGTTGATTCTTGTCTCAAAAGTTAGATCTATGTCTTAACTATAGATCTGTAATTTTTCATAATTTATTTTGGAGTTTAAGACCTCCAGAAATTATTTGGGAAACCGAAAGTTTGACAGCTCAAAAATGGCCAATATAGCGTTTTTAACGAGCTCTTTCACCAACCTAAAAAATTCGAAAAATGGCCGTTCTTGATTCTAAAAATCCTTTGTATATAGTAGTTTAATTTCCTAGAAAACCAAAGTCTAAAACATTTTGGAGCTTGGTCGAAAACAGCCTCAAAGTAGGCCGAAAAACCTCCGAAAAAGCTGGAAAATTATATATATATAAACTTGACGTTTTAAGCAAATCTTATTTATAAACTTGTAATGTTGGGTGATTTAAGACATAAAAATCTATAAATATACCTATTATCATATATTAGTGATATTAAGTCCTTATTATCATTTAGGACTCGGTTAAACACCTCCGGTTTCATCACCCATCAAACAACGCACATTGCATTTTTTGCGCATATTTTGCCATCGCAATTCCGGTGAGTCTTCATAGCCCCTATTTTAACTATCTATTGGGGTGGAAATACATGCACTGTTTTTCATATGGACATCAAAACTGTATATTTCTTATATGTATTACATGTGGTTCCATCAGCCCTTATATCATGAACCGTTAATTGCATTTATTTGTAAGCGCGAATATATTGTGGATAGATCTATCGGGAGTCATGTCCCCCATTCGGGTTAGCTCGGGTCGGCTAACAGCGAGTGCATATATATTCAACACACGGTATTACGTATGGGAATACTGCACAGGGCAAACTCATTCTAATTAAGCTTCGGTTGCATGATGGTTTATGTAATACATACACGGAATTTATGATTTTATAAATTCAACTCATCTGATAATGTCCATACAACTGGTCTTTTCGCGTATACCTATGAGCTCACCAACAATTTTTGTTGACGTATTTTAGCGTGTATTTTCAGGTATTAAGGCAAGTATGCCTCGGACGTATTTTACTTTCAAGCTTCCGCATCCATGGAGTCGCATGCATATTAAAATTAACGGAGATTTAGCTGCATTATTTTGGATATTTTAATTATGTAATTAAATCTCTGTATTTTGCGAACTCCTTTACTCATATCAGTCTATGTAAAACAATGCTATAATTTCAAGTTTCCATGATCTATTTTAAAAACGTCCATATAGTGGTCGTTCATTATGATTATGGTTACGCTTCCGCACTCGTCACACCTCGCTGCCAACCGGGGTAGCAGGGTGTGACAATGATAGACACTGCTGAAACTTGACAACTGCTGCTGCATGTTCCTTGATTACTTGCACTGCTCAGGACCGCTGTGAGTGAAAGACTGCATTACTTACTTACATATGTTTCGGTACTTATTCGTGATTGATACTGACATGTATGGAACATATGCTGCTGCTTGTTCCTTGATTATTTAATTGTATGCTAGTAACGTATGATAGACACTACTGAAACTGGACAGCTGCTGCTGCATCTTCCTTGTTACTTGCATTACTCAGGACCGCTGTGAGTGACAGATCGCATTACTTGCTTGCATATGTTTCGGTACTTATTGGTGATTGTTACTGACTTGTATGGAAACATCTGCTGCTGCTTGTTCCATGATTACTTAACTGTATGCTAGGAACGTATGATAGACACTACTATAACTGGACAACTGCTGCTGCATGTTCCTTGATTACTTGCACTGCTCAGGACCGCTGTGAGTGACAAATTGCATTACTTACTTACATATGTTTTAGTAGTTATTGATGATTGTTACTGACTTGAATGGAAACATCTGCTGCTGCTTGTTCCTTGATTACTTAATTGTATGTTAGGAACGTATGATAGACACTGATTGGACAACTGTTGATGCATGTTCCTTGATTACTTGCATTGCTCAGGACAGCTATGAGTGACAGATTGCATTACTTACTTGCATATGTTTCGGTAGTTATTGGTGATTGTTACTGACTTGTATGGAAACATCTGTTGTTGCTTGTTCCATGATTACTTAATTGTATGTTAGGAACATATGATAAACACTGATGAAACTGGACAACTGCTGCTGCATGTTCCTTGATTACTTGCATTGCTCCGGACCGCTGTGAGTGACAGATCGATGATAGACATTACTTGTATGGAAACATCTGCTGCTGCTTGTTCTTTGATTACTGAATTGTATGTTAGGTACGTATGATAGACATTGCTGAAACTGGACAACTGCTGCTGCATGTTCCTTGATTACTTGCATTGCTCAGGACCGCTGTGAGTGACAGATCGAATTACTTACTTACATATGTTTCGGTACATATTCGTGATTGATACTGACATGTATGGAACATATGCTGCTGCTTGTTCCTTGATTACTTAATTGTATGCTAGTAACGTATGATAGATACTGCTGAAACTGGACAACTGCTGCTGCATGTTCCTTGTTACTTGGATTGCTCAGGACCGCTGTGAGTGACAGATCGCATTACTTGTTTGCATATGCTTCGGTACTTATTGGTAATTGTTACTGACTTGTATGGAACGATCTGCTGCTGCTTGTTCCATGATTACATAATTGTATGCTAGGAACGTATGGTAGACACTGCTGAAACTGGACAACTGCTGCTGCATGTTCCTTGATTACTCGCACTGCTCAGGACCGCTGTGAGTGACAGACTGCATTACTTACTTACATATATTTTGGTACTTATTCGTGATTGATACTGACTTGTATGGAAACATCTGCTGTTACTTGTTCCATGATTACTTAATTGTATATTAGGAACATATGATAGACACTGATGAAACTAGAAAACTGCAGCTGCATGTTCCTTGATTACTTGCATTGCTCCGGACCGCTGTGAGTGACAGATTGCATTACTTACTTGCATATGTTGCGGTACTTATTGGTGGTTGTTACTTACTTGTATGGAAACATCTGCTGCTGTGTAACATCCAAGTTTCCACAAACAGTACACGCCATAATATTTCATTTCTTTAAGTAATAAATATTACTAATTGTTTGATACCACAGGTCCATCAGCCTGAATACTTAATTACAACAATATATTAAAAACAAATGGTGGTCTAACTAGCTTCTAAATCTTCAATCAGAGTGCGGAAGACTGAACAAGCTACCCGAGACCGCAACATCTTTTCAAAATAGGCGTCATCAAATCCATAAGTCTGCTATTCATCAAAGTCCAGATTCACTTAGCCTGGGACGAACTACCTGCTATGGTCTTGCCTTTATCAGCTTTTCCTGAAAAAGAGTTGTCATGACAGAGTAAGCTAACATTGCTTAGTGAGTTAACATAGTTCCATTAGTTACCACACACATGCCATACTATCAGCTCCTGCCGGCAAGTCACTACGTCCTGAGACAGCAAAAAGGTTGGGAGACAACCCAGTTTGTTTTCCCCTATGTAAGGCCGAAGCCCTACGGGAAGTGTATGGAAACAGGTCATATAGGAAAGGAATCTGCAGATTTCCCTCCTGTGAATGGAGATCTCACATTCGGTCCTATCGGATGATGCAGTATGCAGCGGCAATTATATAAATAGTCAAGTAAGCAGTAAGCAGGATAAGTATTTACATAAAATGTAAAAGTGAACATGCATTCAAGGCAATTCAAGTGTCTAGCTTCAGTAATGTCAAAAGTACGCTTCTATGATACAATAAAGTATTAAAGAAAACATGCAGCAACAAACGGAAGTTTCCATACAGTCGATGACATTCACCAATAAGTATCGAAACATATGCATGTAATTAATGAAATCTGTCACTCACAGTGGTCCGTAGTCAGATAATGCTTAACGAATTAAGCGGTTCAGTTTACTCTGTCAATCGACGGGTTCCTGCAGTTCAGTTTCAAGTCTGGCATATTAATGTCAAGTCTGTGTCATAATCTATATAACCCTAGTTACATATTCAGGTTATTGTCAATTCTGGCTGTCGAGTCTGAGGTAGTTCCTATCGTCCCAAGGTGAGTCTATTCTTATCAGATTAATACGATTCATCTAATTACATATGTGTGTCCTTGAAATAAAGCCAATCATATTACTAGCTAGGTGCATCATGACATTCGATTTCTAAGAGTTCATTCAGTGTCTGTTAATTCATTTGTGCATAAAATAGATGTGCAACTAGAATTTGTGAGTTTTATCATAATCATATTATACTTTTAATTACAATAGGTTGATTAATCACTTAATCTGATTTTAGGAATTTAACTTTGGCTTGCAACAAAAAACCAGATTTGAATTGATACAGATTCGAACAACATTAGATTCAAATAGGATTAGATTCGAATAGCCTTAGATTCGTAATAGAATTAGATTCAAATAGCATTCTCGAATCTAGGGGTTAGATTCGAAATCAACAGATTCTAAACTAGGGAAGATAGATTCGAAGGCAGCTAATTCGAGTCTAAGGGATTAGATTCGAAAACATACATCTTCGAGTCTAATGGATTAGATTCGAAACATATACCCTTCGAGTCTAGGAGATAGAATCGAAATCATCACCCTCTCGAGTCTAGGGATTAGATTCGAAATCCTCACCCTTCGAGTCTATACATGAATGTCTCGAATTTGTTCTACTCGTTCATCGTTTTTTCCAGGTTTTATCAACTTAAACATGAACATAAATGAGGGAGAAATAGTTACTAACCTTCGTCCAAGCTATAACCTTCGACTATGGATGATTTCCAAGCAAAAACAGGTCCTAAACGGGAGCAAATCAACTTCAAATGAAGGGAAAATGAGCAAACTCGAAATTGCTCTTTCAAAACCGAACCAAAAGACAGAAAAGGGGTCAATCTTACCTCAAATCCGGACGAAATCAAACATGTAATGGTAGATTCGTGAAGAGCTCGACGATCTCTATCCGATGGCGTATGAATCACGAGAATCCGACGGTTCGATTAGGAGAAATGCTAGAGAGAAGGACAATCTTAGAGAGAGAAGTCGGAGAGTTTCAAGATTCCAAACTTATGAAATGAGGAGGAATGCCCTAATTATAGGGAAATAGGGAAAATCAGATTTTCTACTGAATTTTTCCGAAATTGACCAACTTTTATTCCCAACACTCCGATTTGCATTTCAGATGCAAATAATAGCTAGGAAGTTCTAGATTTGCTACAATTGTCTTTTAGTCAACTTTAATTCATTTTAGTCCGTTTCGTTATTTTCAGTCTTTAATTTGTCATTTGGCTGAATTTTAATTATTAACTTAATTTCAGCTAAATTTTGGGCAACATTTCATAATTAATTATAACTTAATATAATTAACTATTTAAGATTCATGTTTTCAGTTAATTACTAATATTTGGATAAAATTGCTTTATTATTAAAAGTCTGATGCTGTAATTTATATTTAATAAATTACGGGCTGTTACAATCTTCCCCCGTTAAATTGATTCCGTCCTCGGAATCGACAAAGACAGAAATAACTTCGGATACTTCTGCCTAATCTCGTTTTCCCGTTCCCAAGTTTTCGCAGATCCCTTATGGTATTTCCATTGAACTAACACCATTGGAATTTCCTTGTTGCGCAATTTCGAAACCTTATTATCGATTAAACGCTCGGGCTCTTCTTCGTATCGCAACTGCTCATTAAATGACACATCTTTCCAAGGAATCACAGCTTCAGCGTCAGCTAAATACTTTCGAAGATTACTCACATGAAATACATCATGAATTCCAGACATTTCGGCAGGCAACTTTAGTCTGTAGGCTTGCAATCCTATACGCTCGAGAATTTCAAAAGGACCCACAAATCGAGGGCTCAACTTCCCCCGTTTGCCGAACCTCACTATCCCTTTTCTTGGCGAGTCCTTCAACAACACTTTATCTCCAACTTCAAACGCAATTGGTTTACGTCTTCGATCATGATATTTCTTTACGTACAATTCAGCTAACTTTTCGAGGCGTTCATCTTCACGTATGGGTAGGAATTGAGCTGACTTAGTAAGTCGATCCACTATTACTCTTATAGAGTCATGATTCCGCTTAGTCCTGGGCAGCTTCGTCACAAAGTCCATGGTTATGTGGTCCCACTTCCATTCCGGAATTGGCAATGGTTGTAATTCCCCATACGGCTTCTAATGTTCAGATTTGACTTGTAAACAAGTTATACAATTTTTCCACATATCGTCCCACGTCCTTCTTCATTCCAGGCCACCAATATTCCGTTTTCAAATCTTGGTACAATAAAGTAGAACCAGGATGTACCGAAAATTTTGGCATAAGAGCCTCCGACAGAATTTGATCATGAATTCCTCCTAATCTAGGGACCCATATTCTATTCATGGACCGTCTAAGATCATAATTATCAAAGGTCAGCTTGGTCACATGAGTAACCATACGTTCAGATTTCAAGCTCTCATCCCGAATGGCTTCGGTTTGAGCGGCAATAATCGACTCAGGCAAGGCAGACTCCAAAACAACAGAAGTCAAAGCATAACATCGGGTATAATGGTCTTGTCTGGTTTTGCGGCTTAGGGCATCTGCTACAATGTTTGCTATACCCGGATGGTAAAGGATCTCATATTTGGAGAATTTTGCGTAGAGTCGCTCTTTTCGTAGCAATTCTAGCAATTCTCGAAAGAGCTTCGCACGGTCAGATTCAGACTTAGAGTAAATCAAAATGTCATCAATAAAGACTATCACTGATTTGTCCAGCATTGGCCTACATACTCTATTCATAAGGTCCATAATTGCGGCCGGGGCATTGGTGAGACCGAACGGTATTGCTAGAAACTCAAAATGGCCGTAACGAGCACGAAATGAGACCTAAATCTCGAGTCTTTCTATCGTCATAAACATAACGTTCACTTCCTTCGGGGGTTCTAATTCTAATTATCCTTTTGGCACAAAGGATTTCAGCATTGTTCATCATGAGCCTGTCCATTCCTATAATAATATCTAATTCTCTAATCCACATCGGTATCAGGTCAAAGTCTGAAGAGAGGTCATCAATCACTAACTTACAGGAACGAAAGATTCTACTTATAGTCACAAAACTCGGGCTCGCAGTTTCTATATCTAATGGTACAGGTAGTATTATTGGAGCAAAATCAAACAGTTTAGCAGACTTTTCAGACACATATAACAGATTAGAGCAGGCATAGAGTTAACAAGAAATGTACCCATGACGACATCAGCAGTCTCTTTTGCCTCATCGGCTGTCATCTGGGAAGATCTTGGTTGATTCCTCGGAGCTGGAGAACCCTTGAATGATCGCCGGGATGAAAATGCAGGCGGAGGAACAAATCGGGGCCGAGTACAGTCTTTAGCATGGTGCCCAAACGTAATGCAGTTTCGGCAAGCCTCACTGCGCCTGGGACATTCTGACCTATCATGACCATTCTGTCTGCAGCAGTAGCACTTAACGAACACAGGATCACATTTTCCTTCATGAATCTGCTTGCAGCGAGGACAAGCAGACCTTGGCGTAGCGGTCACAGCATAAGATTTAGCCTTTTTAAAAGGCTGCTTATCTCCCTGCCTTAAACTTTCACTCCCCTTTTCCGATTTCTCAGATTTTTCTTTCTTGCTAGACTTGGCAATAAAAAGAGTCGCTCGCTCCGGATAGATTTCAAGTTCTCCTACCTTAGCAACTTCAACTACTTCCATATCACTTCTCGGTTCGCCAGAATTCACAAAAAGATCCCTTTGTCGTCCCTCAGAGGGCTCATGCCTAAGTTTCCTTTTTCGATTCTTCTTGGGATTTGCTAACATTTCTTCCCTATACTTCAATTCTAACTCCCGTAACCTAAGTTCTCGCAACCTAAGTTCTTCTTCACGGCGCTTAAAGTCAATTTCACGCTGGATTTCTTCGTCAGTTTGCACAACCGCTTTACCCTTAGTCAGCAAGTCCTTAATTTCCTTAAATCGGTCCTCAACCGACATATCAGTCTGCAGTCGATTCCTATCCATCATAAGCTGTATTTGCTTACGATTTTCCTCATTCAGCTTGTGAATGAGATCAAATAATTGAGCCTGCTGGGGAGGCATAAGCGTAGCAGTACTGCTTGAGTCATTAGCAGTATTTTCAGGGGCAGTGCCTAAGTCCTCTACATGAACAGATTCTTTGTGTTGATCAGCTGCAGCATCAGCAGCTTTATCAACCCTTGAGGAACCGGCAATAGTCGGATTCTTATCAGCCATTGGCTGAAAATATAAAGGAAATAGCTATTATTTCCTGATTCAAATAAGCACAGTTCGAGTCATAATTCCTACGTCAAATAATCACATCTAAGTTCATAGATATGAAGGCAGTCAGTCAGGCTGGCACAAAGTCAAGTCAAAGTCAAGTCAAAGTCAAACAGTCAATCCCTCCCCGATCCTATCAGTTATCATTTGCCTATCTTAGGTCAAGTTGTGTGGGTAGTCCTTTACTAATTAAGTTACCCTAGGCCTCGGTGACTTGTTCGGGAATTCAGAGTCACATAGTCCATACCATACCAGTAGTTTAAGTATCGGGTGGCCAATCCGATGATTAAACTGCTGCTCTGATACCAACTTTGTAACATCCAAGTTTCCACAAACAGTAAACGTCATAATATTTCGTTTGATTAAGTAATAAATATTACTAATTGTTTGATACCACAGGTCCATCAGCATAAATACTTAATTACAACAATATATTAAAATCAAATGGTGGTCTAACTAGCTTCTAAATCTTCAATCAGAGTGCGGAAGTCTGAACAAGCTATCCGAGACCGCAACATCTTTTCAAAATAGGCGTCATCAAAAGTCCAAAAGTCTGCTATTCATCAAAGTCCAGATTCACTTAGCCTGGGACGAACTACCTGCTATGGTCTTGCCTTTATCAGCTTTTCCTGAAAAAGAGTTGTCATGACAGAGTAAGCTAACATTGCTTAGTGAGTTAATAGAGTTCCATTAGTTACCACACACATGCCATACTATCAGCTCCTGCCGGCAAGTCACTACGTCCTGAGACAGCAAAAAGGTTGGGAGACAACCCAGTTTGTTTTCCCCTATGTAAGGCCGAAGCCCTACGGGAAGTGTATGGAAACAGGTCATATAGGAAAGGAATCTACAGAATTCCCTCCTGTGAATGGAGATCTCACATTCGGTCCTATCGGATGATGCAGTATGCAGCGGCAATTATATAAACAGTCAAGTAAGCAGTAAACAAGATAAGTATTTACATAAAATGTAAAAGTGAACATGCATTCAAGGCAATTCAAGTGTCTAGCTTCAGTAATGTCAAAAGTACGCTTCTATGATACAATAAAGTATTAAAGAAAACATGCAGCAACAAACGGAAGTTTCCATACAGTCGATGACATTCACCAATAAGTATCGAAACATATGCATGTAATTAATGAAATCTGTCACTCACAGTGGTCCGTAGTCAGATAATGCTTAACGAATTAAGCGGTTCAGTTTATTCTGTCAATCGACGGGTTCCTGCAGTTCAGTTTCAAGTCTGGCATATTAATGTCAAGTCTGTGTCATAATCTATATAACCCTAGTTACATATTCAGGTTATTGTCAATTCTGGCTGTCGAGTCTGAGGTAGTTCCTATCGTCCCAAGGTGAGTCTATTCTTATCAGATTAATACGATTCATCTAATTACATATGTGTGTCCTTGAAATAAAGCCAATCATATTACTAGCTAGGTGCATCATGACATTCGATTTCTAAGAGTTCATTCAGTGTCTGTTAATTCATTTGTGCATAAAATAGATGTGCAACTAGAATTTGTGAGTTTTATCATAATCATATTATACTTTTAATTACAATAGGTTGATTAATCACTTAATCTGATTTTAGGAATTTAACTTTGGCTTGCAACAAAAAACCAGATTTGAATTGATACAGATTCGAACAACATTAGATTCAAATAGGATTAGATTCGAATAGCCTTAGATTCGTAATAGAATTAGATTCAAATAGCATTCTCGAATCTAGGGGTTAGATTCGAAATCAACAGATTCTAAACTAGGGAAGATAGATTCGAAGGCAGCTAATTCGAGTCTAAGGGATTAGATTCGAAAACATACATCTTCGAGTCTAATGGATTAGATTCGAAACATATACCCTTCGAGTCTAGGAGATAGAATCGAAATCATCACCCTCTCGAGTCTAGGGATTAGATTCGAAATCCTCACCCTTCGAGTCTATACATGAATGTCTCGAATTTGTTCTACTCGTTCATCGTTTTTTCCAGGTTTTATCAACTTAAACATGAACATAAATGAGGGAGAAATAGTTACTAACCTTCGTCCAAGCTATAACCTTCGACTATGGATGATTTCCAAGCAAAAACAGGTCCTAAACGGGAGCAAATCAGCTTCAAATGAAGGGAAAATGAGCAAACTCGAAATTGCTCTTTCAAAACCGAACCAAAAGACAGAAAAGGGGTCAATCTTACCTCAAATCCGGACGAAATCAAACATGTAATGGTAGATTCGTGAAGAGCTCGACGATCTCTATCCGATGACGTATGAATCACGAGAATCCGACGGTTCGATTAGGAGAAATGCTAGAGAGAAGGACAATCTTAGAGATAGAAGGAGGAGAGTTTCAAGATTCCAAACTTATGAAATGAGGAGGAATGCCCTATTTATAGGGAAATAGGGAAAATCAGATTTTCTACTGAATTTTTCCGAAATTGACCAACTTTTATTCCCAACACTCCGATTTGTATTTCAGATGCAAATAATAGCTAGGAAGTTCTAGATTTGCTACAATTGTCTTTTAGTCAATTTTAATTCATTTTAGTCCGTTTCGTTATTTTCAGTCTTTAATTTTTCATTTGGCTGAATTTTAATTATTAACTTAATTTCAGCTAAATTTTGGGCAACATTTCATAATTAATTATAACTTAATATAATTAACTATTTAAGATTCATGTTTTAAGTTAATTACTAATATTTGGATAAAATTGCTTTATTATTAAAAGTCTGACTTGTATGGAACGATCTGCTGCTGCTTGTTCCATGATTACTTAATTGAATGCTAGGAACGTATGGTAGACACTGCTGAAACTGGACAACTGCTGTTGCATGTTCCTTGATTACTCGCACTGCTCAGGACCGCTGTGAGTGACAGACTGCATTACTTACTTACATATATTTTGGTACTTATTAGTGATTGATACTGACTTGTATGGAAACATCTGTTGTTACTTGTTCCATGATTACTTAATTGTATATTAGGAACATATGATAGACACTGATGAAATTAGAAAACTGCAGCTGCATGTTCCTTGATTACTTGCATTGCTCCGGACCGCTGTGAGTGACAGATTGCATTACTTACTTGCATATGTTGCGGTACTTATTGGTGGTTGTTACTTACTTGTATGGAAACATCTGCTGCTGCTTGTTCCTTGATTACTTAATTGTATGTTAGGAACGTATGATAGACACTGCTGAAACTAGACAACTGTTGATGCATGTTCCTTGATTACTTGCATTTCTCAGGACCGCTATGAGTGAAGGATTTCATTACTTACTTGCATATGTTTCGGTACTTATTGGTGATTGTTATTGACTTGTATGGAAACATCTGCTGCTGCTTGTTCCATGATTACTTAATTGTACGTTAGGAACATATGATAGACATTAATGAAACTGGACAACTGTTGCTGCATGTTCCTTGATTACTTGCATTGCTCTGGACCGCTGTGAGTGACAGATTGCATTACTTACTTGCATATGTTGCGGTACTTATTGGTGGTTGTTACTTGTATGGAAACATCTGCTGCTGCTTGTTCCTTGATTACTTAATTGTATGTTAGGAACGAATGATAGACACTGCTCAAACTGGACAACTGCTGCTGCATGTTCCTTGATTACTTACGCTACACAAGCGGTACACTGAACACCAACCCAATCTCGATGAAAAAAGTAGAAGCAACTAAAGAAGGGTGACGAAGCTTCTTTGCATCCCATAGTGCTGTCTCAAATTTGATCGTATATTCATAGTTGGCATCAGTGTCTTATAAAAAGAAAATGCTCGAGAAGGTGGATCGCTCAGGACCGCTGTGAGTGACAGATCGAATTACTTACTTACATATGTTTCGATACTGATTCGTGATTGATACTGACATGTATAGAACATATGTTGCTGCTTGTTCCTTGATTACTTAATTGTATGCTAGTAACGTATGATAGACAATGCTGAAACTGGACAACTGCTGCTGCATGTTCCTTGTTACTTGCATTGCTCAGGACCGCTGTGAGTGACAGATCGAATTACTTACTTACATATGTTTCGGTACATATTCGTGATTGATACTGACATGTATGGAACATATGTTGCTGCTTGTTCCTTGATTACTTAATTGTATGCTAGTAACGTATGATAGATACTGCTGAAACTGGACAACTGCTGCTGCATGTTCCTTGTTACTTGCATTGCTCAGGACCGCTGTGAGTGACAGATCGCATTACTTGTTTGCCTATGCTTCGGTACTTATTGGTAATTGTTACTGACTTGTATGGAAAGATCTGCTGCTGCTTGTTCCATGATTACTTAATTGTATGCTAGGAACGTATGGTACACACTGCTGAAACTGGACAACTGCTGCTGCATGTTCCTTGATTACTCGCACTGCTCAGGACCGCTGTGAGTGACAGACTGCATTACTTACTTACATATATTTTGGTACTTATTCGTGATTGATACTGACTTGTATGGAATCATCTGCTGTTGCTTGTTCCATGATTACTTAATTGTATGTTAGGAACATATGATAGACACTGATGAAACTAGAAAACTGCAGCTGCATGTTCCTTGATTACTTGCATTGCTCCGGACCGCTGTGAGTGACAGATTGCATTACTTACTTGCATATGTTGCGGTACTTATTAGTGGTTGTTACTTACTTGTATGGAAACATCTGCTGCTGCTTGTTCCTTGATTACGTAATTGTATGTTAGGAACGTATGATAGACACTGCTGAAACTAGACAACTGTTGATGCATGTTCCTTGATTACTTGCATTGCTCACGACCGCTATGAGTGACAGATTTCATTACTTACTTGCATATGTTTCGGTACTTATTGGTGATTGTTACTGACTTGTACGGAAACATCTGCTGCTGCTTGTTCCATGCTTACTTAATTGTATGTTAGGAACATATGATAGACATTAATGAAACTGGACAACTGTTGCTGCATGTTCCTTGATTACTTGCATTGCTCCGGACCGCTGTGAGTGACAGATCGAATTACTTACTTACATATGTTTCGATACTGATTCGTGATTGATACTGACATGAATAGAACATATGCTGCTACTTGTTCCTTGATTACTTAATTGTATGCTAGTAACGTATGATAGACACTGCTGAAACTGGACAACTGCTGCTGCATGTTCCTTGTTACTTGCATTGCTCAGGACCGCTGTGAGTGACAGATCGCATTACTTGCGTGCATATGTTTCGGTACTTATTGGGGATTGTTACTGACTTGTATGGAAACATCTGATGCATATGTTTCGGTACTTATTGGTGATTGTTACTGACTTGTATGGAAACATCTGATGCAGTTTGTTCCTTGATTACTTAATTGTATGTTAGGAACGTATGATAGACACTGCTGAAACTGGACAACTGCTGCTACATGTTCCTTGATTACTTGCATTGCTCAGGACCGCTGTGAGTGACAGATTGCACTACTTACTTGCATATGTTTCGATACTTATTGGTGATTGTTACTGACTTGTATTGAAACATCAGCTGCTGCTTGTTCCTTGATTACTTAATTGTATGCAAGGAACGTATGATAGGCACTGCTGAAACTGGACAACTGTTGATGCATGTTCCTTGATTACTTGCATTGCTCAGGGCTGCCGTGAGTGACAGATCGAATTACTTACATACATATGTTTCGGTACTTATTCGTGATTGATACTGACATGTATGGAACTTATGCTGCTGCTTGTTCCTTGATTACTTAATTGTATGCTAGTAACGTATGATAGACACTGCTGAAACTGGACAACTGCTGGTGCATGTTCCTTGTTACTTGCATTGCTTAGGACCGCTGTGAGTGACAGATCGCACTACTTGCTTGCATATGTTTCGGTACTTATTGCTGATTGTTACTGACTTGTATGGAAACATCTGCTGCTGCTTGTTCCATGATTACTTAATTGTATGCTAGGAACGTATGATAGACACTGCTATAACTGGACAACTGCTGCTGCATGTTCCATGATTACTTGCACTGCTCAGCACCGCTGTGAGTGACGGATTGCATTACTTACTTGCATATGTTTCGGTACTTATTGGTGATTGATACTGACTTGTATGGAAACATCTACTGCTGCTTGTTCCATGAATACTTAATTGTATGCTAGGAACGTATGATAGACACTGCTGAAACTAGACAACTGCTGCTGCATGTTCCTTGATTACTTGCACTGCTCAGCTTTCGCTGTGAGTGACAGATTGCATTACTTATTTGCATATGTTGCGGTACTTATTGGTGGTTGTTACTGACTTGTATGGAAACATCTAAAGCATATGTTTCGGTACTTATTTGTGATTGTCACTGACTTGTATGGAAACATCTGATGCAGTTTGTTCCTTGATTACTTATATGTATGTTAGGAACGTATGATAGACACTGCTGAAACTGGACAACTGCTGCTACATGTTCCTTGATTACTTGCATTGCTCAGGACCGCTGAGAGTGAAAGATTTCACTACTTACTTGCATATGTTTCGGTACTTATTGGTGATTGTTACTGACTTGTATGGAAACATCTGCTGATGCTTGTTCCTTGGTTACTTAATTGTATGCTAGGAACGTATGATAGACACTGCAGAAACTGGACAACTGTTGATGCATGTTCCTTGATTACTTGCATTGCTCAGCTTTCGCTATGAGTGACAGATTGCATTACCTACTTGCATTTATTGGTGATTGTTACTAACTTGTATGGAAACATCTGTTGCTGCTTGTTCCATGATTACTTAATTGTATGTTAGGAACATATGATAGAGACTGATGAAACTGGACAACTGCTGCTGCATGTTCCTTGATTACTTTCATAGCTCCGGACTGCTGTGAGTGACAGATTGCATTACTTACATGCAAATGTTGCGGTACTTAATGGTGGTTGTTACTGACTTGTATGGAAACATCTGCTGCTACTTGAACCTTGATTACTTAATTGTATGTTAGGAACGTATTATAGACACTGCTGAAACTGGACAACTGCTGCTGCATGTTCCTTGTTACTTGCATTGCTCAGGACCGCTGTGAGTGACAGATCGCATTACTTGCTTGCATATGTTTCGGTACTTATTGGTGATTGTTACTGACATGTATGGAAACATCTAATGCATATGTTTTGGTACTTATTTGTGATTGTTACTGACTTGTATGGAAACATCTGATGCAGTTTGTTCCTTGATTACTTATATGTATGTTAGGAACGTATGATAGACACTGCTGAAACTGGACAACTGCTGCAGCATGTTCCTTGATTACTTGCATTGCTCAGGACCGCTGAGTGTGACAGATTGTACTACTTACTTGCATATGTTTCGGTACTTATTGGTGATTGTTACTGACTTGTATGGAAACATCTGCTGCTGCTTGTTCCTTGGTTACTTAATTGTATGCAAGGAACGTATGATAGACACTACTGAAACTGGACAACTGTTTATGCATGTTCCTTGATTACTTGCATTGCTTAGGACCGCTGTGACTGACAGATCGAATTACTTACTTATATATGTTTCGGTACTTATTCGTGGTTGATACTGACATGTATGGAACATATGCTGCTGCTTGTTCCTTGATTAGTCAATTGTATGCTAGTAACGTATGATAGACACTGCTGAAACTGGACAACTGCTACTGCATGTTCCTTGTTACTTGGATTGCTCAGGACCGCTGTGAGTGACAGATCGCACTACTTGCTTGCATATATTTCGGTACTTATTGCTGATTGTTACTGACTTGTATGGAAACATCTGCTGCTTCTTGTTCAATGATTACTTAATTGTATGCTAGGAACGTATGATAGACACTGCTATAACTGGACAACTGCTGCTGCATGTTCCATGATTACTTGCACTGCTCAGCACCGCTGTGAGTGACGGATTGCATTACTTACTTACATATGTTTCGGTACTTATTGGTGATTGTTACTGACTTGAATGGAAACATCTGCTACTGCTTGTTCCTTGATTACTTAATTGTATGTTAGGAACGTATGATAGACACTGCTGAAACTGGAAAACTGTTGATGCATGTTCCTTGATTACTTGCATTGCTCAGGACCGCTATAAGTGACAGATTGCATTACTTACTTGCATATGTTTCGGTACTTATTGGTGATTGTTACTGACTTGTATGGAAACATCTGCTGTTGCTTGTTCCATGATTATTTAATTGTATGTTAGGAACATATGATAGACACTGATGAAACTGGACAACTGCTGCTGCATGTTCCTTGATTACTTGCATTGCTCCGGACCGCTGTGAGTGACAGATTGCATTACTTACTTGCATATGTTGCAGTACTTATTGGTGGTTGTTACTGACTTGTATGGAAACATCTGCTGCTGCTTGTTCCTTGATTACTTAATTGTATGTTAGGATTGTATGATGGACACTGCTGAAACTGGACAACTGCTGCTGCATGTTCCTTGATTACTTGCATTGCTCAGGACCGCTGTGAGTGACAGATTGCACTACTGACTTGCATATGTTTCGGTAATTATTGGTGATTGATACTGACTTGTATGGAAACCTCTACTGCTGCTTGTTCCATGATTACTTAATTGTATGCTAGGAATGTATGATAGACACTGCTGAAACTGGACAACTGGTGCTGCATGTTCCTTGATTACTTGCACTGCTCAGGACCGCTGTGAGTGACAGACTGCCTTACTTACTTTCATATGTTTCGGTACTTATTGATTATTGTTACTGACTTGAATGGAAACATCTGCTGCTGCTTGTTCCTTGATTAATGAATTGTACGTTAGGAACGTATGATAGACATTGCTGAAACTGGACAACTGTTGATGCATGTTCCTTGATTACTTGCATTGCTCAGGACCGCTGTGAGTGACAGATTGCATTACTTACTTGCATATGTTTCGGTACTTATTGGTGTTTGTTACTGACTTGTATGGAAACATCTGCTGCTGCTTGTTCCATGATTACTTAATTGTATGTTAGGAACATATGATAGACACTGATAAAACTGGACAACTGCTGCTGCATGTTCCTTGATTACTCTCATTGCTCCGGACCGCTGTGAGTGACAGATTGCATTACTTACTTACATATGTTTCGATATTTATTGGTGATTGTTACTTAATTGAATGGAAACATCTACTGCTGCTTGTTCCTTGATTACTTAATTGTATGCAAGGAACGTATGATAGACACTGCTGAAACTGGACAACTGCTGCTGCATGTTCCTTAATTACTTGCATTGCTCAGGACCGCTGAGAGTGACAGCTTGCACTACTTACTTGCATATGTTTCTGTACTTATTGGTGATTGTTACTGACGTGTATGCAAACATCTGCTGCTGCATGTTCCTTGGTTACTTAATTGTATGCATAGAACGTATGATAGACACTGCTGAAACTGGACAACTATTGATGCATGTTCCTTGATTACTTGCATTGCTCAGGACCGCTGTGACTGACAGATCGAATTACTTACTTACATATGTTTCGGTACTTATTCGTGATTGATACTGACATGTATGGAACATATGCTGCTGCTTGTTCCTTGGTTACTTAATTGTATGCTAGTAACGTATGGTAGACACTGTTGAAATTGGAAAACTGCTGCTGCATGTTCCTTGTTACTTGCATCGCTCAGGGCCGCTGTGAGTGACAGATCGCATTACTTGGTTGCATATGTTTCGGTACTTATTGGTGATTGTTACTGACTTGTATTGAAACATCTGCAGCTGCTTGTTCCATGATTACTTAATTGTATGCTAGGAACGTATGATAGACACTGCTATAACTGGACAACTGCTGCTGCATATTCCATGATTACTTGCACTGCTCAGCACCGCTGTGAGTGACGGATTGCATTACTTACTTACATATGTTTCGGTACTTATTGGTGATTGTTACTGACTTGAATGGAAACATCTGCTACTGCTTGTTCCTTGATCACTTAATTGTATGTTTGGAACGTATGTAGACACTGCTGAAACTGGACAACTGTTGATGCATGTTCCTTGATTACTTGCATTGCTCAGGACCGCTATGAGTGACAGATTGCATTACTTACTTCCATATGTTTCGGTACTTATTGGTGATTGTTACTGACTTGTATGGAAACATCTGCTGTTGCTTGTTCCATGATTACTTAATTGTATGTTAGGAACATATGATAGACACTGATGAAAATGGACAACTGCTGCTGCATGTTCCTTGATTACTTACATTGCTCCGGACCGCTGTGAGTGACATATTGCATTACTTACTTGCATATGTTGCGGTACTTATTGGTGGTTGTTACTGACTTGTATGGAAACATCTGCTGCTGCTTGTTCCTTGATTACTTAATTGTATGTTAGGAACGTATGATAGACACTGTTGAAACTGGACAACTGCTGCTGCATGTTCCTTGATTACTTGCATTGCTCAGGACCGCTGTGGGTGACAGATTGCAGTACTTACTTGCATATGTTTCGGTACTTATTGGTGATTGATACTGACTTGTATGGAAACATCTACTGCTGCTTGTTCCATGCTTACTTAATTGTATGCTAGGAATGTATGATAGAGACTGCTGAAACTGGACAACTGCTGTTGCATGTTCCTTGATTACTTGCAATGCTCAGGACCGCTGTGAGTGACTGACTGCATTACTTATTTTCATACGTTTCGGTACTTAATGGTGATTGATACTGATTTGTATGGTAACATCTGCTGCTCCTTGTTCCATGATTACTTAATTGTATGTTAGGTACATATGATAGACACTGATGAAACTGGACAACTGTTGCTGCATGTTCCTTGATTACTTGCATTGCTCCGGACCGCTGTGTGTGGCAGATTGCATTACTTACTTGCATATGTTGCGATACTTATTGGTGGTTGTTACTGAGTTGTATGGAAACATATGCTGCTGCTTGTTCCTTGATTACTTAATTGTATGTTAGGAATGTATGATAGACATTGCTGAAACTGGACAACTGCTGCTACATGTTCCTTGATTACTTGCATTGCTCAGGACCGCTGTCAGTGACAGATTGCACTACTTACTTGCATATGTTTCGCTACTTATTGGTGGTTGTTACTAACTTGTATGGAAATATCTGCTGCTGCTTGTTCCTTGATTACTTAATTGTATGTTAGGAATGTATGATAGACACTGCTGAAACTGGACAACTGCTGCTACATGTTCCTTGATTACTTGCATTGCTCAGGACCGCTGTGAGTGACAGATTGCACTACTTACTTGCATATGTTTCAGTCCTTATTGGTGATTGTGACTGACTTGTATGGAAACATCAGCTGCTGCTTGTTCTTTGATTACTTAATTATATGCTAGGAACGTATATAGACAATGCTGAAACTGGACAACTGCTGCTGCATGTTCCTTGATTACTTGCATTGCTCAGGACTGCTGTGAGTGACAGATTGCACTACTTACTTGCATATGTTTCAATACTTATTGGTGATTGATACTGACTTGTATGGAAACATCTACTGCTGCTTGTTCCATGATTACTTAATTGTATGCTAGGAACGTATGATAGACACTGCTGAAACTGGACAACTGCTGCAGCATGTTCCTTGATTACTTGCACTGCTCAGGACCGCTGTGAGTGACAGACTGCCTTACTTACTTTCATATGTTTCGGTACTTATTGGTTATTGTTACTGACTTGAATGGAAACATCTGCTGCTGCTTGTTCCTTGATTAATTAATTGTACGTTAGGAACGTATGATAGACATTGCTGAAACTGGACAACTGTTGATGCATGTTCCTTGATTACTTGCATTGCTCAGGACCGCTATGAGTGACAGATTGCATTACATTACTTGCATATGTTTCGGTACTTATTGGTGTTTGTTACTGACTTGTATGGAAACAATTGTTGTTGCTTGTTCCATGATTACTTAATTGTATGTTAGGAACATATGATAGACACTGATGAAACTGGACAACTGCTGCTGCATGTTCCTTGATTACTTGCATTGCTCCGGACTGCTGTGAGTGACAGATTGCATTACTTACTTGCATATGTTGCGGTACTTATTAGTGGTTGTTACTGACTTGTATGGAAACATTTGCTGCTGCTTGTTCCTTGATTACTTAATTGTATGTTAGGATTGTATGATGGACACTGCTGAAACTGGACAACTGCTGCTGCATGTTCCTTGATTACTTGCATTGCTCAGGACCGCTGTGAGTGACAGATTGCACTACTGACTTGCATTTGTTTCGGTACTTATTGGTGATTGATACTGACTTGTATGGAAACATCTACTGCTGCTTGTTCCATGATTACTTAATTGTATGCTAGGAATGTATGATAGACACTGCTGAAACTGGACAACTGCTGTTGCATGTTCCTTGATTACTTGCACTGCTCTGGACCGATGTGAGTGACAGACTGCATTACTTACTTTAATATGTTTCGGTACTTATTGGTGATTAATACTGATTTGCATGGAAACATCTGCTGCTGCTTGTTCCTTGATTACTTAATTGTATGTTAGGAACGTATGATAGACACTGTTGAAACTGGACAACTGCTGCTGCATGTTCCTTGATTACTTGCATTGCTCAGGACCGCTGTGAGTGACAGATTGCAGTACTTACTTGCATATGTTTCGGTACTTATTGGTGATTGATACTGACTTGTATGGAAACATCTACTGCTGCTTGTTCCATGATTACTTAATTGTATGCTAGGAATGTATGATAGAGACTGCTGAAACTGGACAACTGTTGTTGCATGTTCCTTGATTACTTGCAATGCTCAGGACCGCTGTGAGTGACTGACTGCATTACTTATTTTCATACGTTTCGGTACTTAATGGTGATTGATACTGATTTGTATGGTAACATCTGCTGCTGCTTGTTCCATGATTACTGAATTGTATGTTAGGTACATATGATAGACACTGATGAAACTGGACAACTGTTGCTGCATGTTCCTTGATTACTTGCATTGCTCCGGACCGCTGTGAGTGGCAGATTGCATTACTTACTTGCATATGTTGCGATACTTATTGGTGGTTGTTACTGAGTTGTATGGAAACATCTGCTGCTGCTTGTTCCTTGATTACTTAATTGTATGTTAGGAATGTATGATAGACATTGCTGAAACTGGACAACTGCTGCTACATGTTCCTTGATTACTTGCATTGCTCAGGACCGCTGTCAGTGACAGATTGCACTACTTACTTGCATATGTTTCGCTACTTATTGGTGGTTGTTACTAACTTGTATGGAAATATCTGCTGCTGCTTGTTCCTTGATTACTTAATTGTATGTTAGGAATGTATGATAGACACTGCTGAAACTGGACAACTGCTGCTACATGTTCCTTGATTACTTGCATTGCTCAGGACCGCTGTGAGTGACAGATTGCACTACTTACTTGCATATGTTTCAGTCCTTATTGGTGATTGTGACTGACTTGTATGGAAACATCAGCTGCTGCTTGTTCTTTGATTACTTAATTATATGCTAGGAACGTATATAGACAATGCTGAAACTGGACAACTGCTGCTGCATGTTCCTTGATTACTTGCATTGCTCAGGACTGCTGTGAGTGACAGATTGCACTACTTACTTGCATATGTTTCAATACTTATTGGTGATTGATACTGACTTGTATGGAAACATCTTCTGCTGCTTGTTCCATGATTACTTAATTGTATGCTAGGAATGTATGATAGACACTGCTGAAACTGGACAACTGCTGCTGCATGTTCCTTGATTACTTTCACTGCTCTGGACCGATGTGAGTGACAGACTGCATTACTTACTTTCATATGTTTCGGTACTTATTGATGATTAATACTGATTTGCATGGAAACATCTGCTGCTGCTTGTTCCTTGATTACTTAATTGTATGTTAGGAACGTATGATAGACACTGTTGAAACTGGACAACTGCTGCTGCATGTTCCTTGATTACTTGCATTGCTCAGGACCGCGGTGAGTGACAGATTGCAGTACTTACTTGCATATGTTTCGGTACTTATTGGTGATTGATACTGACTTGTATGGAAACATCTACTGCTGCTTGTTCCATGATTACTTAATTGTATGCTAGGAATGTATGATAGAGACTGCTGAAACTGGACAACTGCTGTTGCATGTTCCTTGATTACTTGCAATGCTCAGGACCGCTGTGAGTGACTGACTGCATTACTTATTTTCATACGTTTCGGTACTTAATGGTGATTGATATTGATTTGTATGGTAACATCTGCTGCTGCTTGTTCCATGATTACTTAATTGTATGTTAGGTACATATGATAGACACTGATGAAACTGGACAACTATTGCTGCATGTTCCTTGATTACTTGCATTGCTCCGGACCGCTGTGAGTGGCAGATTGCATTACTTACTTGCATATGTTGCGATACTTATTGGTGGTTGTTACTGAGTTGTATGGAAACATCTGCTGCTGCTTGTTCCTTGATTACTTAATTGTATGTTAGGAATGTATGATAGACATTGCTGAAACTGGACAACTGCTGCTACATGTTCCTTGATTACTTGCATTGCTCAGGACCGCTGTCAGTGACAGATTGCACTACTTACTTGCATATGTTTTGCTACTTATTGGTGGTTGTTACTAACTTGTATGGAAATATCTGCTGCTGCTTGTTCCTTGATTACTTAATTGTATGTTAGGAATGTATGATAGACACTGCTGAAACTGGACAACTGCTGCTACATGTTCCTTGATTACTTGCATTGCTCAGGACCGCTGTGAGTGACAGATTGCACTACTTACTTGCATATGTTTCAGTCCTTATTGGTGATTGTGACTGACTTGTATGGAAACATCAGCTGCTGCTTGTTCTTTGATTACTTAATTATATGCTAGGAACGTATATAGACAATGCTGAAACTGGACAACTGCTGCTGCATGTTCCTTGATTACTTGCATTGCTCAGGACTGCTGTGAGTGACAGATTGCACTACTTACTTGCATATGTTTCAATACTTATTGGTGATTGATACTGACTTGTATGGAAACATCTACTGCTGCTTGTTCCATGATTACTTAATTGTATGCTAGGAACGTATGATAGACACTGCTGAAACTGGACAACTGCTGCAGCATGTTCCTTGATTACTTGCACTGCTCAGGACCGCTGTGAGTGACAGACTGCCTTACTTACTTTCATATGTTTCGGTACTTATTGGTTATTGTTACTGACTTGAATGGAAACATCTGCTGCTGCTTGTTCCTTGATTAATTAATTGTACGTTAGGAACGTATGATAGACATTGCTGAAACTGGACAACTGTTGATGCATGTTCCTTGATTACTTGCATTGCTCAGGACCGCTATGAGTGACAGATTGCATTACATTACTTGCATATGTTTCGGTACTTATTGGTGTTTGTTACTGACTTGTATGGAAACAATTGTTGTTGCTTGTTCCATGATTACTTAATTGTATGTTAGGAACATATGATAGACACTGATGAAACTGGACAACTGCTGCTGCATGTCCCTTGATTACTTGCATTGCTCCGGACTGCTGTGAGTGACAGATTGCATTACTTACTTGCATATGTTGCGGTACTTATTAGTGGTTGTTACTGACTTGTATGGAAACATTTGCTGCTGCTTGTTCCTTGATTACTTAATTGTATGTTAGGATTGTATGATGGACACTGCTGAAACTGGACAACTGCTGCTGCATGTTCCTTGATTACTTGCATTGCTCAGGACCGCTGTGAGTGACAGATTGCACTACTGACTTGCATATGTTTCGGTACTTATTGGTGATTGATACTGACTTGTATGGAAACATCTACTGCTGCTTGTTCCATGATTACTTAATTGTATGCTAGGAATGTATGATAGACACTGCTGAAACTGGACAACTGCTGCTGCATGTTCCTTGATTACTTGCACTGCTCTGGACCGATGTGAGTGACAGACTGCATTACTTACTATCATATGTTTCGGTACTTATTGGTGATTAATACTGATTTGCATGGAAAAATCTGCTGCTGCTTGTTCCATGATTACTTAATTGTATGCTAGGAACGTATGATAGTCACTGCTGAAACTGGACAACTAATGCTGCATGTTCGTTCATTACTTGCACTGCTCAGTACCGATGTGAGTGACAGATTGCATTACTTACTTGCATATGTTTCGGTACTTATTGGTGATTGTTACTGACTTGAATGGAAACATCTACTACTGCTTGTTCCTTGATTACTTAATTGTATGCAAGGAACGTATGATAGACACTGCTGAAACTGGACAACTGTTGATGCATGTTCCTTGATTACTTGCATTGCTCAGGACCGCTGTGACTGACAGATCGAATTACTTACTTACATATGTTTCGGTACTTATGCGTGATTGATACTGACATGTATGGATCATATGACGCTGCTTGTTCCCTGATTACTTAATTGTATGCTAGTAACGTATGATAGAAACTGCTGAAACTGGAGAACTACTGCTGCATGTTCCTTGGAGTTTTTCCCAATAACTTATTGTTCCCAATAACTTATTGTTCGTAGGTTTACATGTTGATTTGATCCCTGGAGTTTTTCCCAATAACTTATTGTTCGTATCGGTATGCATATAACGAAATATAAGTAAGATGCGTCACAAACATGAATACGAGTAAAACTTACCAGCAACCGATAGAAGATCAGAATGAATGGATAATTTCACATTGAAATATGTGACGAGATAATGTATTTTGGATTCAAGTATAAATTGAAAAGATCAATTGATTAGATAGAGATTCGTATAACTTTAGTCATCATGGTAAAGTAAAGAAAACCATGTTTAAAAGTTTTGCACGGGAGAAAATCTAGAAGCCCTACATGTTGGAAAGAAAATTGAAAGAACTCTGATTGTTATGACCGTGTTATCACAAATGTGCTACTATGATAGTAGCCATTAACTGATCAGTTATAATAACAAACGATTAAGTATAGTTGAAAAACATCACCGATAAGGGTTGAAACTGGTTTTGTAAAAAGGAGACGAGTTGACACAAAAATATGTTGGCACATTTAGAGTAATGAAAAAGTTGGAATTAGTTGTGATAATTGGAATTACCTAAGGAAATATCAAACTAACACTTGGTATTTCATGTAGAAATCTTTATGAAATCTTCACAACTGGTAATGAAGATTAGGCTGATTATAATGAATTAGAAATCATAAAGGGTTAGTATATGTTGAAAAGTCGGAATATATTATGAATATTGTAGTAATGAAGAATAAGAAACAAAATGGTGCTGGTATGTTGGAAGCATCATAAGGGAGCCAAACATACATGGGAGACAAAAGCTGATATGTTAAGGAAGTATCTGCAGCTGTTTGAAGTCAAATAACTTCAAGGACGAAGTTAGAACGTGGTGCAGCCCATGTTGTAACATCCTCGAATTCAATTACTTTAATTTGGAAATAATTAGGCGGATAATTTACAAATAAGTTGAATTATGATCAATTATTATGTATTTGGGATATTTAGAAAGTTTGTTGTTATGTTAAGAAAATTTGAACTCGGAATTTTTATTAAGGAATATTATGAATTATAAAAGCTATTAATGATAAATTTAAGAATAAATCAGTATTTTATGGAACCGGTTAAGTTGAGGGGTGAAATGTGCAAAATGATGAAAATGGAAATAAAAGGGCAAAAGCCTCTTATTTCTATGGATACTCTCTCTCTACAACTTTCTCTCTCTACAATTCTCTCTACGATATCTCACAAACCGACCGGCCGATTATCGAGATTTATACGTCATCGGAAAGATCTCGAGGAGTACAACAACAATCTACGGTTGGATTTTCGATTTCGTACGAATTGAGGCAAGAATCGACCCTTTTAAGTTTGTTTATTTCGGTTTTGAAGAACTTAGATTCGAATCTGCCATTTATATGTGATTTGGATCTAGTTTTGCTTAAAATCTTGCAAGAATGTGATAGTATATGTGTAACAGAATCAAACCTAGGTATAATACTTGATATATTCATGATTTTAGGCTTTGAAATGAAGGATTTAAGTTGTAAAGATGAACAAACTCGAAAATACCAAGAACACAGTCGAAATGCAGGAACAAACTCGATTTTTGTACTAAATTCGAGCATGAATTCGAGTTTGACACCATGGATTCGAATCTAAGACCCTAAATTCGAATATGGTTCGAATTTATCCTTAGGAGTTCGAGTTTAGTCATTAAATTCGAAGGAAATTCGAATTTAACCCCTGAAATTCGAATTTGATGCCTAAAATTGAAAACCCACTCTCTAAACTCGAATATTTTGAAGGAAACACATAAACAACACTTAAAACAACAAGAGTTGTTCAAAGGACAAGGTATGAACTTGTGATGGGTTCAAACTTAGTTGTAGTTCGAATTTAGACATCGACCCGAAATGGGGGAAAATATTGCAAAAATTACGAAATTTGGTTTTATGGGTTTAAACAATTATTGACACGATGTGTTGTTACAAATGAATTACAGGTCCCTTGTGGTGTTGTTTAACCCACAGTGGGGTACTTTGTGATCCGGTTGAAAGCCCGAGGAGAAATAAAATTTGGATAAAGTTAATAACGCACCCACGGTGAGTACCTCTGATTTTAACATGTCTGCATCTGCTATATGTTTTGCTTCGCCTGCTGAGGCATGTTGTTTCACTTTCGTTTGACACTCTACTAACTTGCGTATATGTTGATGCACATTCATACTTGTTGCATGTCCGTTTCTTTGTTGTGCATCTTATTGATGGATCTGAGGGTCGCATCTGTACTCCGGTGTTACTGTGCTATATGACCAATAGTTGACACCTCTGTGGTCAGGATAGGCAGTAGGTCATCCCCGATCGTACGTTTGCCTCTGATGGATTGTTTTTCTTATGCTGAGCGTCATCTCGAAGGAGTTGCGGCTCGGGTTTGCGTACTATGTGTACGTGTGGAAGTATACGGTATGCGTTACCGGTGTTACTTCAGGGGGCATCATAAGGATTTGTGGAATGTGTAAAATCATTGGTATTCACTAAGCATTCGCTTACCCTCTCAGTTGTTTATTTTTATTTTACAGGAAAAGGGAAGTCTACCGCTGGACCTTCTAGTTAGGTCATTTGGGAAGATTCGGAAGATTTTGGTACTATTTGATCGGTAATCATGCTTTGGGACAATGTTATATTATATTATGGATGTTGTAATAAATGTATTGGGTATGTAGACTTAGTTTTGGTACCTTGTAGCACCGTAGGGTGTTTGACATTGTTGCACTACTTTATTTATGTATTTTAATGCTTCCGCACTTAAACTAGGATATCAGATCATTATTGTAATTGTATGATGGTGATTAATCCTGGGTGTTATTTAAATGATGGTTATTGTGACAAGGGTGTCACATTTCGGTACTTATTGGTGATTGTTACTGACTTGAATGGAAACATCTGCTGCTGCTTGTTCCTTGATTACTTAATTGTATGTTACGAACGTATGTAGACACTGCTGAAACTGGACAACTGTTGATGCATGTTCCTTGATTACTTGCATTGCTCAGGACCGCTATGAGTGACAGATTGCATTACTTACTTCTATATGTTTCGGTACTTATTGGTGATTGTTACTGACTTGTATGGAAACATCTGCTGTTGCTTGTTCCATGATTACTTAATTGTATGTTAGGAACATATGATAGACACTGATGAAAGTGGACAACTGCTGCTGCATGTTCCTTGATTACTTGCATTGCTCCGGACCGCTGTGAGTGACATATTGCATTACTTACTTGCATATGTTGCGGTACTTATTGGTGGTTTTTACTGACTTGTATGGAAACATCTGCTGCTGCTTGTTCCTTGATTACTTAATTGTATGTTAGGAACGTATGATAGACACTGTTGAAACTGGACAACTGCTGTTGCATGTTCCTTGATTACTTGGATTGCTCAGTACCAGTGTGAGTGTCAGATTGCATTACTTACTTACATATGTTTCGGTACTTATTCGTGATTGATACTGACTTGTATTGAAACATCTGCTGCTGCTTGTTCATTGATTACTTAATTGTATGTTAGGAACGTATAATAGACACTGCTGAAACTGGACAACTGTTGATGCATGTTCCTTGATTACTTGCATTGCTCAGGTTCGCTATGAGTGACACATTGCATTACTTACTTGCATATGTTTCAGTACTTACTGGTGATTGTTACTGACTTGTATGGAAACATCTGATGTTGCTTGTTCCATGATTACTTAATTGTATGATAGGAACATATGATAGACACTGATGAAACTGGACAACTGCTGCCGCATGTTCCTTGATTACTTGTATTGCTCCGGACCGTTGTGTAGCATTTCTTACTTGCATATGTTGCGGTACTTATTGGTGGTTGTTACTGACTTGTATGGAAACATCTCCTGCTGCTTGTTCCTTGATTACTTAATTGTATGCTAGGAACGTATGATAGACATTGCTTAAACTGGACAACTGCTGCTGCATGTTCCTTGATTACTTGCATTGCTCAGGACCGCTGTGAGTGACAGATTGCACTACTTACTTGCATATGTCTCGGTACTTATTGGTGATTGTTACTAACTTGTATGGGAACATCAGCTGCTGCTTGTTCCTTGATTACTTAATTGTATGCTAGGAACGTATGATAGACACTGCCGAAACTGGACAACTGCTGCTGCATGTTCCTTGATTACTTGCATTGCTCAGGACTGTTGTGAGTGACAGATTGCACTACTTACTTCCATATGTTTCGGTACTTATTGGTGAGTGATACTGACTTGTATGGAAACATCTACTGCTGCTTGTTCCATGATTACTTAATTGTTTGCTAGGAACGTATGATAGACACTGCTGAAACTGGACAACTGCTGCTGCATGTTCCTTGATTACTTGCACTGCTCAGGACCGCTGTGAGTGACAGACTGCATTACTTACTTACATATGTTTCGGTACTTATTGGTGATTGATACTGATTTGTATGGAAACATCTGCTGCTGCTTGTTCCATGATTACTTCATTGTGTGCTTGGAACGTATGATAGACACTGCAGAAACTGGACAACTGCTGTTGTATGTTCCCTGATTACTTGCACTGCTCAGGACCGCTGTGAGTGATAGATTGCATTACTTACTTGCATATGTTTCGGTACTTATTGGTGATTGTTACTGACTTGTATGAAACATCTGATGCAGTTTGTTCCTTGATTACTTAATTGTATGCTAGTAACGTATGATAGACACTGCTGTTAGTGGACAACTGCTGCAGCATGTTCCTTCTTACTTGCATTGCTCAGGACCGCTGTGAGTGACAGATTGCATTAATTACTTGCATATGTTTCAGTACTTATTGGTGATTGATACTGACTTGTATGTAAACATCTGCTGCTGCTTGTTCCAAGATTACTTAATTGTATGCTAGGAAAGCATAATAGACATTGCTGAAACTTGACAACTGCTGCTGCATGTTCCTTGATTACTTGCACTGCTCAGGACCGCTGTGAGTGAAAGACTGCATTACTTACTTACATATGTTTCGGTACTTATTCGTGATTGATACTGACATGTATGGAACATATGCTGCTGCTAGTTCCTTGATTACTTAATTGTATGCTAGTAACGTATGATAGACACTGCTGAAACTGGACAGCTGCTGCTGCATGTTCCTTCGCATTACTTGCTTGCATATGTTTCGGTACTTATTGGTGATTGTTACTCACTTGTATGGAAACATCTGCTGCTGCTTGTTCCATGATTACTTAATTGTATGCTAGGAACGTATGATAGACACTACTATAACTGGACAACTGCTGCTGCATGTTCCTTGATTACTTGCACTGCTCAGGACCGCTGTGAGTGACAAATTGCATTACTTACTTACATATGTTTCAGTACTTATTGATGATTGTTACTGACTTGAATGGAAACATCTGAAGCTGCTTGTTCCTTGATTACTTAATTGTATGTTAGGAACGTATGATAGACACTGCTGAAACTGGACAACTGTTGATGCATGTTCCTTGATTACTTGCATTGCTCAGGACCGCTATGAGTGACAGATTGCATTACTTACTTGCATATGTTTCGGTACTTATTGGTGATTGTTACTGACTTGTATGGAAACATCTGTTGTTGCTTGTTCCATGATTACTTAATTGTATGTTGGGAACATATGATAGACACTGATGAAACTACACAACTGCTGCATGTTCCTTGATTACTTGCATTGCTCCGGACCGCTGTGAGTGACAGATTGCATTACTTACTTGCATATGTTGCGGTACTTATTGGTGGTTGTTACTTACTTGTATGGAAACATCTATTGCTGCTTGTTCTTTGATTACTTAATTGTATGTTAGGAACGTATGATAGACACTGCTGAAACTGGACAACTGCTGCTGCATGTTCCTTGATTACTTGCATTGCTCAGGACCGCTGTGAGTGACATATCGAATTGCTTACTTACATATGTTTCGGTACATATTCGTGATTGATACTGACATGTATGGAACATATGCTGCTGCTTGTTCCTTGATTACTTAATTGTATGCTAGTAACGTATGATACATACTGCTGAAACTGGACAACTGCTGCTGCATGTTCCTTGTTACTTGCATTGCTCAGGACCGCTGTGAGTGACAGATCGCATTACTTGCTTTCATATGCTTCGGTACTTATTGGTAATTGTTACTGACTTGTATGGAAACATCTGCTGCTGCTTGTTCCATGATTACTTAATTGTATGCTAGGAACGTATGGTAGACACTGCTGAAACTGGACAACTGCTGCTGCATGTTCCTTGATTACTCGCACTGCTCAGGACCGTTGGGAGTGACAGACTGCATTACTTACTTTCATATATTTTGGTACTTATTCGTGATTGATACTGACTTGTATGGAAACATCTGCTTTGCTTGTTCCATGATTACTTAATTGTATGTTAGGAACATATGATAGACACTGATGAAACTAGAAAACTGCAGCTGCATGTTCCTTGATTACTTGCATTGCTCCGGACCGCTGTGAGTGACAGATTGCATTACTTACTTGCATATGTTGCGGTACTTATTGGTGGTTGTTACTTACTTGTATGGAAACATCTGCTGCTGCTTGTTCCTTGATTACTTAATTGTATGTTAGGAACGTATGATAGACACTGCTGAAACCGGACAACTATTGATGCATGTTCCTTGATTACTTGCATTGCTCAGGACCGCTATGAGTGACAGATTGCATTACTTACTTGCATATGTTTCGGTACTTATTGGTGATTGTTACTGACTTGTATGGAAACATCTGCTGCTGCTTGTTCCATGATTACTTAATTGTATGTTAGGAACATATGATAGACATTAATGAAACTGGACAACTATTGCTGCATGTTCCTTGATTACTTGCATTGCTCCGGACCGCTGTGAGTGACTGATTGCATTACTTACTTGCATTTGTTGCGGTACTTATTGGTGGTTGTTACTTACTTGTATGGAAACATCTGCTGCTGCTTGTTCCTTGATTACTTAATTGTATGTTAGGAACGAATGATAGACACTACTGAAACTGGACAACTGCTGCTGCATGTTCCTTGATTACTTAGGCTACACAAGCGGTACACTGAACACAAACCCAATCTCGATGAAAAAAGTAGAAGCAACTAAAGAAGGGTGATGAAGCTTCTTTGCATCCCATAGTGCTATCTCAAATTCGATCGTATATTCATAGTTGGCATCAGTGTCTTATAAAAAGAAAATGCTCGAGAAGGTGGATCGCTCAGGACCGCTGTGAGTGACAGATCGAATTACTTACTTACATATGTTTCGGTACTGATTCGTGATTGATACTGACATGTATAGAACATATGCTGCTGCTTGTTCCTTGATTACTTAATTGTATGCTATTAACGTACGATAGACACTACTGAAACTGGACAACTGCTGCTGCATGTTCCTTGTTACTTGCATTGCTCAGGACCGCTGTGAGTGACAGATCGCATTACTTGCTTGCATATGTTTCGGTACTTATTGGTGATTGTTACTGACTTGTATGGAAACATCTGATGCATATGTTTCGGTACTTATTGGTGATTGTTACTGACTTGTATGGAAACATCTGATGCAGTTTGTTCCTTGATTACTTAATTGTATGTTAGGAACGTATGATAGACACTGCTGAAACTGGAAAACTGCTGCTTCATGTTCCTTGATTACTTGCGTTGCTCAGGACCGCTGTGAGTGACAGATTGCACTACTTACTTGCATATGTTTCGGTACTTATTGGTGATTGTTACTGACTTGTATTGAAACATCAGCTGCTGCTTGTTCCTTGATTACTTAATTGTATGCAAGGAACGTATGATAGGCACTGCTGAAACTGGACAACTGTTTATGCATGTTCCTTGATTACTTGCATTGCTCAGGGCCGCCGTGAGTGACAGATCGAATTACTTACTTACATATGTTTCGGTACTTATTCGTGATTGATACTGACATGTATGGAACTTATGCTGCTGCTTGTTCCTTGATTACTTAATTGTATGCTAGTAACATATGATAGACACTGCTGAAACTGGACAACTGCTGGTGCATGTTCCTTGTTACTTGCATTGCTTAGGACCGCTGTGAGTGACAGATCGCACTACTTGCTTGCATATGTTTCGGTACTTATTGCTGATTGTTACTGACTTGAATGGAAACATCTGCTGCTGCTTGTTCCTTGATTACTTAATTGTATGTTAGGAACGTATGATAGACACTGCTGAAACTGGACAACTGTTGATGCATGTTCCTTGATTACTTGCATTGCTCAGGACCGCTATGAGTGACAGATTGCATTACTTACTTGCATATGTTTCGGTACTTATTGGTGATTGTTACTGACTTGTATGGAAACATCTGTTGTTGCTTGTTCCATGATTACTTAATTGTATGTTGGGAACATATGATAGACACTGATGAAACTACACAACTGCTGCTGCATGTTCCCTGATTACTTGCATTGCTCCGGACCGCTGTGAGTGACAGATTGCATTACTTACTTGCATATGTTGCGGTACTTATTGGTGGTTGTTACTTACTTGTATGGAAACATCTATTGCTGCTTTTTTTTTGGTTACTTAATTGTATGTTAGGAACGTATGATAGACACTGCTGAAACTGGACAACTGCTGCTGCATGTTCCTTGATTACTTGCATTGCTCAGGACCGCTGTGAGTGACATATCGAATTGCTTACTTACATATGTTTCGGTACATATTCGTGATTGATACTGACATGTATGGAACATATGCTGCTGCTTGTTCCTTGATTACTTAATTGTATGCTAGTAACGTATGATAGATACTGCTGAAACTGGACAACTGCTGCTGCATGTTCCTTGTTACTTGCATTGCTCAGGACCGCTGTGAGTGACAGATCGCATTACTTGCTTGCATATGCTTCGGTACTTATTGGTAATTGTTACTGACTTGTATGGAAACATCTGCTGCTGCTTGTTCCATGATTACTTAATTGTATGCTAGGAACGTATGGTAGACACTGCTGAAACTGGACAACTGCTGCTGCATGTTCCTTGATTACTCGCACTGCTCAGGACCGTTGGGAGTGACAGACTGCATTACTTACTTTCATATATTTTGGTACTTATTCGTGATTGATACTGACTTGTATGGAAACATCTGCTTTGCTTGTTCCATGATTACTTAATTGTATGTTAGGAACATATGATAGACACTGATGAAACTAGAAAACTGCAGCTGCATGTTCCTTGATTACTTGCATTGCTCCGGACCGCTGTGAGTGACAGATTGCATTACTTACTTGCATATGTTGCGGTACTTATTGGTGGTTGTTACTTACTTGTATGGAAACATCTGCTGCTGCTTGTTCCTTGATTACTTAATTGTATGTTAGGAACGTATGATAGACACTGCTGAAACTGGACAACTATTGATGCATGTTCCTTGATTACTTGCATTGCTCAGGACCGCTATGAGTGACAGATTGCATTACTTACTTGCATATGTTTCGGTACTTATTGGTGATTGTTACTGACTTGTATGGAAACATCTGCTGCTGCTTGTTCCATGATTACTTAATTGTATGTTAGGAACATATGATAGACATTAATGAAACTGGACAACTATTGCTGCATGTTCCTTGATTACTTGCATTGCTCCAGACCGCTGTGAGTGACAGATTGCATTACTTACTTGCATTTGTTGCGGTACTTATTGGTGGTTGTTACTTACTTGTATGGAAACATCTGCTGCTGCTTGTTCCTTGATTACTTAATTGTATGTTAGGAACGAATGATAGACACTGCTGAAACTGGACAACTGCTGCTGCATGTTCCTTGATTACTTAGGCTACACAAGCGGTACACTGAACACAAACCCAATCTCGATGAAAAAAGTAGAAGCAACTAAAGAAGGGTGATGAAGCTTCTTTGCATCCCATAGTGCTATCTCAAATTCGATCGTATATTCATAGTTGGCATCAGTGTCTTATAAAAAGAAAATGCTCGAGAAGGTGGATCGCTCAGGACCGCTGTGAGTGACAGATCGAATTACTTACTTACATATGTTTCGGTACTGATTCGTGATTGATACTGACATGTATAGAACATATGCTGCTGCTTGTTCCTTGATTACTTAATTGTATGCTAGTAACGTACGATAGACACTACTGAAACTGGACAACTGCTGCTGCATGTTCCTTGTTACTTGCATTGCTCAGGACCGCTGTGAGTGACAGATCGCATTACTTGCTTGCATATGTTTCGGTACTTATTGGTGATTGTTACTGACTTGTATGGAAACATCTGATGCATATGTTTAGGTACTTATTGGTGATTGTTACTGACTTGTATGGAAACATCTGATGCAGTTTGTTCCTTGATTACTTAATTGTATGTTAGGAACGTATGATAGACACTGCTGAAACTGGAAAACTGCTGCTTCATGTTCCTTGATTACTTGCGTTGCTCAGGACCGCTGTGAGTGACAGATTGCACTACTTACTTGCATATGTTTCGGTACTTATTGGTGATTGTTACTGACTTGTATTGAAACATCAGCTGCTGCTTGTTCCTTGATTACTTAATTGTATGCAAGGAACGTATGATAGGCACTGCTGAAACTGGACAACTGTTGATGCATGTTCCTTGATTACTTGCATTGCTCAGGGCCGCCGTGAGTGACAGATCGAATTACTTACTTACATATGTTTCGGTACTTATTCGTGATTGATACTGACATGTATGGAACTTATGCTGCTGCTTGTTCCTTGATTACTTAATTGTATGCTAGTAACGTATGATAGACACTGCTGAAACTGGACAACTGCTGGTGCATGTTCCTTGTTACTTGCATTGCTTAGGACCGCTGTGAGTGACAGATCGCACTACTTGCTTGCATATGTTTCGGTACTTATTGCTGATTGTTACTGACTTGTATGGAAACATCTGCTGCTGCTTGTTCCATGATTACTTAATTGTATGCTAGGAACGTATGATAGACACTGCTATAACTGGACAACTGCTGCTGCATGTTCCATGATTACTTGCACTGCTCAGCACCGCTGTGAGTGACGGATTGCATTACTTACTTGCATATGTTTCGGTACTTATTGGTGATTGATACTGACTTGTATGGAAACATCTACTGCTGCTTGTTCCATGATTACTTAATTGTATGCTAGGAACGTATGATAGACACTGCTAAAACTGGACAACTGCTGCTGCATGTTCCTTGATTACTTGCACTGCTCAACTTTCGCTGTGAGTGACAGATTGCATTACTTACTTGCATATGTTGCGGTACTTATTGGTGGTTGTTACTGACTTGTATGGAAACATCTAAAGGATATGTTTCTGTACTTATTTGTGATTGTTACTGACTTGTATGGAAACATCTGATGCAGTTTGTTCCTTGATTACTTATATGTATGTTAGGAACGTATGATAGACACTGCTGAAACTGGACAACTGCTGCTACATGTTCCTTGATTACTTGCATTGCTCAGGACCGCTGGGAGTGACAGATTGCACTACTTACTTACATATGTTTCGGTACTTATTGGTGATTGTTACTGACTTGTATGGAAACATCTGCTGATGCTTCTTCCTTGGTTACTTAATTGTATGCTAGGAACGTATATAGACAATGCTGAAACTGGACAACTGTTGATGCATGTTCCTTGATTACTTGCATTGCTCAGCTTTCGCTATGAGTGACAGATAGCATTACCTACTTGCATTTTTTTCGGTACTTATTGGTGATTGTTACTAACTTGTATGGAAACATCTGTTGCTGCTTGTTCCATGATTACTTAATTGTATGTTAGGAACATATGATAGAGACTGATGAAATTGGACAACTGCTGCTGCATGTTCCTTTATTACTTTCATAGCTCCGGACTGCTGTGAGTGACAGATTGCATTACTTACATGCAAATGTTGCGGTACTTATTGGTGGTTGTTACTGACTTGTATGGAAACATCTGCTGCTGCTTGAACCTTGATTACTTAACTGTATGTTAGGAACGTATTATGGACACTGTTGAAACGAGACAACTGCTGCTGCATGTTCCTTGTTACTTGCATTGCTCAGGACCGCTGTGAGTGACAGATCGCATTACTAGCTTGCATATGTTTCGGTACTTATTGGTGATTGTTACTGACTTGTATGGAAATATCTAATGCATATGTTTCGATACTTATTTGTGATTGTTACTGACTTGTATGGAAACATCTGATGCAGTTTGTTCCTTGATTACTTATATGTATGTTAGGAACGTATGATAGACACTGCTGAAACTGGACAACTGCTGCTGCATGTTCCTTGATTACTTGCATTGCTCAGGACCGCTGAGTGTGACAGATTGCACTACTTACCTGCATATGTTTCGGTACTTATTGGTGATTGTTACTGACTTGTATGGAAACATCTGCTGCTACTTGTTCCTTGGTTACTTAATTGTATGCAAGGAACGTATGATAGACAGTACTGAAACTGGAAAACTGTTGATGCATGTTCCTAGATTACTTGCATTGCTTAGGACCGCTGTGACTGACAGATCGAATTACTTACTTACATATGTTCGGTACTTATTCGTGATTGATACTGACATGTATGGAACATATGCTGCTGCTTGTTCCTTGATTAGTCAATTGTATGCTAGTAACGTATGATAGACACTACTGAAACTGGACAACTGCTGCTGCATGTTCCTTGTTACTTGGATTGCTCAGGACCGCTGTGAGTGACATATCGCACTACTTGCTTGCATATGTTTCGGTACTTATTGCTGATTGTTACTGACTTGTATGGAAACATCTGCTGCTTCTTGTTCCATGATTACTTAATTGTATGCTAGGAACGTATGATAGACACTGCTATAACTGGACAACTGCTGCTCCATGTTCCATGATTACTTGCACTGCTCAGCACCGCTGTGAGTGACGGATTGCATTACTTACTTACATATGTTTCGGTACTTATTGGTGATTGTTACTGACTTGAATGGAAACATCTCCTACTGCTTGTTCCTTGATTACCTAATTGTATGTTAGGAACGTATGATAGACACTGCTGAAACTGGAAAACTGTTGATGCATGTTCCTTGATTACTTGCATTGCTCAGGACCGCTATAAGTGACAGATTGCATTACTTACTTGCATATGTTTCGGTAGTTATTGGTGATTGTTACTGACTTGTATGGAAACATCTGCTGCTGCTTGTTCCTTGATTACTTAATTGTATGTTAGGAACATATGATAGACACTGATGAAACTGGACAACTGCTGCTGCATGTTCCTTGATTACTTGCATTGCTCCGGACCGCTGTGAGTGACAGATTGCATTACTTACTTGCATATGTTGCGGTACTTATTGGTGGTTGTTACTGACTTGTATGGAATCATCTGCTGCTGCTTATTCCTTGATTACTTAATTGTATGTTAGGATTGTATGATGGACACTGCTGAAACTGGACAACTGCTGCTGCATGTTCCTTAATTACTTGCATTGCTCAGGGCCGCTGTGAGTGACAGATTGCACTACTGACTTGTATATGTTTCGGTACTTATTGGTTATTGATACTGACTTGTATGGAAACATCTACTGCTGCTTGTTCCATGATTACTTAATTGTATGCTAGGAATGTATGATAGACACTGCTGAAACTGGACTACTGCTGCTGCATGTTCCTTGATTACTTGCACTGCTCTGGAACGATGTGAGTGACAGACTGCATTACTTACTTTCATATGTTTCGGTACTTATTGTTGATTAACACTGATTTGTATGGAAAAATCTGCTGCTGCTTGTTCCATGATTACTTAATTGTATGCTAGGAACGTATGATAGTCACTGCTGAAACTGGACAACTGCTGCTGCATGTTCGTTCATTACTTGCACTGCTCAGGACCGATGTGAGTGACAGATTGCATTACTTACTTGCATATGTTTCGGTACTTATTGGTGATTGTTACTGACTTGTATGGAAACATCTGTTGTTGCTTGTTCCATGATTACTTAATTGTATGTTAGGAACATATGATAGACATTGATAAAACTGGACAACTGCTGCTGCATGTTCCTTGATTACATGCATTGCTCCGGACCGCTGTGAGTGACAGATTGCATTACTTACTTACATATGTTTCGGTATTTATTGGTGATTGTTACTTAATTGAATGGAAATATCTACTGCTGCTTTTTCCTTGATTACTTAATTGTATGCAAGGAACGTATGATAGAAACTGCTGAAACTGGACAACTGTTGATGCATGTTCCTTGATTACTGGCATTGCTCAGGACCGCTGTGACTGACAGATCGAATTACTTACTCACATATGTTTCGGTACTTTTTCGTGATTGATACTGACATGTATGGAACATATGATGCTGCTTGTTCCTTGATTACTTAATTGTATGCTAGTAACGTATGATAGACACCGCTGAAACTGGAGAACTGCTACTGCATGTTCCTTGTTACTTGCATTGCTCAGGACCGCTGTGAGTGACAGATCGCATTACTTGCTTGCATATGTTTCGGTACTTATTGGTGATTGTTACTGACTTGTATGGAAACATCTGATGCAGTTTGTTCCTTGATTACTATATGTATGTTAGGAACGTATGATAGACACTGCTGAAACTGGACAACTGCTACTGCATGTTCCTTAATTACTTGCATTGCTCAGGACCGCTGAGAGTGACAGGTTGCACTACTTACTTGCATATGTTTCGGTACTTATTGGTGATTGTTACTGACTTGTATGCAAACATCTCTTGCTGCTTGTTCCTTGGTTACTTAATTGTATGCAAGGAACGTATGATAGACACTGCTGAAACTGGACAACTGTTGATGCATGTTCCTTGATTACTTGCATTGCTCAGGACCGATGTGACTGACAGATCGAATTACTTACTTACATATGTTTCGGTACTTATTCATGATTGATACTGACATGTAAGGAACATATGCTGCTGCTTGTTCCTTGATTACTTAATTGTATGCTTGTAACGTATGGTAGACACTGTTGAAACTGGACAACTGCTGCTGCATGTTCCTTGTTACTTGCATCACTTAGGACCGTTGTGAGTGACAGATCGCATTACTTGGTTGCATATGTTTCGGTACTTATTGGTGATTGTTACTGACTTGTATTGAAACATCTGTAGCTGCTTGTTCCATGATTACTTAATTGTATGCTAGGAACGTATGATAGACACTGCTATAACTGGACAACTGCTGCTGCATGTTCCATGATTACTTGCACTGCTCAGTACCGCTGTGAGTGACGGATTGCATTACTTACTTCCATATGTTTCGGTACTTATTGGTGATTGTTACTGACTTGTATGGAAACATCTGCTGTTGCTTGTTCCATGATTACTTAATTGTATGTTAGGAACATATGATAGACACTGATGAAAATGGACAACTACTGCTGCATGTTCCTTGATTACTTGCATTGCTCCGGACCGCTGTGAGTGACATATTGCATTACTTACTTGCATATGTTGCGGTACTTATTGGTGGTTGTTACTGACTGGTATGGAAACATCTGCTGCTGCTTGTTCCTTGATTACTTAATTGTATGTTAGGAACGTATGATAGACACTGTTGAAACTGGACAACTGCTGCTGCATGTTCCTTGATTACTTGCATTGCTCAGGACCGCTGTGAGTGACAGATTGCAGTACTTACTTGCATATGTTTCGGTACTTATTGGTGATTGATACTGACTTGTATGGAAACATCTACTGCTGCTTGTTCCATGATTACTTAATTGTATGCTAGGAATGTATGATAGAGACTGCTGAAACTGGACAACTGCTGCTGCATGTTCTTGATTACTTGCACTGCTCAGGACCGCTGTGAGTGACAGACTGCATTACTTATTTTCATATGTTTCGGTACTTATTGGTGATTGATACTGACTTGTATGGAAACATCTGCTGCTGCTTGTTCCATGATTACTTAATTGTATGTTAGGAACATATGATAGACACTGATGAAAGTGGACAACTGTTGCTGCATGTTCCTTGATTACTTGCATTGCTCCGGACCGCTGTGAGTGGCAGATTGCATTACTTACTTGCATATGTTGCGGTACTTATTGGTGGTTGTTACTGACTTGTATGGAATCATCTGCTGCTGCTTGTACCTTGATTACTGAATTGTATGTTAGGAACGTCTGATAGACACTGCTGAAACTGGACAACTGCTGCTACATGTTCCTTGATTACTTGCATTGCTCAGGACCGCTGTGGGTGACAGATTGCATTACTTACATGCATATGTTTCGGTACTTATTGGTGATTGTTACTGACTTGTATGGAAACATCAGCTGCTGCTTGTTCCTTGATTACTTAATTGTATGCTAGGAACGTATATAGACAATGCTGAAACTGGACAACTGCTGCTGCATGTTCCTTGATTACTTGCATCGCTCAGGACTGCTGTGAGTGACAGATTGCACTACTTACTTGCATATGTTTCAATACCTATTGGTGATTGATACTGACTTGTATGGAAACATCTACTGCTGCTTGTTCCATGATTACTTAATTGTATGCTAGGAACGTATGATAGACACTGCTGAAACTGGACAACTGCTGCTGCATGTTCCTTGATTACTTGCACTGCTCAGGACCACTGTGAGTGACAGACTGTCTTACTTACTTTCATATGTTTCGGTACTTATTCTTATTAGTGTTTGTTACTGACTTGTATGGAAACAATTGCTGTTGCTTGTTCCATGATTACTTAATTGTATGTTAGGAACATATGATAGACACTGATGAAACTGGACAACCGCTGCTGCATGTTCCTTGATTACTTGCATTGCTCCGGACCGCTGTGAGTGACAGATTGCATTACTTACTTGCATATGTTGCGGTACTTATTGGTGGTTGTTACTGACTTGTTTGGAAACATCTGCTGCTTCTTCTTCCTTGATTACTTAATTGTATGTTAGGAACGTATGATAGACACTGCTGAAACTGGATAACTACTGCTTCATTTTCCTTGATTACTTGCATTGCTAAGGACTGCTGTGAGTGACAGATTGCACTACTTACTTGCATCTGTTTCGGTACTTATTGATGCTTGTTACTGACTTGCATAGAAACATTAGCTGCTGCTTGTTCCTTGATTACTTAATTCTATGCTAGGAACGTATGATAGACACTGCTGAAACTGGACAACTGCTGCTGCATGTTCCTTGATTACTTGCATTGCTCAGGACTACTGTGAGTGACAGATTGCACTACTTACTTGCATATGTTTCGGTACGTATTGGTGATTGATACTGACTTGTATCGAAACATCTACTGCTGCTTGTTCCATGATTACTTAATTGTATGTTAGGAACATATGATAGACACTGATGAAACTGGACAACTGCTGCTGCATGTTCCTTAATTACTTGCATTGCTCCGGACCGCTGTGAGTGACAGATTGCATTACTTACTTGCATATGTTGCAGTAATTATTGGTGGTTGTTACTGACTTGTATGGAAACATGATGAGAACCTGTCCAAGGACCGAGATGACGAAGATCCGTTAAGGTGGAAGATCGGACCTATCACAAGATCAAAATTCAAGATGTTCCAGGATGCTCTCAATGGAATGATTAAATATTGTCGGAATCAAGCTCCCGTTTGTTCGCAAAACCACCAAGCATGCTTCCTAATGTTGATCCAAGTTGAAGACAAATATTAGTCCAAGTTTTGGAGCCCAAGTTCTCACTTTAATCCACAAAAGCCCAAAAATAAATAAAATTCGGCCAAGCCCACCCATGTGCATTGTTTTGGCCATAACTTCCTCATTTTAAGCCCAATTTGAGTGAAATAAAAGCCCACTTCAACCTTAGCCTTTTTCCTATATTTTCAAGAATAAAAAAGGTCCAAAATATGTCCTTAGACACGTCCATGAATCTGCCCATAAAGGTGTCCATGTTAATCAACTTGTCAAAGATTAAATTCAAGGCAATTTGAAGGTTTTCTCAATATTATGGCCATTTACTTGGAGGAGATAAAGGGATAGAAGTTACTTGCATGATTAATACCTACTAGAAGCTTCAAGTGGTGAAATGTCAATAATGCCCTTTTGATAAGTACTCTTGCTTATTTGATAGCTTATCGTGAGAGCTTGTGTAACTTATCTAGATAAGTAGTTGGTCTTATATTTTCCCCTATAAATAGGCACTCAATGTAACCATTTCAATCATCCTTCATTTTGAGTAAAATTGTGAGTTTTTAACTCTTATTGTTCCTTACGAACTTTAGAACTTATCGAGTGTTTTAGCTTGTGGCGTTCGAAACTTATCAATCAACTAGGTGGGGTTGATTGTGGCGTTCTCTATACCAAAGTTCTTGCCTCGTATATAGGCAACGGGTCGCTGTTCCACTTATACCAAGGTTCTTGTCTCGTTTATAGACAACGGGTCGCGGTCCTATCCAATTTACTTGAAACAACCATTAGAACGATCGGGCAGTCGTGATCTATCACACATTCATCGGGTGAGATCACATCAAAACATCTGCTGCTGCTTGTTCCTTGATTACTTAATTGTATGCTAGGAACGTATGATAGACATTGCTGAAACTGGACAACTGTTGATGCATGTTCCTAGATTACTTGCATTGCTCAGGACCGCTATGAGTGACAGATTGCATTACTTACTTGCATATGTTTCAGTACTTATTGGTGATTGTCACTGACTTGTATGGAAACATCTGCTGTAGCTTGTTCCATGATTACTTAATTGTATCTTAGGAACATATGATAGACACTGATGAAACTGGACAACTGTTGCTGCACGTTCCTTGATTACTTGCATTGCTCCGGACCGCTGTGAGTGGCAGATTGCATTACTTACTTGTATATGTTGTGGTACTTATTGGTGGTTGTTACTGACTTGTATGGAAACATCCGCTGCTGCTTGGTCCTTGATTACTTAATGGTATGTTAGGAACGTATGATAGACACTGCTGAAACTGGACAACTGCTGTTGCATGTTCCTTGATTACTTGCATTGCTCAGGACCGCTGTGAGTGACAATTTGCACTACTTACTTGCATATGTTTCAGTACTTATTGGTGATTGTTACTGACTTGTATGCAAACATCAGCTACTGCTTGTTCCTTGATTACTTAATTGTATTCTAGGAACGTATATAGACAATGCTGAAACTGGACAACTGCTGCTGCATGTTCCCTGATTACTTGCATTGCTCAGGACTGCTGTGAGTGACAGATTGCACTACTTACTTGCATATGTTTGAATACTTATTGGTGATTGATACTGACTTGTATTGAAACATCTACTGCTGCTTGTTCCATGATTACTTAATTGTATGCTAGGAACGTATGATAGACACTGCTGAAACTGGACAACTGATGGTGCATGTTCCTTGATTACTTGTACTGCTCAGGACCACTGTGAGTGACAGACTGCCTTACTTACTTTCATATGTTTCGGTACTTATTGGTGATGGATACTGATTTGTATGGAAACATCTGCTGATGCTTGTTCCATGATTACTTAATTGTATGCTAGGAACGTATGATAGTCACTGCTGAAACTGGACAACTGCTGCTGCATGTTCCTTGATTACTTGCACTGCTCAGGACCGCTGTGAGTGACAGACTGCATTACTTACTTACATATGTTTCGGTACTTATTGGTGATTGTTACTTACTTGAATGGAAACATCTACTGCTGCTTGTTCCTTTTACTTAATTGTATGCTAGGAACGTATGATAGAGACTGGTGAAACTGGACAACTGTTGCTACATGTTCCTTGATTACTTGCATTGCTCCGGACCGCTGTGAGTGGCAGATTGCATTACTTACTTGCATATGTTGCGGTACTTATTGGTGATTGTTACTGACTTGTATGGAAACATCAGCTGCTGCTTGTTCCTTGATTACTTAATTGTATGCAAGTAACGTATGATAGACACTGCTGTAAGTGGACAACTGATGCTGCATGTTCATTCTTACTTGCATTGTTCAGGACCGCGGTGAGTGACAAATTGCATTACTTACTTGCATATGTTACTTGCTAGGAACGTATGTGAGTGACAGATTGCACTACTTACTTGCATATGTTTCAGTACTTATTGGTGATTGATACTGACTTGTATGGAAACATCTACTGCTGCTTGTTCCATGATTACCTAATTGTATGCTAGGAGCGTATATGTTTCGGTACTTATTGGTGATTGTTACTGACTTGAATGGAAACATCTGCTGCTGCTTGTTCCTTGATTACTTAATTGTATGCTAGGAACGTATGATAGACACTGCTGAAACTGGACAACTGCTGCTGCATGTTCCTTGATTACTTGCATTGCTCAGGACTGCTGTGAGTGACAGATTGCACTACTTACTGGTGATTGATACTGACTTGTATGGAAACATCTACTGCTGCTTGTTCCATGATTACTTAATTATATGCTAGGAACGTATATGTTTCGGTACTTATTGGTGTTTGTTACTGACTTGAATGGAAACATCTGCTGCTGCTTGTTCCTTGATTACTTAATTGTGTGCTAGGAACGTATGATAGACACTAGTGAAACTGGACAACTGTTGATGCATGTTCCTTGATTACTTGCATTGCTCAGGATCGCTATGACTGACAGATTGCATTACTTACTTGCATATGTTTCAGTACTTATTGGTGATTGTTACTGACTTGTATGGAAACATCTGCTGCTGCTTGTTCCTTGATTACTTAATTGTATGCTAGGAACGTATGATAGACACTGCTAAAACTGGACAACTGTTGATGCATGTTCCTTGATTACTTGCATTACTCAGGACCGTTATGAGTGACAGATTGCATTACTTACTTGCATATGTTTTGGTACTTATTGGTTATTGTTACTGACTTTAATGTAAACATCCGCTGCTGCTTGTTCCATGATTACTTAATTGTATGCTAGGTACGTATGATAGACACTGCTGAAACTGGACAACTGCTGCTGCACTACTTACTTGCATATGTTTCGGTACTTATTGGTGATTGTTACTGACTTGTATGGAAACATCTGATGCTGCTTGTTCCTTGATTACTTAATTGTATGCTAGTAACATATGATAGACACTGCTGTAAGTGGACAACTGATGCTGCATGTTCATTCTTACTTGCATTGTTTAGGACCGCTGTGAGTGACAAATTGCATTACTTACTTGCATATGTTTCGGTACTTATTGGTGATTGATACTGACTTGTATGGAAACGTCTGCGGCTGCTTGTTCCATGATTACTTAATTGTATGCTAGGAACGTATGATAGACACTGCTGAAACTGGACAACTGCTGCTGCATGTTCCTTGACTACTTGCACTGCTCCGGACCGCTGTGAGTGACAGATTGCATTACTTACTTGCATATGTTGCGGTACTTATTGGTGATTGTTACTGACTTGTATGGAAACATCAGCTGCTGCTTGTTCCTTGATTACTTAATTGTATGCTAGTAACGTATGATAGACACTGCTGTAAGTGGACAACTGATGCTGCATGTTCATTCTTACTTGCATTGTTCAGGACCGCGGTGAGTGACAAATTGCATTACTTACTTGCATATGTTACTTGCTAGGAACGTATGTGAGTGACAGATTGCACTACTTACTTGCATATGTTTCAGTACTTATTGGTGATTGATACTGACTTGTATGGAAACATCTACTGCTGCTTGTTCCATGATTACCTAATTGTATGCTAGGAGCGTATATGTTTCGGTACTTATTGGTGATTGTTACTGACTTGAATGGAAACATCTG
>JAANYP010006065.1:0-357802 GCA_020465985.1 Centrapalus pauciflorus | reverse complement strand
TGCAGTTCAGTTTCAAGTCTGGCATATTAATGTCAAGTCTGTAACATGATCTATCCATATAACCCTAGTTATATAATTAGGTTATTGTCAATTCTGGCTGTCGAATCTGAGGTAGTTCCTATCGTCCCAAGGTGAGCCTATTCTTATCAGATTAATACGATCCATCTACTTACAGATGTGTGGTCTTGAAACAAGGCCAATCGTATTTTTAGCAAGGTGTAACATGCCATACACATTCTAAAGGTTCATACAGAGTCGGTTAATTTATTTGTGCATATAATAAATATGCATCTTGACTCGTGAGTTTTATCATAATCATATTATACTTTTAATTATAATAGGTTGTTTAAAGAACTTAATCTGATTTAGGAATTAATCTTTGGCTAGGAACAAAACCAAATACGAATATAGAGGGACAGATTCGAACCAGATCCATTCGAATCTACTTGCTTAGATTCGAAATTCTCACAAACTCGAGACACACACACTCGAGTTTAACTAGCTAGATTCGAAGCCTAAGGGTTCAAAGTGGTTACATAGACTCGAAATAAGGACATAGACTCGAAATCACCTACTTAGATTCGAGCATTCACATAGATTCGAAGCAAAATAGGTTTCTAAGGCAGATAGATTCGAAAATGGCACAGATTCGAAGGTACATTCGAGTTTAAAGGGGGGAATAGATTCGAAATTAACATATTCGAATCTAATTAAAGACTTTCGAATATGTTCTTCATGATCAACGTTTTTTCCAGGTTTTAGCTACTATTCATGAACAAATATGAGGGAAAAATAGTTACTAACCTTCGTCCAAGCTATATCCTTCGACTATAGATGATTTCCAAGCAAAACAAGTCCTAAACGAGAGCAAATCAGCTTCAAATGAAGGGAATATGAGCAAACTCGAATTTGCTCAACAAAAACCGAAATAAAAGTCAGAAAAATGGTCGATTTTACCTTAAATCCGGACGAAATCTAACATGCAATGATAGATTTCAGATACAATTAAGTAATCAAGAAACAAGCAGCAGCAGATGTTTCCATACAAGTCAGTAATGATCACCAATAAGTACCGAAACATTTGCAAGTAAGTAATGCAATCTGTCACTCATAGCAGTCCTGAGCAATGCAAGTAATCAAGGAACATGGTGCAGCAGTTGTCCATTTTCAGCAGTGTCTATCATACGTTCCTAACATATATTTAAGTGATCAAGAAACAAGCAGCAGCAGATGTTTCCATACAAGTCAGTAATGATCACCTATCAGTACCGAATCATATGCAAGTAAGTAATGCAATCTGTCACTCACAGCGGTTCTGAGCAATGCAAGCAATCAAGGAACATGCATCAGCAGTAGTCCAGTTTCAGCAGTGTCTATCATACGTTCCTAACATACAATTAAGTAATCAAGAAACAAGCAGCAACAGATGTTTCCATACCAAGTCGGTAATAATCACCAGTAAGTACCGAAACATATGCAAGTAAGTAATGCAATCTGTCACTCAGAAATGTCCAGAGCAATGCAAGTAATCAAGGAACATGTTGCAGCGGTTGTCCAGTTTCAGCAGTGTCTATCATACGTTCCTAACATACAATCAAGTAATCAAAGAACAAGTAGCAGCAGATGTTTCCATACAAGTAAGTAACAATCACCAATAAGTACCGAAACATATGCAAGTAAGTAATGCAATCGGTCACTCACAGCGGTCGTGAGCAATGCAATCTGTCACTCACAGCGGTCGTGAGCAATGCAAGTAATCAAGGAACATGCAGCAGCAGTTGTCCAGTTTCAGCAGTGTCTATCATACGTTCCTAACATACAATTAAGTAATTAAGAAACAAGCAGCAGCAGATGTTTCCATACAAGTCAGTAATGATCATCAATAAGTACCGAAACATTTGCAAATAAGCAATGCAATCTGTTACTCATAGGGGTCCTGAGCAATGCAAGTAATCAAGGAACATGGTGCAGCAGTTGTCCATTTTCAGCAGTGTCTATCATACGTTACTAACATATAATTAAGTAATCAAGAAACAAGCAGCAGCAGATGTTCCACACAAGTCAGTAATGATCACCTATAAGTACCGAAACATATGCAAGTAAGAAATGCAATCTGTCACTCACAGCGGTTCTGAGCAATGCAAGTAATCAAGGAACATGCATCAGCAGTAGTCCAGTTTCAGCAGTGTCTATCATACGTTCCTAACATACAATTAAGTAATCAAGAAACAAGCCGCAACAGATGTTTCCATACAAGTCGGTAATAATCACCAGCAAGTACCGAAACATATGCAAGTAAGTAATGCAATCTGTCACTCAGAAATGTCCAGAGCAATGCAAGTAATCAAGGAACATGTTGCAGCGGTTGTCCAGTTTCAGCTGTGTCTATCATACGTTCCTAACATACAATCAAGTAATCAAAGAACAAGTAGCAGCAAATGTTTCCATACAAGTCAATAACAATCACCAATAAGTACCGAAACATATGCAAGTAAGTAATGCAATCGGTCACTCATAGCGGTCGTGAGCAATGCAAGTAATCAAGGAACATGCAGCAGCAGTTGTCCATTTTCAGCAGTGTCTATCATACGTTCCTTACATACAATTAAGTAATCAAAGAACAGGCACCAGCAGATGTTTCCGTACAAGTCAGTAACAATCACCAATATGTATCGAAACATATGCAAGTAACTAATGCAATGTGTCACTCATAGCGGTCCTGAGCAATGCAAGTAATCAAGGAAAATGCAACAGCAGTTGTCCAGTTTCAACATTGTCTATTATACGTTCCTAACATACAATTAAGTAATCAAGGAACAAGCAGCAGCAAATGTTTCTATACAAGTCAGTAACAATCACCAATTAGTACCGAAACATATGCAAGTAAGTAATGCAATCGGTCACTGACAGCGGTCGTGAGCAATGCAAGTAATCAAGGAACATGCAGCAGCAGTTGTCCAGTTTCAACAGTGTCTATCCTACGTTCCTAACATACAATTAAGTAATCAAAAAACAAGCAGCAACAGATGTTTCCATACAAGTCAGTAATGATCACCAATAAGTACCGAAACATTTGCAAGTAAGTAATGCAATCTGTCACTCATAGCAGTCCTGAGCAATGCAAGTAATCAAGGAACATGGTGCAGCAGTTGTCCATTTTCAGCAGTGTCTATCATACGTTCCTAACATATATTTAAGTGATCAAGAAACAAGCAGCAGCAGATGTTTCCATACAAGTCAGTAATGATCACCTATCAGTACCGAAACATATGCAAGTAAGTAATGCAATCTGTCACTCACAGCGGTTCTGAGCAATGCAAGTAATCAAGGAACATGCATCAGCAGTAGTCCAGTTTCAGCAGTGTCTATCATACGTTCCTAACATACAATTAAGTAATCAAGAAACAAGCAGCAACAGATGTTTCCATACCAAGTCGGTAATAATCACCAGCAAGTACCGAAACATTTGCAAGTAAGTAATGCAATCTGTTACTCATAGGGGTCCTGAGCAATGCAAGTAATCAAGGAACATGGTGCAGCAGTTGTCCATTTTCAGCAGTGTCTATCACACGTTACTAACATATAATTAAGTAATCAAGAAACAAGCAGCAGCAGATGTTTCCACACAAGTCAGTAATGATCACCTATAAGTACCGAAACATAGGCAAGTAAGAAATGCAATCTGTCACTCACAGCGGTTCTGAGCAATGCAAGTAATCAAGGAACATGCATCAGCAGTAGTCCAGTTTCAGCAGTGTCTATCATACGTTCCTAACATAAGATTAAGTAATCAAGAAACAAGCAGCAACAGATGTTTCCACACAAGTCGGTAATAATCACCAGCAAGTACCGAAACATATTCAAGTAAGTAATGCAATCTGTCACTCAGAAATGTCCAGAGCAATGCAAGTAATCAAGGAACATGTTGCAGCGGTTGTCCAGTTTCAGCAGTGTCTATCATACGTTCCTAACATACAATCAAGTAATCAAAGAACAAGTAGCATCAGATGTTTCCATACAAGTAAGTAACAATCACCAATAAGTACCGAAACATATGATAGTAAGTAATGCAATCGGTCACTCACAGCGGTCGTGAGCAATGCAATCTGTCACTCACAGCGGTCGTGAGCAATACAAGTAATCAAGGAACATGCAGCAGCAGTTGTCCAGTTTCAGCAGTGTCTATCATACGTTCCTAACATACAATTAAGTAATCAAGAAACAAGCAGCAACAGATGTTTCCATACAAGTCAGTAATGATCATCAATAAGTACCGAAACATTTGCAAGTAAGTAATGCAATCTGTTACTCATAGGGGTCCTGAGCAATGCAAGTAATCAAGTAACATGGTGCAGCAGTTGTCCATTTTCAGCAGTGTCTATCATACGTTACTAACATATAATTAAGTAATCAAGAAACAAGCAGCAGCAGATGTTTCCACACAAGTCAGTAATGATCACCTATAAGTACCGAAACATATGCAAGTAAGAAATGCAATCTGTCACTCACAGCGGTTCTGAGCAATGCAAGTAATCAAGGAACATGCATCAGCAGTAGTCCAGTTTCAGCAGTGTCTATCATACGTTCCTAACATACAATTAAGTAATCAAGAAACAAGCCGCAACAGATGTTTCCATACAAGTCGGTAATAATCACCAGCAAGTACCGAAACATATGCAAGTAAGTAATGCAATCTGTCACTCAGAAATGTCCAGAGCAATGCAAGTAATCAAGGAACATGTTGCAGCGGTTGTCCAGTTTCAGCTGTGTCTATCATACGTTCCTAACATACAATCAAGTAATCAAAGAACAAGTAGCAGCAGATGTTTCCATACAAGTCAATAACAATCACCAATAAGTACCGAAACATATGCAAGTAAGTAATGCAATCGGTCACTCATAGCGGTCGTGAGCAATGCAAGTAATCAAGGAACATGCAGCAGCAGTTGTCCATTTTCAGCAGTGTCTATCATACGTTCCTTACATACAATTAAGTAATCAAAGAACAGGCACCAGCAGATGTTTCCATACAAGTCAGTAACAATCACCAATATGTATCGAAACATATGCAAGTAACTAATGCAATGTGTCACTCATAGCGGTCCTGAGCAATGCAAGTAATCAAGGAAAATGCAACAGCAGTTGTCCAGTTTCAACATTGTCTATTATACGTTCCTAACATACAATTAAGTAATCAAGGAACAAGCAGCAGCAAATGTTTCTATACATGTCACTAACAATCACCAATTAGTACCGAAACATATGCAAGTAAGTAATGCAATCGGTCACTCACAGCGGTCGTGAGCAATGCAAGTAATCAAGGAACATGCAGCAGCAGTTGTCCAGTTTCAACAGTGTCTATCATACGTTCCTAACATACAATTAAGTAATCAAGAAACAAGCAGCAACAGATGTTTCCATACAAGTCAGTAATGATCACCAATAAGTACAGAAACATTTGCAAGTAAGTAATGCAATCTGTCACTCATAGCAGTCCTGAGCAATGCAAGTAATCAAGGAACATGGTGCAGCAGTTGTCCATTTTCAGCAGTGTCTATCGTACGTTCCTAACATATATTTAAGTGATCAAGAAACAAGCAGCAGCAGATGTTTCCATACAAGTCAGTAATGATCACCTATCAGTACCGAAACATATGCAAGTAAGTAATGCAATCTGTCACTCACAGCGGTTCTGAGCAATGCAAGTAATCAAGGAACATGCATCAGCAGTAGTCCAGTTTCAGCAGTGTCTATCATACGTTTCTAACATACAATTAAGTAATCAAGAAACAAGCAGCAACAGATGTTTCCATACCAAGTCGGTAATAATCACCAGTAAGTACCGAAACATATGCAAGTAAGTAATGCAATCTGTCACTCAGAAATGTCCAGAGCAATGCAAGTAATCAAGGAACATGTTGCAGCGGTTGTCCAGTTTCAGCAGTGTCTATCATACGTTCCTAACATACAATCAAGTAATCAAAGAACAAGTAGCAGCAGATATTTCCATACAAGTAAGTAACAATCACCAATAAGTACCGAAACATATGCAAGTAAGTAATGCAATCGGTCACTCACAGCGGTCGTGAGCAATGCAATCTGTCACTCACAGCGGTCGTGAGCAATGCAAGTAATCAAGGAACATGCAGCAGCAGATGTTTCCATACAAGTCAGTAACAATCACCAATATGTATCGAAACATATGCAAGTAACTAATGCAATGTGTCACTCATAGCGGTCCTGAGCAATGCAAGCAATCAAGGAAAATGCAACAGCAGTTGTCCAGTTTCAACATTGTCTATTATACATTCCTAACATACAATTAAGTAATCAAGGAACAAGCAGCAACAAATGTTTCTATACATGTCAGTAACAATCACCAATTAGTACCGAAACATATGCAAGTAAGTAATGCAATCGGTCACTTACAGCGGTCGTGAGCAATGCAAGTAATCAAGGAACATGCAGCAGCAGTTGTCAAGTTTCAACAGTGTCTATCACACGTTCCTAACATACAATTAAGTAATCAAGAAACAAGCAGCAACATATGTTTCCATACAAGTCAGTAATGATCACCAATAAGTACCGAAACATTTGCATGTAAGTAATGCAATCTGTCACTCATAGCAGTCCTGAGCAATGCAAGTAATCAAGGAACATGGTGCAGCAGTTGTCCATTTTCAGCAGTGTCTATCATACGTTCCTAACATATATTTAAGTGATCAAGAAACAAGCAGCAGCAGATGTTTCCATACAAGTCAGTAATGATCACCTATCAGTACCGAAACATATGCATGTAAGAAATGCAATCTGTCACTCACAGCGGTTCTGAGCAATGCAAGTAATCAAGGAACATGCATCAGCAGTAGTCCAGTTTCAGCAGTGTCTATCATACGTTCCTAACATACAATTAAGTAATCAAGAAACAAGCCGCAACAGATGTTTCCATATAAGTCGGTAATAATCACCAGCAAGTACCGAAACATATGCAAGTAAGTAATGCAATCTGTCACTCAGAAATGTCCAGAGCAATGCAAGTAATCAAGGAACATGTTGCAGCGGTTGTCCAGTTTCAGCTGTGTCTATCATACGTTCCTAACATACAATCAAGTAATCAAAGAACAAGTAGCAGCAGATGTTTCCATACAAGTCAATAACAATCACCAATAAGTACGGAAACATATGCAAGTAAGTAATGCAATCGGTCACTCATAGCGGTCGTGAGCAATGCAAGTAATCAAGGAACATGCAGCAGCATTTGTCCATTTTCAGCAGTGTCTATCATATGTTCCTTACATACAATTAAGTAATCAAAGAACAGGCACCAGCAGATGTTTCCATACAAGTCAGTAACAATCACCAATATGTATCGAAACATATGCAAGTAACTAATGCAATGTGTCACTCATAGCGGTCCTGAGCAATGCAAGTAATCAAGGAAAATGCAATAGCAGTTGTCCAGTTTCAACATTGTCTATTATACGTTCCTAACATACAATTAAGTAATCAAGGAACAAGCAGCAGCAAATGTTTCTATACATGTCAGTAACAATCACCAATTAGTACCGAAACATATGCAAGTAAGTAATGCAATCGGTCACTCACAGCGGTCGTGAGCAATGCAAGTAATCAAGGAACATGCAGCAGCAGTTGTCCAGTTTCAACAGTATCTATCATACGTTCCTTACATACAATTAAGTAATCAAGAAACAAGCAGCAACAGATGTTTCCATACAAGTCAGTAATGATCACCAATAAGTACCGAAACATTTGCAAGTAAGTAATGCAATCTGTCACTCATAGCAGTCCTAAGCAATGCAAGTAATCAAGGAACATGGTGCAGCAGTTGTCCATTTTCAGCAGTGTCTATCATACGTTCCTAACATATAGTTAAGTGATCAAGAAACAAGCAGCAGCAGATGTTTCCATACAAGTCAGTAATGATCACCTATCAGTACCGAAACATATGCAAGTAAGTAATGCAATCTGTCACTCACAGCGGTTCTGAGCAATGCAAGTAATCAAGGAACATGCATCAGCAGTAGTCCAGTTTCAGCAGTGTCTATCATACGTTCCTAACATACAATTAAGTAATCAAGAAACAAGCAGCAGCAGATGTTTCCATACAAGTCAGTAATGATCATCAATAAGTACCGAAACATTTGCAAGTAAGAAATGCAATCTGTTACTCATAGGGGTCCTGAGCAATGCAAGTAATCAAGGAACATGGTGCAGCAGTTGTCCATTTTCAGCAGTGTCTATCACACGTTACTAACATATAATTAAGTAATCAAGAAACAAGCAGCAACAGATGTTTCCACACAAGTCAGTAATGATCACCTATAAGTACCGAAACATATGCAAGTAAGAAATGCAATCTGTCACTGACAGCGGTTCTGAGCAATGCAAGTAATCAAGGAACATGCATCAGCAGTAGTCCAGTTTCAGCAGTGTCTATCATACGTTCCTAACATACAATTAAGTAATCAAGAAACAAGCAGCAACAGATGTTTCCATACAAGTCGGTAATAATCACCAGCAAGTACCGAAACATATGCAAGTAAGTAATGCAATCTGTCACTCAGAAATGTCCAGAGCAATGCAAGTAATCAAGGAACATGTTGCAGCGGTTGTCCAGTTTCAGCAGTGTCTATCATACGTTCCTAACATACAATCAAGTAATCAAAGAACAAGTAGCAGCAGATGTTTCCATACAAGAAAGTAACAATCACCAATAAGTACCGAAACATATGCAAGTAAGTAATACAATCGGTCACTCACAGCGGTCGTGAGCAATGCAATCTGTCACTCACAGCGGTCGTGAGCAATACAAGTAATCAAGGAACATGCAGCAGCAGTTGTCCAGTTTCAGCAGTGTCTATCATACGTTCCTAACATACAATTAAGTAATCAAGAAACAAGCAGCAGCAGATGTTTCCATACAAGTCAGTAATGATCATCAATAAGTACCGAAACATTTGCAAGTAAGTAATGCAATCTGTTACTCATAGGGGTCCTGAGCAATGCAAGTAATCAAGGAACATGGTGCAGCAGTTGTCCATTTTCAGCAGTGTCTATCATACGTTACTAACATATAATTAAGTAATCAAGAAACAAGCAGCAGCAGATGTTTCCACACAAGTCAGTAATGATCACCTAAAAGTACCGAAACATATGCAATTAAGAAATGCAATCTGTCACTCACAGCGGTTCTGAGCAATGCAAGTAATCAAGGAACATGCATCAGCAGTAGTCCAGTTTCAGCAGTGTCTATCATACGTTCCTAACATACAATTAAGTAATCAAGAAACAAGCAGCAACAGATGTTTCCATACAAGTCAGTAATAATCACCAGCAAGTACCGAAACATATGCAAGTAAGTAATGCAATCTGTCACTCAGACATGTCCAGAGCAATGCAAGTAATCAAGGAACATGTTGCAGCGGTTGTCCAGTTTCAGCAGTGTCTATCATACGTTCCTAACATACAATCAAGTAATCAAAGAACAAGTAGCAGCAGATGTTTCCATACAAGTCAATAACAATCACCAATAAGTACCGAAACATATGCAAGTAAGTAATGCAATCGGTCACTCATAGCGGTCGTGAGCAATGCAAGTAATCAAGGAACATGCAGCAGCAGTTGTCCATTTTCAGCAGTGTCTATCATACGTTCCTTACATACAATTAAGTAATCAAAGAACAGGCACCAGCAGATGTTTCCATACAAGTCAGTAACAATCACCAATATGTATCGAAACATATGCAAGTAACTAATGCAATCTGTCACTCATAGCGGTCCTGAGCAATGCAAGTAATCAAGGAAAATGCAACAGCAGTTGTCCAGTTTCAACATTGTCTATTATACGTTCCTAACATACAATTAAGTAATCAAGGAACAAGCAGCAGCAAATGTTTCTATACAAGTCAGTAACAATCACCAATTAGTACCGAAACATATGCAAGTAAGTAATGCAATCGGTCACTCACAGCGGTCGTGAGCAATGCAAGTAATCAAGGAACATGCAGCAGCAGTTGTCCAGTTTCAACAGTGTCTATCACACGTTCCTAACATACAATTAAGTAATCAAGAAACAAGCAGCAACAGATGTTTCCATACAAGTCAGTAATGATCACCAATAAGTACCGAAACATTTGCAAGTAAGTAATGCAATCTGTCACTCATAGCAGTCCTGAGCAATGCAAGTAATCAAGGAACATGGTGCAGCAGTTGTCCATTTTCAGCAGTGTCTATCATACGTTCCTAACATATAATTAAGTGATCAAGAAACAAGCAGCAGCAGATGTTTCCATACAAGTCAGTAATGATCACCTATCAGTACCGAAACATATGCAAGTAAGTAATGCAATCTGTCACTCACAGCGGTTCTGAGCAATGCAAGTAATCAAGGAACATGCATCAGCAGTAGTCCAGTTTCAGCAGTGTCTATCATACGTTCCTAACATACAATTAAGTAATCAAGAAACAAGCAGCAACAGATGTTTCCATACAAGTCGGTAATAATCACCAGTAAGTACCGAAACATATGCAAGTAAGTAATGCAATCTGTCACTCAGAAATGTCCAGAGCAATGCAAGTAATCAAGGAACATGTTGCAGCGGTTGTCCAGTTTCAGCAGTGTCTATCATACGTTCCTAACATACAATCAAGTAATCAAAGAACAAGTAGCAGCAGATGTTTCCATACAAGTAAGTAACAATCACCAATAAGTACCGAAACATATGCAAGTAAGTAATGCAATCGGTCACTCACAGCGGTCGTGAGCAATGCAATCTGTCACTCACAGCGGTCGTGAGCAATGCAAGTAATCAAGGAACATGCAGCAGCAGTTGTCCAGTTTCAGCAGTGTCTATCATACGTTCCTAACATACAATTAAGTAATCAAGAAACAAGCAGCAGCAGATGTTTCCATACAAGTCAGTAATGATCATCAATAAGTACCGAAACATTTGCAAGTAAGTAATGCAATCTGTTACTCATAGGGGTCCTGAGCAATGCAAGTAATCAAGGAACATGGTGCAGCAGTTGTCCATTTTCAGCAGTGTCTATCATACGTTACTAACATATAATTAAGTAATCAAGAAACAAGCAGCAGCAGATGTTTCCACACAAGTCAGTAATGATCACCTATAAGTACCGAAACATATGCAAGTAAGAAATGCAATCTGTCACTCACAGCGGTTCTGAGCAATGCAAGTAATCAAGGAACATGCATCAGCAGTAGTCCAGTTTCAGCAGTGTCTATCATACGTTCCTAACATACAATTAAGTAATCAAGAAACAAGCAGCAACAGATGTTTCCATACAAGTCGGTAATAATCACCAGCAAGTACCGAAACATATGCAAGTAAGTAATGCAATCTGTCACTCAGAAATGTCCAGAGCAATGCAAGTAATCAAGGAACATGTTGCAGCGGTTGTCCAGTTTCAGCAGTGTCTATCATACGTTCCTAACATACAATCAAGTAATCAAAGAACAAGTAGCAGCAGATGTTTCCATACAAGTCAATAACAATCACCAATAAGTACCGAAACATATGCAAGTAAGTAATGCAATCGGTCACTCACAGCGGTCGTGAGCAATGCAAGTAATCAAGGAACATGCAGCAGCAGTTGTCCAGTTTCAACAGTGTCTATCATACGTTCCTAACATACAATTAAGTAATCAAAAAACAAGCAGCAACAGATATTTCCATACAAGTCAGTAATGATCACCAATAAGTACCGAAACATTTGCAAGTAAGTAATGCAATCTGTCACTCATAGCAGTCCTGAGCAATGCAAGTAATCAAGGAACATGGTGCAGCAGTTGTCCATTTTCAGCAGTGTCTATCATACGTTCCTAACATATAATTAAGTGATCAAGAAACAAGCAGCAGCAGATGTTTCCATACAAGTCAGTAATGATCACCTATAAGTACCGAAACATATGCAAGTAAGTAATGCAATCTGTCACTCACAGCGGTTCTGAGCAATGCAAGTAATCAAGGAACATGCATCAGCAGTAGTCCAGTTTCAGCAGTGTCTATCATACGTTCCTAACATACAATTAAGTAATCAAGAAACAAGCAGCAACAGATGTTTCCATACAAGTCGGTAATAATCACCAGCAAGTACCGAAACATATGCAAGTAAGTAATGCAATCTGTCACTCAGAAATGTCCAGAGCAATATAAGTAATCAAGGAACATGTTGCAGCGGTTGTCCAGTTTCAGCAGTGTCTATCATACGTTCCTAACATATAATCAAGTAATCAAAGAACAAGTAGCAGCAGCTGTTTCCATACAAGTAAGTAGCAATCACCAATAAGTACCGAAACATATGCAAGTAAGTAATACAATCGGTCACTCACAGCGGTCGTGAGCAATGCAATCTGTCACTCACAGCGGTCGTGAGCAATGCAAGTAATCAAGGAACATGCAGCAGTAGTTGTCCAGTTTCAGCAGTGTCTATCATACGTTCCTAACATACAATTAAGTAATCAAGAAACAAGCAGCAGCAGATGTTTCCATACAAGTCAGTAATGATCATCAATAAGTACCGAAACATTTGCAAGTAAGTAATGCAATCTGTTACTCATAGGGGTCCTGAGCAATGCAAGTAATCAAGGAACATGGTGCAGCAGTTGTCCATTTTCAGCAGTGTCTATCATACGTTACTAACATATAATTAAGTAATCAAGAAACAAGCAGCAGCAGATGTTTCCACACAAGTCAGTAATGATCACCTATAAGTACCGAAACATATGCAAGTAAGAAATGCAATCTGTCACTCACAGCGGTTCTGAGCAATGCAAGTAATCAAGGAACATGCATCAGCAGTAGTCCAGTTTCAGCAGTGTCTATCATACGTTCCTAACATACAATTAAGTAATCAAGAAACAAGCCGCAACAGATGTTTCCATACAAGTCGGTAATAATCACCAGCAAGTACCGAAACATATGCAAGTAAGTAATGCAATCTGTCACTCAGAAATGTCCAGAGCAATGCAAGTAATCAAGGAACATGTTGCAGCGGTTGTCCAGTTTCAGCAGTGTCTATCATACGTTCCTAACATACAATCAAGTAATCAAAGAACAAGTAGCAGCAGATGTTTCCATACAAGTCAATAACAATCACCAATAAGTACCGAAACATATGCAAGTAAGTAATGCAATCGGTCACTCACAGCGGTCGTGAGCAATGCAAGTAATCAAGGAACATGCAGCAGCAGTTGTCCAGTTTCAACAGTGTCTATCATACGTTCCTAACATACAATTAAGTAATCAAAAAACAAGCAGCAACAGATATTTCCATACAAGTCAGTAATGATCACCAATAAGTACCGAAACATTTGCAAGTAAGTAATGCAATCTGTCACTCATAGCAGTCCTGAGCAATGCAAGTAATCAAGGAACATGGTGCAGCAGTTGTCCATTTTCAGCAGTGTCTATCATACGTTCCTAACATATAATTAAGTGATCAAGAAACAAGCAGCAGCAGATGTTTCCATACAAGTCAGTAATGATCACCTATCAGTACCGAAACATATGCAAGTAAGTAATGCAATCTGTCACTCACAGCGGTTCTGAGCAATGCAAGTAATCAAGGAACATGCATCAGCAGTAGTCCAGTTTCAGCAGTGTCTATCATACGTTCCTAACATACAATTAAGTAATCAAGAAACAAGCAGCAACAGATGTTTCCATACAAGTCGGTAATAATCACCAGCAAGTACCGAAACATATGCAAGTAAGTAATGCAATCTGTCACTCAGAAATGTCCAGAGCAATGCAAGTAATCAAGGAACATGTTGCAGCGGTTGTCCAGTTTCAGCAGTGTCTATCATACGTTCCTAACATATAATCAAGTAATCAAAGAACAAGTAGCAGCAGCTGTTTCCATACAAGTAAGTAGCAATCACCAATAAGTACCGAAACATATGCAAGTAAGTAATACAATCGGTCACTCACAGCGGTCGTGAGCAATGCAATTTGTCACTCACAGCGGTCGTGAGCAATGCAAGTAATCAAGGAATATGCAGCAGCAGTTGTCCAGTTTCAGCAGTGTCTATCATACGTTCCTAACATACAATTAAGTAATCAAGAAACAAGCAGCAGCAAATGTTTCTATACAAGTCAGTAACAATCACCAATTAGTACCGAAACATATGCAAGTAAGTAATGCAATCGGTCACTCACAGCGGTCGTGAGCAATGCAAGTAATCAAGGAACATGCAGCAGCAGTTGTCCAGTTTCAACAGTGTCTATCACACGTTCCTAACATACAATTAAGTAATCAAGAAACAAGCAGCAACAGATGTTTCCATACAAGTCAGTAATGATCACCAATAAGTACCGAAACATTTGCAAGTAAGTAATGCAATCTGTCACTCATAGCAGTCCTGAGCAATGCAAGTAATCAAGGAAAATGCAACAGCAGTTGTCCAGTTTCAACATTGTCTATTATACATTCCTAACATACAATTAAGTAATCAAGGAACAAGCAGCAGCAAATGTTTCTATACAAGTCAGTAACAATCACCAATTAGTACCGAAACATATGCAAGTAAGTAATGCAATCGGTCACTCACAGCAGTCGTGAGCAATGCAAGTAATCAAGGAACATGCAGCAGCAGTTGTCCAGTTTCAACAGTGTCTATCACACGTTCCTAACATACAATTAAGTAATCAAGAAACAAGCAGCAACAGATGTTTCCATACAAGTCAGTAATGATCACCAATAAGTACCGAAACATTTGCAAGTAAGTAATGCAATCTGTCACTCATAGCAGTCCTGAGCAATGCAAGTAATCAAGGAACATGGTGTAGCAGTTGTCCATTTTCAGAAGTGTCTATCAGACGTTCCTAACATATAATTAAGTGATCAAGAAACAAGCAGCAGCAAATGTTTCCATACAAGTTAGTAATGATCACCTATCAGTACCGAAACATATGCAAGTAAGTAATGCAATCTGTCACACACAGCGGTTCTGAGCAATGCAAGTAATCAAGGAACATGCATCAGCAGTAGTCCAGTTTCTGCAGTGTCTATCATACGTTCCTAACATACAATTAAGTAATCAAGAAACAAGCAGCAACAGATGTTTCCATACAAGTCGGTAATAATCACCAGTAAGTACCGAAACATATGCAAGTAAGTAATGCAATCTGTCACTCAGAAATGTCCAGAGCAATGCAAGTAATCAAGGAACATGTTGGAGCGGTTGTCCAGTTTCAGCAGTGTCTATCATACGTTCCTAACATACAATCAAGTAATCAAAGAACAAGTAGCAGCAGATGTTTCCATACAAGTAAGTAACAATCACCAATAAGTACCGAAACATATGCAAGTAAGTAATACAATCGGTCACTCACAGCGGTCGTGAGCAATGCAATCTGTCACTCACAGCGGTCGTGAGCAATGCAAGTAATCAAGGAATATGCAGCAGCAGTTGTCCAGTTTCTGCAGTGTCTATCATACGTTCCTAACATACAATTAAGTAATCAAGAAACAAGCAGCAGATGATGTTTCCATACAAGTCAGTAATGATCATCAATAAGTACCGAAACATTTGCAAGTAAGTAATGCAATCTGTTACTCATAGGGATCCTGAGCAATGCAAGTAATCAAGGAACATGGTGCAGCAGTTGTCCATTTTCAGCAGTGTCTATCATACGTTCCTAACATATAATTAAGTAATCAAGAAACAAGCAGCAGCAGATGTTTCCACACAAGTCAGTAATGGTCACCTATAAGTACCGAAACATATGCAAGTAAGAAATGCAATCTGTCACTCACAGCGGTTCTGAGCAATGCAAGTAATCAAGGAACATGCATCAGCAGTAGTCCAGTTTCAACAGTGTCTATCATACGTTCCTAGCATACAATTAAGTAATCAAGAAACAAGCAGCAACAGATGTTTCCATACAAGTCGGTAATAATCACCAGCAAGTACCGAAACATATGCAAGTAAGTAATGCAATCTGTCACTCAGACATGTCCAGAGCAATGCAAGTAATCAAGGAACATGTTGCAGCGGTTGTCCAGTTTCAGCAGTGTCTATCATACGTTCCTAACATACAACCAAGTAATCAAAGATTAAGTAGCAGCAGATGTTTCCATACAAGTCAATAACAATCACAATTAAGTACCGAAACATATGCAAGTAAGTAATGCAATCGGTCACTCATAGCGGTCGTGAGCAATGCAAGTAATAAAGGAACATGCAGCAGCAGTTGTCCATTTTCAGCAGTGTCTATCATACGTTCCTTACATACAATTAAGTAATCAAAGAACACGCACCAGCAGATGTTTCCATACAAGTCAGTAACAATCACCAATATGTATCGAAACATATGCAAGTAACTAATGAAATCTGTCACTCATAGCGGTCCTGAGCAATGCAAGTAATCAAGGAAAATGCAACAGCAGTTGTCCAGTTTCAACATTGTCTATTATACATTCCTAACATACAATTAAGTAATCAAGGAACAAGCAGCAGCAAATGTTTCTATACAAGTCAGTAACAATCACCAATTAGTACCGAAACATATGCAAGTAAGTAATGCAATCGGTCACTCACAGCGGTCGTGAGCAATGCAAGTAATCAAGGAACATGCAGCAGCAGTTGTCCAGTTTCAACAGTGTCTATCATACGTTCCTAACATACAATTAAGTAATCAAGAAACAAGCAGCAACAGATGTTTCCATACAAGTCAGTAATGATCACCAATAAGTACCGAAACATTTGCAAGTAAGTAATGCAATCTGTCACTCATAGCAGTCCTGAGCAATGCAAGTAATCAAGGAACATGGTGTAGCAGTTGTCCATTTTCAGCAGTGTCTATCATACGTTCCTAACATATAATTAAGTGATCAAGAAACAAGCAGCAGCAGATGTTTCCATACAAGTTAGTATTGATCACCTATCAGTACCGAAACATATGCAAGTAAGTAATGCAATCTGTCACTCACAGCGGTTCTGAGCAATGCAAGTAATCAAGGAACATGCATCAGCAGTAGTCCAGTTTCTGCAGTGTCTATCATACGTTCCTAACATACAATTAAGTACTCAAGAAACAAGCAGCAACAGATGTTTCCATACAAGTCGGTAATAATCACCAGTAAGTACCGAAACATATGCAAGTAAGTAATGCAATCTGTCACTCAGAAATGTCCAGAGCAATGCAAGTAATCAAGGAACATGTTGCAGCGGTTGTCCAGTTTCAGCAGTGTCTATCATACGTTCCTAACATACAATCAAGTAATCAAAGAACAAGTAGCAGCAGATGTTTCCATACAAGTAAGTAACAATCACCAATAAGTACCGAAACATATACAAGTAAGTAATGCAATAGGTCACTCACAGCGGTCGTGAGCAATGCAAGTAATCAAGGAACATGCAGCAGCAGTTGTCCAATTTCAGCAGTGTCTATCATACGTTCCTTACATACAATTAAATAATCAAAGAACAGGCAGCAGCAAATGTTTCCATACAAGTCAGTAATGATCACCAATAAGTACCGAAACATTTGCAAGTAAGTAATGCAATCTGTTACTCATAGCGGTCCTGAGCAATGCAAGTAATCAAGGAACATGGTGCAGCAGTTGTCCATTTTCAGCAGTGTCTATCATACGTTCCTAACATATAATTAAGTAATCAAGAAACAAGCAGCAGCAAATGTTTCCATACAAGTCAGTAATGTTCACCTATAAGTACCGAAACATATGCAAGTAAGTAATGCAATCTGTCACTCACAGCGGTTCTGAGCAATGCAAGTAATCAAGGAACATGCAGTAGCAGTAGTCCGGTTTCAGCAGTCTCTATCATACGTTTCTAACATACAATTAAGTAATCAAGAAACAAGCAGCAACAGATGTTTCCATACAAGTCGGTAATAATCACCAGTAAGTACCGAAACATATGCAAGTAAGTAATGCAATCTGTTACTCAGAAATGTCCAGAGCAATGCAAGTAATCAAGGAACATGTTGCAACGGTTGTCCAGTTTCAGCAGTGTCTATCATACGTTCCTAACATACAATCAAGTAATCAAAGAACAAGTAGCAGCAGATGTTTCCATACAAGTAAGTAACAATCACCAATAAGTACCGAAACATATGCAAGTAAGTAATGCAATCGGTCACTCACAGCGGTCGTGAACAATGCAAGTAATCAAGGAACATGCAGCAGCAGTTGTCCAATTTCAGGAGTGTCTATCATACATTCCATACATACAATTAAGTAATCAAAGAACAGGCACCAGCAGATGTTTCCATACAAGTCAGTATCAATCACCAATAAGTACCGAAACATATGCAAGTAAGTAATGCAATCGGTCACTCACAGCGGTCGTGAGCAATGCAAGTAATTAAGGAACATGCAGCAGCAGTTGTCCAGTTTCAGCAGTGTCTAGTATACGTTCCTAACATACAATTAAGTAATCAAGGAACAAGCAGCAGCAAATATTTCCATACAAGTCACTAACAATCACCAATAAGTACCGAAACATATGCAAGTAAGTAATGCAATCGGTCACTCACAGCGGTCGTGAGCAATGCAAGTAATCAAGGAACATGCAGCAGCAGTTGTCCAGTTTCAGCAGTGTCTATCATACGTTCCTAACATACAATTAAGTAATCAAGAAACAAGCAGCAGCAGATGTTTCCATACAAGTCAGTAATGATCACCAATAAGTACCGAAACATTTGCAAGTAAGTAATGCAATCTGTTACTCATAGCGGTCCTGAGCAATGCAAGTAATCAAGGAACATGGTGCAGCAGTTGTCCATTTTCAGCAGTGTCTATCATACGTTCCTAACATATAATTAAGTAATCAAGAAACAAGCAGCAGCAAATGTTTCCATACAAGTCAGTAATGTTCACCTATAAGTACCGAAACTTATGCATGTAAGTAATGCAATCTGTCACTCACAGCGGTTCTGAGCAATGCAAGTAATCAAGGAACATGCAGTAGCAGTAGTCCGGTTTCAGCAGTCTCTATCATACGTTTCTAACATACAATTAAGTAATCAAGAAACAAGCAGCAACAGATGTTTCCATACAAGTCGGTAATAATCACCAGTAAGTACCGAAACATATGCAAGTAAGTAATGCAATCTGTCACTCAGAAATGTCCAGAGCAATGCAAGTAATCAAGGAACATGTTGCAACGGTTGTCCAGTTTCAGCAGTGTCTATCATACGTTCCTAACATACAATCAAGTAATCAAAGAACAAGTAGCAGCAGATGTTTCCATACAAGTAAGTAACAATCACCAATAAGTACCGAAACATATGCAAGTAAGTAATGCAATCGGTCACTCACAGCGGTCGTGAACAATGCAAGTAATCAAGGAACATGCAGTAGCAGTTGTCTAATTTCAGGAGTGTCTATCATACATTCCTTACATACAATTAAGTAATCAAAGAACAGGCACCAGCAGATGTTTCCATACAAGTCAGTAACAATCACCAATATGTATCGAAACATATGCAAGTAAGTAATGCAATCTGTCACTCATAGCGGTCCTGAGCAATGCAAGTAATCAAGGAAAATGCAACAGAAGTTGTCCAGTTTCAACATTGTCTATTATACGTTCCTAACATACAATTAAGTAATCAAGGAACAAGCAGCAGCAAATGTTTCCATACAAGTCAGTAACAATCACGAATAAGTACCGAAACATATGCAAGTAAGTAATGCAATCGGTCACTCACAGCGGTCGTGAGCAATGCAGGTAATCAAGGAACATGCAGCAGCAGTTGTCCAGTTTCAACAGTGTCTATCATACGTTCCTAACATACAATTAAGTAATCAAGAAACAAGCAGCAGCAGATGTTTCCATACAAGTCAGTAATGATCACCAATAAGTACCGAAACATTTGCAAGTAAGTAATGCAATCTGTTACTCATAGCGGTCCTGAGCAATGCAAGTAATCAAGGAACATGGTGCAGCAGTTGTCCATTTTCAGCAGTGTCTATCATACATTCCTAACATATAATTAAGTAATCAAGAAACAAGCAGCAGCAGATGTTTCCATACAAGTCAGTAATGATCACCTATAAGTACCGAAACATATGCAAGTAAGTAATGCAATCTGTCACTCAGAAATGTCCAGAGCAATGCAAGTAATCTAGGAACATGTTGCAGCGGTTGTCCAGTTTCAGCAGTGTCTATCATACGTTCCTAACATATAATCAAGTAATCAAAGAACAAGAAGCAACAGATGTTTCCATACAAGTCGGTAATAATCACCAGTAAGTACCGAAACATATGCAAGTAAGTAATGCAATCTGTCACTCAGAAATGTCCAGAGCAATGCAAGTAATCAAGGAACATGTTGCAGCGGTTGTCCAGTTTCAGAAGTGTCTATCATACGTTGCTAACATACAATCAAGTAATCAAAGAACAAGTAGCAGCAGATGTTTCCATACAAGTAAGTAACAATCACCAATAAGTACCGAAACATATGCAAGTAAGTAATGCAATCGGTCACTCACAGCGGTCGTGAACAATGCAAGTAATCAAGGAACATGCAGCAGCAGTTGTCCAATTTCAGGAGTGTTTATCATACATTCCTTACATACAATTAAGTAATCAAAGAACAGGCACCAGCAGATGTTTCCATACAAGTCATTAACAATCACCAATATGTATCGAAACATATGCAAGTAATGCAATCTGTCACTCATAGCGGTCCTGAGCAATGCAAGTAATCAAGGAAAATGCAACAGCAGTTGTCCAGTTTCAACATTGTCTATTATACGTTCCTAACATACAATTAAGTAATCAAGGAACAAGCAGCAGCAAATGTTTCCATACAAGTCAGTAACAATCACCAATAAGTACCGAAACATATGCAAGTAAGTAATGCAATCGATCACTTACAGCGGTCGTGAGCAATGCAAGTAATCAAGAAACATGCAGCAGCAGTTGTCCAGTTTCAGCAGTGTCTATCATACGTTCCTAACATACAATTAAGTAATCAAGAAACAAGCAGCAGCAGATGTTTCCATACAAGTCAGTAATGATCACCAATAAGTACCGAAATATTTGCAAGTAAGTAATGCAATCTGTTACTCATAGCGGTCCTGAGCAATGCAAGTAATCAAGGAACATGGTGCAGCAGTTGTCCATTTTCAGCAGTGTCTATCATACGTTCCTAACATATAATTAAGTAATCAAGAAACAAGCAGCAACAGATGTTTCCATACAAGTCAGTAATGATCACCTATAAGTACCGAAACATATACAAGTAAGTAATGCAATCTGTCACTCACAGCGGTTCTGAGCAAAGCAAGTAATCAAGGAACATGCAGTAGCAGTAGTCTAGTTTCAGCAGTGTCTATCATACGTTCCTAACATACAATTAAGTAATCAATAAACAAGAAGCAACAGATGTTTCCATACAAGTTGGTAATAATCACCAGTAAGTACCGAAACATATGCAAGTAAGTAATGCAATCTGTCACTCAGAAATGTCCAGAGCAATGCAAGTAATCAAGAAACATGTTGCAGCGGTTGTCCAGTTTCAGCAGTGTCTATCATACGTTCCTAACATACAATCAAGTAATCAAAGAACAAGTAGCAGCAGATGTTTCCATACAAGTAAGTAACAATCACCAATAAGTACTGAAACATATGCAAGTAAGTAATGCAATCGGTCACTCACAGCGGTCGTGAACAATGCAAGTAATCAAGGAACATGCAGCAGCAATTGTCCAATTTCAGCAGTGTCTATCATACATTCCTTACATACAATTAAGTAATCAAAGAACAGGCACCAGCAGATGTTTCCATACAAGTCAGTAACAATCACCAATATGTATCGAAACATATGCAAGTAAGTAATGCAATCTGTCACTCATAGCGGTCCTGAGCAATGCAAGTAATCAAGGAAAATGCAACAGCAGTTGTCCAGTTTCAACATTGTCTATTATACGTTCCTAACATACAATTAAGTAATCAAGGAACAAGCAGCAGCAAATGTTTCCATACAAGTCAGTAACAATCACCATTAAGTACTGAAACATATGCAAGTAAGTAATGCAATCGGTCACTCACAGCGGTCGTGAGCAATGCAAGTAATCAAGGAACATGCAGCAGCAGTTGTCCAGTTTGAGCAGTGTCTATCATACGTTCCTAACATACAATTAAGTAATCAAGAAACAAGCAGCAGCAAATGTTTCCATACAAGTCAGTAATGATCACCAATAAGTACCGAAACATTTGCAAGTAAGTAATGCAATCTGTTACTCATAGCTGTCCTGAACAATGCAAGTAATCAAGGAACATGGTGCAGTAGTTGTCCATTTTCAGCAGTGTCTATCATACGTTCCTAACATATAATTAAGTAATTAAGAAACAAGCAGCAACAGATGTTTCCATACAAGTCAGTAATGATCACCTATAAGTACCGAAACATATGCAAGTAAGTAATGCAATCTGTCACTCACAGCGGTTCTGAGCAATGCAAGTAATCAAGGAACATGCAGTAGCAGTAGTCCAGTTTCAGCAGTGTCTATCATACCTTCCTAACATACAATTAAGTAATCAAGAAACAAGCAGCAACAGATGTTTCCATACAAGTCGATAATAATCACCAGTAAGTACCGAAACATATGCAAGTAAGTAATGCAATCTGTCACTCAGAAAATGTCCAGAGCAATGCAAGTAATCAAGGAACATGTTGCAGCGGTTGTCCAGTTTCAGCAGTGTCTATCATACGTTCCTAACATACAATCAAGTAATCAAAGAACAAGTAGCAGCAGATGTTTCCATACAAGTCAATAACAATCACCAATAAGTACCGAAACATATGCAAGTAATTAATGCAATCGGTCACTCATAGCGGTCGTGAGCAATGCAAGTAATCAAAGAACAGTTACCAGCAGATGTTTCCATACAAGTCAGTAACAATCACCAATATGTATCGAAACATATGCAAGTAACTAATGCAATCTGTCACTCATAGCGGTCCTGAGCAATGCAAGTAATCAAGGAAAATGCAACAGCAGTTGTCCAGTTTCAACATTGTCTATTATAGGTTCCTAACATACAATTAAGTAATCAAGGAACAAGCAGCAGCAAATGTTTCTATACAAGTCAGTAACAATCACCAATAAGTACCGAAACATATGCAAGTAAGTAATGCAATCGGTCACTCACAGCGGTCGTGAGCAATGCAAGTAATCATGGAACATGCAGCAGCAGTAGTCCAGTTTCAACAGTGTCTATCATACGCTCCTAACATATAATTAAGTAATCAAGAAACAAGCAGCAGCAGACGTTTCCATGCAAGTCAGTAATGATCACCAATAAGTACCGAAACATTTGCAAGTAAGTAATGCAATCTGTCACTCATAGCGGTCCTGAGCAATGCAAGCAATCAAGGAACATGGTGCAGCAGTTGTCCATTTTCTGCAGTGTCTATCATACAATCCTAACATATAATTAAGTAATCAAGAAACAAGCAGCAGCAGATGTTTCCATACAAGTCAGTAATGATCACCTATCAGTACCGAAACATATGCAAGTAAGTAATGCAATCTGTCACTCACAGCGGTTCTGAGCAATGCAAGTAATCAAGGAACATGCATCAGCAGTAGTCCAGTTTCAGCAGTGTCTATCATACGTTCCTAACATACAATTAAGTAATCAAGAAACAAGCAGCAACAGATGTTTCCATACCAAGTCGGTAATAATCACCAGTAAGTACCGAAACATATGCAAGTAAGTAATGCAATCTGTCACTCAGAAATGTCCAGAGCAATGCAAGTAATCAAGGAACATGTTGCAGCGGTTGTCCAGTTTCAGCAATGTCTATCATACGTTCCTAACATACAATCAAGTAATCAATGAACAAGTAGCAACAGATGTTTCCATACAAGTAAGTAACAATCACCAATAAGTACCGAAACATCTGCTGGTCACACACAGCGGTCGTGAGCAATGCAAGTAATCAAGGAACATGCAGCAGCAGTTGTCCAATTTCAGCAGTGTCTATCATACGTTCCTTACATACAATTAAGTAATCAAAGAACAGGCACCAGCAGATGTTTCCATACAAGTCAGTAACAATCACCAATATGTATCGAAACATATGCAAGTAAGTAATGCAATCTGTCACACATAGTGGTCCTTAGCAATGCAAGTAATCAAGGAAAATGCAACAGCAGTTGTCCAGTTTCAACATTGTATATTATACGTTCCTAACATACAATTAAGCAATCAAAGAACGAGCAGCAGGAAATGTTTCCATACAAGTCAGTAACAATCACCAATAAGTACCGAAACATATGCAAGTAAGTAATGCAATCGGTCACTCACAGCGGTCGTGAGCAATGCAAGTAATCATGGAACATGCAGCAGCAGTAGTCCAGTTTCAACAGTGTCTATCATACGCTCCTAACATATAATTAAGTAATCAAGAAACAAGCAGCAGCAGACGTTTCCATGCAAGTCAGTAATGATCACCAATAAGTACCGAAACATTTGCAAGTAAGTAATGCAATCTGTCACTCATAGCGGTCCTGAGTAATGCAAGGAATCAAGGAACATGGTGCGGCAGTTGTCCATTTTCTGCAGTGTCTATCATACAATCCTAACATATAATTAAGTAATCAAGAAACAAGCAGCAGCAGATGTTTCCATACAAGTCAGTAATGATCACCTATCAGTACCGAAACATATGCAAGTAAGTAATGCAATCTGTCAGTCACAGCGGTTCTGAGCAATGCAAGTAATCAAGGAACATGCATCAGCAGTAGTCCAGTTTCAGAAGTGTCTATCATACGTTCCTAACATACAATCAAGTAATCAAAGAACAAGTAGCATCAGATGTTTCCATACAAGTAAGTAACAATCACCAATAAGTACCGAAACATATGCAAGTAAGTAATGCAATCGGTCACTCACAGCGGTCGTGAACAATGCAAGTAATCAAGGAACATGCAGCAGCAGTTGTCCAATTTCAGGAGTGTCTATCATACATTCCTTACATACAATTAAGTAATCAAAGAACAGGCACCAGCAGATGTTTCCATACAAGTCATTAACAATCACCAATATGTATCGAAACATATGCAAGTAAGTAATGCAATCTGTCACTCATAGCGGTCCTGAGCAATGCAAGTAATCAAGGAAAATGCAACAGCAGTTGTCCAGTTTCAACATTGTCTATTATACGTTCCTAACATACAATTAAGTAATCAAGGAACAAGCAGCAGCAAATGTTTCCATACAAGTCAGTAACAATCACCAATAAGTACCGAAACATATGCAAGTAAGTAATGCAATCGGTCACTTACAGCGGTCGTGAGCAATGCAAGTAATCAAGAAACATGCAGCAGCAGTTGTCCAGTTTCAGCAGTGTCTATCATACGTTCCTAACATACAATTAAGTAATCAAGAAACAAGCAGCAGCAGATGTTTCCATACAAGTCAGTAATGATCACCAATAGGTACCGAAAGATTTGCAAGTAAGTAATGCAATCTGTTACTCATAGCGGTCCTGAGCAATGCAAGTAATCAAGGAACATGGTGCAGCAGTTGTCCATTTTCAGCAGTGTCTATCATACGTTCCTAACATATAATTAAGTAATCAAGAAACAAGCAGCAACAGATGTTTCCATACAAGTCAGTAATGATCACCTATAAGTACCGAAACATATACAAGTAAGTAATGCAATCCGTCACTCACAGCGGTTCTGAGCAATGCAAGTAATCAAGTAACATGCAGTAGCAGTAGTCCAGTTTCAGCAGTGTCTATCATACGTTCCTAACATACAATTAAGTAATCAATAAACAAGAAGCAACAGATGTTTCCATACAAGTTGGTAATAATCACCAGTAAGTACCGAAACATATGCAAGTAAGTAATGCAATCTGTCACTCAGAAATGTCCAGAGCAATGCAAGTAATCAAGTAACATGTTGCAGCGGTTGTCCAGTTTCAGCAGTGTCTATCATACGTTCCTAACATACAATCAAGTAATCAAAGAACAAGTAGCAGCAGATGTTTCCATACAAGTAAGTAACAATCACCAATAAGTACCGAAACATATGCAAGTAAGTAATGCAATCGGTCACTCACAGCGGTCGTGAACAATGTAAGTAATCAAGGAACATGCAGCAGCAATTGTCCAATTTCAGCAGTGTCTAACATACATTCCTTACATACAATTAAGTAATCAAAGAACAGGCACCAGCAGATGTTTCCATACAAGTCAGTAACAATCACCAATATGTATCGAAACATATGCAAGTAAGTAATGCAATCTGTCACTCATAGCGGTCCTGAGCAATGCAAGTAATCAAGGAAAATGCAACAGTAGTTGTCCAGTTTCAACATTGTCTATTATACGTTCCTAACATACAATTAAGTAATCAAGGAACAAGCAGCCACAAATGTTTCCATACAAGTCAGTAACAATCACCACTAAGTACTGAAACATATGCAAGTAAGTAATGCAATCGGTCACTCACAGCGGTCGTGAGCAATGCAAGTAATCAAGGAACATGCAGCAGCAGTTGTCCAGTTTGAGCAGTGTCTATCATACGTTCCTAACATACAATTAAGTAATCAAGAAACAAGCAGCAGCAGATGTTTCCATACAAGTCAGTAAATAATCACCAATAAGTACCGAAACATATGCAACTAAGTAATGCAATTTATCACTCACAGCGGTCCTGAGCAATGCAAGTAATCAAGGAACATGCATCAGTAGTTGTCCAGTTTCAGCAGTGTCTATCATACGTTCCTAACATATAATTAAGTAATTAAGAAACAAGCAGCAACAGATGTTTCCATACAAGTGAGTAATGATCACCTATAAGTACCGAAACATATGCAAGTAAGTAATGCAATCTGTCACTCACAGCGGTTCTGAGCAATGCAAGTAATCAAGGAACATGCAGTAGCAGTAGTCCAGTTTCAGCAGTGTCTATCATACCTTCCTAACATACAATTAAGTAATCAAGAAACAAGCAGCAACAGATGTTTCCATACAAGTCGATAATAATCACCAGTAAGTACCGAAACATATGCAAGTAAGTAATGCAATCTGTCACTCAGAAAATGTCCAGAGCAATGCAAGTAATCAAGGAACATGTTGCAGCGGTTGTCCAGTTTCAGCAGTGTCTATCATACGTTCCTAACATACAATCAAGTAATCAAAGAACAAGTAGCAGCAGATGTTTCCATACAAGTCAATAACAATCACCAATAAGTACCGAAACATATGCAAGTAATTAATGCAATCGGTCACTCATAGCGGTCGTGAGCAATGCAAGTAATCAAAGAACAGGCACCAGCAGATGTTTCCATACAAGTCAGTAACAATCACCAATATGTATCGAAACATATGCAAGTAACTAATGCAATCTGTCACTCATAGCGGTCCTGAGCAATGCAAGTAATCAAGGAAAATGCAACAGCAGTTGTCCAGTTTCAACATTGTCTATTATAGGTTCCTAACATACAATTAAGTAATCAAGGAACAAGCAGCAGCAAATGTTTCTATACAAGTCAGTAACAATCACCAATAAGTACCGAAACATATGCAAGTAAGTAATGCAATCGGTCACTCACAGCGGTCGTGAGCAATGCAAGTAATCATGGAACATGCAGCAGCAGTAGTCCAGTTTCAACAGTGTCTATCATACGCTCCTAACATATAATTAAGTAATCAAGAAACAAGCAGCAGCAGACGTTTCCATGCAAGTCAGTAATGATCACCAATAAGTACCGAAACATTTGCAAGTAAGTAATGCAATCTGTCACTCATAGCGGTCCTGAGCAATGCAAGCAATCAAGGAACATGGTGCAGCAGTTGTCCATTTTCTGCAGTGTCTATCATACAATCCTAACATATAATTAAGTAATCAAGAAACAAGCAGCAGCAGATGTTTCCATACAAGTCAGTAATGATCACCTATCAGTACCGAAACATATGCAAGTAAGTAATGCAATCTGTCACTCACAGCGGTTCTGAGCAATGCAAGTAATCAAGGAACATGCATCAGCAGTAGTCCAGTTTCAGCAGTGTCTATCATACGTTCCTAACATACAATTAAGTAATCAAGAAACAAGCAGCAACAGATGTTTCCATACAAGTCGGTAATAATCACCAGTAAGTACCGAAACATATGCAAGTAAGTAATGCAATCTGTCACTCAGAAATGTCCAGAGCAATGCAAGTAATCAAGGAACATGTTGCAGCGGTTGTCCAGTTTCAGCAATGTCTATCATACGTTCCTAACATACAATCAAGTAATCAATGAACAAGTAGCAACAGATGTTTCCATACAAGTAAGTAACAATCACCAATAAGTACCGAAACATCTGCTGGTCACACACAGCGGTCGTGAGCAATGCAAGTAATCAAGGAACATGCAGCAGCAGTTGTCCAATTTCAGCAGTGTCTATCATACGTTCCTTACATACAATTAAGTAATCAAAGAATAGGCACCAGCAGATGTTTCCATACAAGTCAGTAACAATCACCAATATGTATCGAAACATATGCAAGTAAGTAATGCAATTTGTCACACATAGTGGTCCTTAGCAATGCAAGTAATCAAGGAAAATGCAACAGCAGTTGTCCAGTTTCAACATTGTATATTATACGTTCCTAACATACAATTAAGCAATCAAAGAACGAGCAGCAGGAAATGTTTCCATACAAGTCAGTAACAATCACCAATAAGTACCGAAACATATGCAAGTAAGTAATGCAATCGGTCACTCACAGCGGTCGTGAGCAATGCAAGTAATCAAGGAACATGCAGCAGCAGTTGTCCAGTTTCAGAAGTGTCTATCATACGTTCCTAACATACAATTAAGTAATCAAGAAACAAGCAGCAGCAGATGTTTCCATACAAGTCAGTAATGTAACATCCTCGAATTCAATTACTGTAATTCAGATATATTTAAATGGATTAGTTATAATTAAGTTGAAATATGAGCAAGGATTAAGTATTTGAGATATTTAAAAGTTTATTGCTATTTTAAGAAGTTACGAAGTTTGAGAATTAATAATTATTATTATGGAGTATTAGGATTATAAAAGTTAGCAGTGATAAAACTAAGAATAAATCAGTATTTTATGGAACCGGTTAAGTTGAGGGGTGAAATGTGCAAAAAAAAATGATGAAAGTTGAATAAAAAGGCTAAAAAGCCATTCATTTTTCATTTGCATTCTCTCTCTACTTTCCCTCTCTAGAAAACTCTCTCTACTTCTCTCTAGATTAACTCTCAAACCGACAGGCCAATTATCGAGATTTATACGTCATCGGAAAGATCTCGAGGAGTACTACAACAATCTACGGTTGGATTCTTGATTTCGTACGAATTGAGGTAAGAATCGACCCTTTTAAGTTTATGTATCTCGGTTTTGAAGACATGAAACTCGAATTTGTCATTTCTTGCATGAATAAAGCTGATTTTGCTTGAGTTTTAGCTAGAATATGATTGAGTATGCGTAATATAATCGAATCTAGGCTTGATACTTAACATATTCATGATTTTAGGCTTAGAAATGTATGATTTAAGCTGTAAAGATGAACAAACTCGAGAATGCCAAGAACAAAGTCAAAATGCAAGAACAAACTCGATTTTGGTACTAAATTCGAGCATGTATTCGAATTTAACAACATGGATTTCGAATTTAACCACTAAACTCGAGATGGGGTTCGAGTTTAACCCTATGGGGTTCGAGTTTAGCCTTAAAATCGAATGGGAATTCGAATTTAGCCTCTTAAATTAGAATTTGATGCCTAAACATTGAAACCCACTCTCTAGACTTGAATATATTGAATGAAACACATAGACAACACATAAAATAACAAAAGTTATTCAAAGGATAAGGTGTGAACTTGAGTTGGGTTCAAACTTAGTTGTGGTTCGAATTTGGATATGGATCCGAAATGGGGGAAAAATATTGCAAAACTTATAAGACTTGGTTTTATGGAATTAAACGGTGATTGACACAATATGTTGTTAAAACTGACTTACAGGTCCCTTGTGGTGTTGTTTAACCCACAGTGGGGTACTTTGTGGATCCGGTTGAAAGCCCGAAGAGAAATAATAATATTGAAGTTTAATTACGCACCCACTGTGAGTACATTAGATTTCGCATGTTTATATCTGTTTTATGTTAGCTTTGCCTGCTGAGACCTGTTGCTTCATTTATTGTTTGGAATTCTACTAACTTGCGTAGATTTAGATGCACATTCATACTTGTTGCATGTCCGTTCGATTGTTGTGCATCTAGTGATGGACCGGTGGGTCGCATCGATTACTCTGATGTTACTGCACTATATGACCTGGAGCTGATCCCTCCAAGGTTCTGGTAGGCAGTATGTCATCCCCGATCGTACGTTTGTCTCAAATGGTATGTTTTATGCCGAGCTTTGGGATCGAAGGGGCTGCGACTCTGGTTCCGTACTTGGTGTACGAAGAGGGTATACGATGTTTGTCATCGGTGTTACCCTTGGGGCTTCATAAAGATTTATAAAATGCGTAATCTGTGTATTCACTAAGCATCCGCTTAATCCTCAGTTGCTTTATTTTTACAGGAAAGGGGAAATCTGCAGATGGGCCTTCTAGTTAGGTCTTTTGTGAAGATTTGGAAGATTTGAAACTACTTAATCGGTAATTATGTATTGAGACAATGTTGTAATATATTCTGGATGTTGTAATAATTTAATTGGGTGTGTAGACTTAGATTTGGTACCTTGTAGCACCGTAGGGTGTTTAACACTGTTGTACTACTTTAAATTATGTGTTTTAATGCTTCCGCACTTAAACTAGGTTATCAGATCATTATTGTAATTGTGTTTGATGATTTATCCTGGGTGTTTTGTAAATGGTGGTTGTTGTGGCATGGGTGTCACAAGTAATGATCACCAATAAGTACCGATACATATGCAAGTAAGTAATGCAATTTGTCACTCACAGCGGTCCTGAGCAACGCAAGTAATCAAGGAACATGCATCAGCAGTTGTCCAGTTTCAGCAGTGTCTATCATACGTTCCTAACATACAATTAAGTAATCAAGGAACAAGCAGCAGATGTTTCCATACAAGTCAGTAACAATCACCAATATGTACCGAAACATATGCAAGTAAGTAATGCAATCTGTCACTCATAGCGGTCTTGAGAAATGCAAGTAATCAAGGAACATGCAACAGAAGTTGTCCAGTTTCAACAGTGTCTATCATACGTTCCTAACATACAATTAAGTAATCAAGAAACAAGCAGCAACAGATGTTTCCATACAAGTCAGTAATAATCACCAGTAAGTACCGAAACATATGCAAGTAAGTAATGCAAACTGTCACTCACAGACGTCCTGAGCAATGCAAGTAATCAAGGAACATGCTGCAGCGGTTGTCCAGTTTCAGCAGTGTCTATCATACGTTCCTAACATACAATCAAGTAATCAAAGAACAAGCAGCAGCAGATGTTTCCAAACAAGTAAGTAACAATCACCAATAAATACCGAAACATATGCAAGTAATGCAATCTGTCACTCAGAGCGGTCCTGAGCAATGCAAGTAATCAAGGAACATGCAGCAGCAGTTGTCCAGTTTCAGCAGTGTCTATCATACGTTCCTAACATATAATTAAGTAATCAAGAAACAAGCAGCAGCAGATGTTTCCATACAAGTTAGTAATGATCACCAATAAGTACTGAAACATATGCAAGTAAGTAATGCAATCTGTCACTCACAGCGGTTCTGAGCAATGCAAGTAGAAATGTCTATCATACGTTCCTAACATACAATTAAGTAATCAAGAAACAAGCAGTAGCAGATGTTTCCATACAAGTCAGTAACAATCACCAGTAAGTACCGAAACATATGCAAGTAAGTAATGCAATCTTTCACTCACAGCGGTCATGAGGAATGCAAGTAATCAAGGAACATGCAACCGCAGTTGTCCAGTTTCAGCAGTGTCTATCGTATGTTCCTAACATACAATTAAGTAATCAAAGAACAGGCACCAGCAGATGTTTCCATACAAGTCAGTAACAATCACCAATAAGTACCGAAACATATGCAAGTAAGTAATGCAATCGGTCACTCACAACGGTCGTGAGCAATGCAAGTAATCAAGGAACACGCAGCAGCAGTTGTCCAATTTCAGCGGTGGCTATCATACGTTCCTTACATACAATTAAGTAATCAAAGAACAGGCACCAGCAGATGTTTCCGAACAAGTCAGTAACAATAACCAATATGTACCGAAACATATGCTAGTAAGTAATGCAATCTGTCACTAATAGCGAATCTGAGCCAAGCAAGTAATCAAGGAAAATGCAACAGCAGTTGTCCAGTTTCAACATTGTCTATTATACGTTCCTAACATAGATTAAGTAATCAAGGAACAAGCAGCAGCAAATGTTTCCGTACAAGTCAGTAACAATCACGAATAAGTAACGAAACATATGCAAATAAGTAATGCAATCGGTCACTCACAGCGATCGTGAGCAATGCAAGTAATCAAGGAACATGCAGCAGCAGTTGTCCAATTTCAGCAGTGTCTATCATATGTTCCTAACATACAATTAAGTAATCAAGAAACAAGCAGCAGCAGATGTTTCCATTCAAGTTAGTAATAATCACCAATAAGTACCGAAACATATGCAAGTAAGTAATGCAATCTGTCACTCACAGCGGTCCTTAGCAATGCAAGTAATCAAGGAACATGCATCAGTTGTTGTCCAGTTTCAGCAGTGTCTATCATACGTTCTTAACATACAATTAAGTAATCAAGGAACAAGCAGCAGCAGATGTTTCCATACAAGTCAGTATCAATCACCAATATGTACCGAAACATATGCAAGTAAGTAATGCAATCTGTCACTCATAGAGGTCCTGAGCAATGCAAGTAATCAAGGAACATGCTGCAGCAGTTGTCCAGTTTCAGCAGTGTCTATCATACGTTCTAACATATAATTAAGTAATCAATAAACAAGCAGCAGCAGCATCTGTTTCCATACAAGTCAGTAGTGATCACCAATAAGTACCGATACATATGCAATTAAGTAATGCAATCTGTCACTCACAGTGGTCCTGAGCAATGCAAGTAATCAAGGAACATGCATCAGCAGTTGTCCAGTTTCAGCAGTGACTATCATACGTTCCTAACATACAATTGAGTAATCGAGGAACAAGTAGTAGCAGATGTTTCCATACAAGTCAGTAACAATCACCAAGAAGTACTGAAACATTTGCAAGTAAGTAATGCAATCTGTCACTCAGAGCGGTCCTGAGCAATGCAAGTAATCAAGGAACATGGTGCAGCAGTTGTCCAGTTTCAGCAGTTTCTATCATACGTTCCTAACATATAATTAAGTAATCAAGAAACAAGTAGCAGCAGATGTTTCCATACAAGTCAGTAACAATCATCAATATATACCGAAATATATGCAAGTAAGTAATGCAATCTGTCACTCATAGCGGTCCTAAGCAATGCAAGTAATCAAGGAACGTGGTGCATCAGTTGTCCAGTTTCAGCAGTGTCTATCATACGTTCCTAACATATAATTAAGTAATCAAGAATCAAGCAGCAGCAGATGTTTTCATACAAGTCAGTAATGATCACCAATAAGTACCGAAACATATGCAAGTAAGTAATGCAATCTGTCACTCATAGCGGTCCTGAGCAATGCAAGTAATCAAGGAACATGGTGCAGCAGTTGTCCATTTTCAGCAGTGTCTATCATACATTCCTAACATATGATTAAGTAATCAAGAAACAAGCAGCTGCAGATGTTTCCATACAAGTCAGTAATGATCTCCAATAAGTACTGAAACATATGCAAGTAAGTAATGCAATCTGTCACTCACAGCGGTTCTGAGCAATGCAAGTAATCAAGGAACATGCATCAGCAGTAGTCCAGTTTCAGCAGTGTCTATCATACGTTCCTAACATACAATTAAGTAATCAAGAAACAAGCAGCAACAGTTGTTTCCATACCGAAACATATGCAAGTAAGTAATGCATTCTGTCACTCACAGATGTCTAGAGCAATGCAAGTAATCAAGGAACATGCTGCAGCGGTTGTCCAGTTTCAGCAGTGTCCATCATACGTTCCTAACATACAATCAAGTAATCAAAGAACAAGTAGCAGCAGATGTTTCCATAAAAGTAAGTAACAATCACCAATAAGTAACGAAACATACGCAAGTAAGTAATGCAATCGGTCACTCACAGCGGTCGTGAGCAATGCAAGTAATCAAGGAACATGCAGGAGCAGTTGGCCAAATTCAGCAGTGTCTATCATACTTTCCTTACATACAATTAAGTAATCAAAGAACAGGCACCAGCAGATGTTTCGATACAAGTCAGTAACAACCACCAATATGTCTCGAAACATATGCAAGTAAGTAATGCAATCTGTCACTCATAGCGGTCCTAAGCAATGCAAGTAATCAAGGAAAATGCAACAGCAGTTGTCCAATTTCAAAATTGTCTATTATACGTTCCTAACATACAATTAAGTAATCAAGAACAAGCAGCAGCAGATCTTTCCAAACAAGTAAGTAACAATCACCAATAAATACCGAAACATATGCAAGAAATGCAATCTGTCACTCAGAGCAGTCCTGAGCAATGCAAGTAATCAAGGAACATGCCGCAGCAGTTGTCCAGTTTCAGCAGTGTCTATCATACGTTCCTTTAAATACAATTAAGTAATCAAGAAACAAGCAGCAGCAGATGTTTCCATACAAGTCAGTAATGATCAACAATAAGTACCGAAACATATGCAAATAAGTAATGCAATCTGTCACTCATAGCGGTCCTGAGCAATGCAAGTAATCAAGGAAAATGCAACAGCAGTTGTCCAGTTTCAACATCGTCTATTATACGTTCCTAACATACAATTAAGTAGCAGCAGATCGCTACTGCTGATGCATGTTCCTGGACAACTGCTGTTGCATTTTCCTTGATTACTTGCATTGCTCAGGACCGCTATGAGTGACAGATTGCATTACTTACTTGCATATGTTTCTGTACATATTGGTGATTGTTACTGACTTGTAAGGAAACATCTGCTGGTGCCTGTTCCTTGATTACTTAATTGTATGTAAGGAACGTATGATAGACACTACTGAAATGGACAACTGCTGCTGCATGTTCCTTGATTACTTGCATTGATCACGACCATTGTGAGTGACCGATTGCATTACTTACTTGCATATGTTTCGGTACTTATTGGTGATTGTTACTGACTTGTATGGAAACATCTGCTGCTGCTTGTTTCTTGATTACTTAATTGTATGTTAGGAACGTATGATAAACTGGACAACTGCTGCTGCATGTTCTTTGATTACTTGCATTGCTCACGACCGCTGTAAGTGAAAGATTGCATTAATTACTTGCATATGTTTCGGTACATATTGATGACTTTACTGACTTGTATGGAAACATCTGTTGCTGTCTGTTCCTTGATTACTTAGTTATATGTTAGGAATGTATGATAGACACTGCTGAAACTGGACAACTGCTGCAGCATATTCCTTGATTACTTGCATTGCTCAGGACCGCTCTGAGTGACAGATTGCATTATTTGCACATGTTTCGGTACTTATTGGTGATTGTTACTTACTCGTTTGGAAACATCTGCTGCTACTTGTTCTTTGATTACTTGATTGTATGTTAGGAACGTATGATAGACACTGCTGAAACTGGACAACCGCTGCAGCATGTTCATTGATTTCTTGCATTGCTCAGGACATCTGTGAGTGACAGATTGCATTACTTACTTGCATATGTTTCGGTAATTATTGGTGATCATTACTGACTTGTATGGAAACATCTGCTGCTGCTTGTTTCTTGATTACTTAATTATATGTTAGGAACGTATGATAGACACTGCTGAAAATGGACAACTGCTGCACCATGTTCCTTGATTACTTGCATTGCTCAGGACCGCTATGAGTGACAGATTGCAATACTTACTAGCATATGTTTCGGTAGTTATTGGTGATCATTACTGACTTGTATGAAAACATCTGCTGCTGCTTGTTTCTTGATTACTTAATTATATGTTAGGAACGTATGATAGACACAGCTGAAACTCGACAACTGCTGCACCATGTTCCTTGATTACTTGCATTGCTCAGGACCGCTCTGAGTGACAGATTGCATTACTTGCATATGTTTCGGTACTTATTGGTTATTGTTAGTTACTTGTTTGGAAACATCTGCTGCTGCTTGTTTTTTGATTACTTGATTGTATGTTAGGAACGTTTGATAGACACTGCTGAAACTGGACAACCGCTGCAGCATGTTCCTTGATTACTTGCATTTCCTAGGACCGCTATGAGTGACAGATTGCGTTACTTACGTGCATATGTTTCGGTACATATTGGTGATTGTTACTGACTTGTATGGAAATATCTGCTACTGCTTGTTCCTTGATTACTTAATTGTATGTTAGGAACGTATGATAGACACTGCTGAAACTGGACAACTGCTGCAGCATGTTCCTTGATTACTTGCATTGCTCAGGATCGCTATGAGTGACAGATTGCATTACTTACTTGCATATGTTTCGGTACTTATTGGTGATTGTTACTGACTTGTATGGAAATATATGCTGCTACTTGTTCTTTGATTACTTGATTGTATGTTAGGAACGTATGATAGACACTGCTGAAACTTGACAACCGCTGCAGCATGTTCCTTGATTACTTGCATTGCTCAGGACATCTGTGAGTGACAGATTACATTACTTACTTGCATATGTTTCGGTACTTACTGGTGATTATTACTGACTTGTATGGAAACATCTGTTGCTGCTTGTTTCTTGATTACTTAATTGTACGTTAGGAACGTATGATAGACACTGCTGAAACTGGACTACTGTTGATGCATGTTCCTTGATTATTTGCATTGCTCAGAACCGCTGTGAGTGACAGATTGCATTACTTACTTGCATATGTTTCGGTACTTATTGGTGATCATTACTGACTTGTATGGAAACATCTACTGCTGCTTGTTTCTTGATTACTTAATTATATGTTAGGAACGTATGATAGACACTGCTGAAAATGGACAACTGCTTCACCATGTTCCTTGATTACTTGCATTGCTCAGGACCGCTATGAGTGACACATTGCATTACTTACTTGCATATGTTTCGGTAGTTATTGGTGATCATTACTGACTTGTATGAAAACATCTGCTGCTGCTTGTTTCTTGATTACTTAATTATATGTTAGGAACGTATGATAGACACTGCTGAAACTGGACACCTGCTGCACCATGTTCCTTGATTACTTGCATTGCTCAGGACCGCTATGAGTGACAGATTGCATTACTTACTTGCATATATTTCGGTACATATTGATGATTGTTACTGACTTGTAAGGAAACATCTGTTGCTGCCTGTTTCTTGATTACTTAATTGTATGTTAGGAACGTATGATAGACACTGCTGAAAATGGACAACTGCTGCACCATGTTCCTTGATTACTTGCATTGCTCAGGACCGCTATGAGTGACAGATTGCATTACTTACTTGCATATGTTTCGGTAGTTATTGGTGATCAATACTGACTTGTATGAAAACATCTGCTCCTGCTTGTTTCTTGATTACTTAATTATATGTTAGGAACCCGTATGATAGACACTGCTAAAACTGGACAACCGCTGCAGCATGTTCCTTGATTACTTGCATTGCTCAGGACATCTGTGAGTGACAGATTGCATTACTTACTTGCATATGTTTCGGTACTTACTGGTGATTATTACTGACTTGTAGGGAAACATCTGTTGTTGCTTGTTTCTTGATTACTTAATTTTATGTTAGGAACGTATGATAGACACTGCTGAAACTGGACAACTGCTGTTGCATGTTCCTTGATTACTTGCATTTCTCAGGACCGCAATGAGTGACAGATTGCGTTACTTACTTGCATATGTTTCGGTACATATTGGTGATTGTTACTGACTTGTATGGAAACATCTGCTACTGCTTGTTCCTTGATTACTTAATTGTATGTTAGGAACGTATGATAGACACTTCTGAAACTGGACAACTGCTGCAGCATGTTCCTTGATTACTTGCATTGCTCAGGACCGCTATGAGTGACAGATTGATTACTTACTTGCATATGTTTCTGTACATATTGGTGATTGTTACTGACTTGTATGGAAACATCTGTTGCTACTTGTTTCTTGATTACTTAATTGTATGTTAGGAACGTATGATAGACACTGCTGAAACTGTACTACTGCTGATGCAGGTTCCTTGATTACTTGAATTGCTCAGAACCGCTATGAGTGACAGATTGCATTACTCACTTGCATATGTTTCGGTACATATTGGTGATTGTTACTGACTTGTATGGAAACATATGCTGCTGCTTGTTCTTTGATTACTTGATTGTATGTTAGGAAAGTATGACAGACACTGCTGAAACTGGACAACCGCTGCAGCATGTTCCTTGATTACTTGCATTGCTCAGGACATCTGTGAGTGACAGATTGCATTACTTACTTGCATATGTTTCGGTACTTACTGGTGATTATTACTGACTTGTATGGAAACATCTGTTGCTGCTTGTTTCTTAATTACTTAATTGTATGTTAGGAACGTATGATAGACACTGCTGAAACTGGACTACTGCTGATTCATGTTCCTTGATTACTTGCATTGCTCAGAACCGCTGTGAGTGACAGATTGCATTTCTTACTTGCATATGTTTCGGTACTTATTGGTGATCATTACTGACTTGTATGGAAACATCTACTGCTGCTTGTTTCTTGATTACTTAATTATATGTTAGGAACGTATTATAGACACTGCTGAAAATGGACAACTGCTGCACCATGTTCCTTGATTACTTGCATTGCTCAGGACCGCTATGAGTGACAGATTGCATTACTTACTTGCATATGTTTCGGTAGTTATTGGTGATCATTACTGACTTGTATGAAAACATCTGCTGCTGCTTGTTTATTGATTACTTAATTATATGTTAGGAACGTATGATAGACACTGCTGAAACTGGACAACTGCTGCACCATGTTCCTTGATTACTCGCATTGCTCAGGACCGCAATGAGTGACAGATTGCATTACTTACTTGCATATATTTCGGTACATATTGATGATTGTTATTGACTTGTAAGGAAACATCTATTGCTGCCTGTTTCTTGATTACTTAATTGTATGTTAGGAACGTATGATAGAAACTGCTGTAACTGGACAACTGCTGCTGCATGTTCCTTGCTTACTTGCATTGCTCAGGACCGCTCTGTGTGACAGATTGCGTTGCTTGCATATGTTTCGGTACTTATTGGTGATTGTTAGTTACTTGTTTGGAAACATCTGCTGCTGCTTGTTCTTTGATTACTTGATTGTATGTTAGGAACGTATGTTAGACACTGCTGAAACTGGACAACCGCTGCAGCATGTTCCTTGATTACTTGCATTGCTCAGGACATCTGTGAGTGACAAATTGCATTACTTACTTGCATATGTTTCGGTACTTACTGGTGATTATTACTGACTTGTATGGAAACATCTGTTGCTGCTTGTTTCTTGATTACTTAATTGTACGTTAGGAACGTATGATAGACACTGCTGAAACTGGACTACTGCTGATGCATGTTCCTTGATTTCTTGCATTGCTCAGAACCGCTGTGAGTGACAGATTGCATTACTTACTTGCATATGTTTCGGTACTTATTTGTGATCATTACTGACTTGTATGGAAACATCTGCTGCTGCTTGTTTATTAATTACTTAATTATATGTTAGAAACGTATGATAGACACTGCTGAAATTGGACAAATGATGCACCATGTTCCTTGATTACTTGCATTGCTCAGGACCGCTATGAGTGACAGATTGCGTTACTTACTTGCATATGTTTCGGTAGTTATTGGTGATCATTACTGACTTGTATGAAAACATCTGCTGCTGCTTGTTTCTTGATTACTTAATTATATGTTAGGAACGTATGATAAACACTGCTAAAACTGGACAACTGCTGCACCATGTTCCTTGATTACTTGCATTGCTTAGGACCGCTATGAGTGACAGATTGCATTACTTACTTCCATATATTTCGGTACATATTGATGATTGTTACTGACTTGTAAGGAAACATCTGTTGCTGCCTGTTTCTTGATTACTTAGTTGTAAGTTAGGAACGTATGATAGAAACTGCTGTAACTGGACAACTACTGCTGCATGTTCCTTGATTACTTGCATTGCTCAGGACCGCTCTGAGTGACAGATTGCATTACTTGCATATGTTTCGGTACTTATTGGTAATTGTTAGTTACTTGTTTGGAAACATCTGATGCTGCTTGTTCTTTGATTACTTGATTGTATGTTAGGAACGTATGATAGACACTGCTGAAACTGGACAACCACTGCAGCATGTTCCTTGATTACTTACATTGCTCAGGACATCTGTGAGTGACAGATTGCATTACTTACTTGCATATGTTTCTATACTTACTGGTGATTATTACTGACTTGTAGGGAAACATCTGTTGCTGCTTGTTTCTTCATTACTTAATTGTATGTTAGGAACGTATGATAGACACTGCTGAAACTGGACAACTGCTGTTGCATGTTCCTTGATTACTTGCATTTCTCAGGACCGCTATGTGTAACATCCAAGTTACCACAAACAGTACACGTCATAATATTTCATTTCATTAAGTAATAAATATTACTAATTGTTTGATACCACAGGTCCATCAGCCTGAATACTTAATTACAAAAATAAATTAAGATCAAATGGTGGTCTAAACTAGCTTCTAAATCTTCAATCAGAGTGCGGAAGACTTAACAAGCTACCCGAGACCGCATCATCTTTTCAAAATAGGCGTCAGCAAAAGTCCAAAAGTCTGCTATTCATCAAATGTCCAGAATCACTTAGCCTGGGACGAACTACCTGCTATGGTCTTGCCTTTATCAGCTTTTCCTGTAAAAGAGTTGTCATGACAGAGTAAGCTAACATAGCTTAGTGAGTTAACAGAGTTCCATTAGCTACCACACATATATAACATACTATCAGCTCCTGTCGGCAAGTCAATACGTCAGGGACGGCAAAAGGTTGGGAGGCAACCCAGTCAGTATTCCCATGTGTAAGGCCGAAGCCCTACGGGAAGTGTATGGAAACAAGTCATATAGGAAAGGAATCTGCAGAATTCCCTCCTGTGAATGGAGATCTCACATTCGGTCTTGTCGGATAATGCAGTATGCAGCGGCAAATATATGAACAGTCAAGTAAGCAGTAAGCATGATAAGTGTTTACATAAAATGTAAAAGTGAACATGCAATCAAGGCAATTCAAATGTCAAGCTTCAGAAATGTCAAAAATACGTTTCTATGATACAATATAGTATTAAAGAAACATGCAGCATCAATCGGAAGTTTCCATACAGTCAATGACATTCACCAATAAGTATCGAAACATATGTAAGTAATCAATGAAATCTGTCACTCACAGTAGTCCGTAGTCATATAATGCTTAACGAATTAAGCTGTTCAGTTTACTCTGTCAGTTCGGCGGTTTCCTGCAGTTCAATTTCAAGTCTGGTATATTAATGTCAAGTCTGTAACATGATCTATATAACCCTAGTTACACACTCAGGTTATTGTCATTTCTTACTGTCGAGTCTGAGGTAGTTCCTATCGTCCCAAGGTGAGTCTATTCTAATCAGATTAATACGATTCATCTAATTACATATATATGTGGCCTTGAAACGAGGCCAATCATATTACTAGCTAGGTGAATCATGACATACGATTTCTAAGAGTTCATTCAGTGTCTGTTAATTCATTTGTGCATAAAATAGATGTGCAACTTGAATTTGTGAGTTTTATCATAATCATATTATACTTTTAATTACAATAGGTTGTTTAATAACTTAATCTGATTTTAGGAATTTAACTTTGGCTTGGAACTATCCCAGATTCAAAATCAGTCAATTCAAGTTTAGGGAGGCAGATTCGAAAAGATCTCATTCGAATCTAGCTAATCAGATTCGAAATAGCTTAATTCGAGTCTAGCTAATCAGATTCGAATACAACTAGTTCTAGTCTAGGGAAGATAGATTCGAAGGCAATCACCTAGAATCGAAGACAACCCATAGATTTGAAAACAATGGATAGATTCGAAAATAATGCATAGATTCGAAATTAATACCTAGATTCGAAGTCAATATGTAGATTCGAAACTTAGCCCATTCGAATCTAAGGGATTAGATTCGAACCATACACACTCGAGTCTAGTGAGTTAGGATACCAAAAGTCATTAATGTAATCAATTTCGAACCTAATCTGAGGATGAATTCGAGTTTGTTCATAATTTCTCTCGAATTTGTTCATCTTGTTCATCAATATTCCAGGTCTTTAACTACGAAATTCAACAAAATAAGGGAGTAATAGTCACTAACCTTTGTCCAAGCTATAGCACTCGATTATAGACGTTTTCCAAGCAAAAACAAGTCCTAAACGGGAGCAAATCAGCTTCAAATGAAGGGGATATGAGCAAACTCGAATTTGCTCAACAAAACCGAACTAAAATAAGAAAAAGGGGTCGATTTTACCTTAAATCCGGACGAAATCTGTAACAGCCCGTAATTTATTAAATATAAATTACAGCATCAGACTTTGGATAATAAAGCAATTTTATCCAAATATTAGTAATTAACTGAAAACATGAATCTTAAATAGTTAATTATATTAAGTTATAATTAATTATGAAAAGTTGCCCAAAATTAGCTGAAATAAAATTAATAATTAAAATTCAGCTAAATAACAAATTAAAGACTGAAAGTGACGAAACGGACTAAAATGAATAAAAATGTGACTAAAAGACAAATATGCAAATCGGATTGTTGGGAAATAAAGATGGTCAATTCCGGATAATTCAGTAGAAAATCTGATTTTTCCCAATTTCCCTATAAATAGGGTATTCCTCCTCATTTCCATGGTTTGGAAAATCTAGAACTCTCTCCTTCTCTCTCTACACCTTCACCTTCTCTCTAGAATTTCTCCTAAACGAACCGTCGGATTCTCGTGATTTATACGTCAACGGATAGAAATCGTCAAGCTCTACAATATTCTGTCATTGCATGTTCGATTTGGTTCCGATTTGAGGTAAATTCGACCCCTTTTCTGACTTTTAGTTCGGTATTGTTGAGCAAATTCGAGTTTGCTCATATCCCCTTTATTTGAAGCTGATTTGCTTCCGTTTAGGACTTGTTTTTGCTTGGAAATCATCTATAGTCGAAGGATATAACTTGGACGAAGGTTAGTATCTATTTCTCCATCATTTATGTTCTTATTTAGATGTTAAAACCTGGAAAATCGTTGATCATGTAGAACAGACTCGAAGAAGCTATAATTAGATTCGAATATGGGTTGAATTCGAATCTAACCCCTAGACTCGAGATATGCTTCGAATGTATGGGTGAATTTCGAATCTAATGCTGCTAATTCGAGTCTAGATATGTTCGAATCTATGTGTGTTCGAGTCTATGTTCGAATCTAGGTGTATGCCTTCGATTCTGTGTGTGTGTGTTTCGAATCTATAGATTCGAATTAGGCATGGTTCGAATCTAGCTTCCTTAATTCGAATCTGTGTTTGTTCCAAGCCAAAGTTAAATTCCTAAAATCAGATTAAGTGATTAATCAACCTATTAAAAGTATAATATGATTATGATAAAACTCACAAGTTCAAGTTGCATATCTATTTTATGCACAAATGAATTAACAGACTCTGTACGAACCCTTAGAATGTGTATGACCTGTTCAACTTGCTAAGTAATACGATTGGCTTTGTTTCAAGGCCACACATCTATAATTAGATGGATCGTATTAATCTGATAAGAATAGATTCACCTTGGGACGATAGGAACTACCTCAGACTCGATAACCAGAATTGACAATAACCTGAATATATAACTAGGGTTACATAGATTATGACACAGATTTGACATTAATATGCCAGACTTGAAACTGAAATGCAGGAACCCGTCGATTTGACAGAGTAAACTGAACCGCTTAATTCGTTAAGCATTATCTGACTACGGACCACTGTGAGTGACAGATTTCATTAATTACTTGCATATATTTCGATACTTATTGGTGAATGTATTGACTGTATGGAAACTTCCGATTGTTGCTGCATGTTTCTTTAATACTATATTGTATCATAGAAACGTACTTTTGACATTACTGAAGCTAGACACTTGAATTGCCTTGATTGCATGTTCACTTTTACATTTATGTAATACGTATCATGCTTACTGCTTACTTGACTGTTTATATACTTGCCGCTGCATACTGCATTATCCGACAGGACCGAATGTGAGATCTCCATTCACAGGAGGGAATTCTGCAGATTCCTTTCCTATTTGACTTGTTTCCATACACTTCCCGTAGGGCTTCGGCCTTACACATGGGAATACCGACTGGGTTGTCTCCCAACCTTTTGACGTCTCTGACGTAGTGACTTGCCGACAGGAGCTGATAGTATGTTATATGTGTGTGGTAACTATTGGAACTCTGTTTACTCACTAAGCATTGTTAGCTTACTCTGTCATGACAACTCTTTTCAGGAAAGGCTGATAAAGGCAAGACCGTAGCAGGTAGTTCGTCCCAGGCTAAGTGAATCTGGACTTTGATGAATAGCAGACTTTTGGACTTTTGATGACGCCTATTTTGAAAAGATGTTGCGGTCTCGGGTAGCTTGTTCAGTCTTCCGCACTCTGATTGAAGATTTAGAAGCTAGTTAGACCACCATTTGATTTTAATATATTGTTGTAATTAAGTATTCATGCTGATGGACCTGTGGTATCAAACAATTAGTAATATTTATTACTTAATGAAATGAAATATTATGACGTGTACTGTTTGTGGAAACTTGGATGTTACAAAGTTGGTATCAGAGCAGCAGTTTAATCATCGGATTGGCCACCCGATACTTAAACTACTGGTATGGTATGGACTATGTGACTCTGAATTCCCGAACAAGTCACCGAGGCCTAGGGTAACCTAATTAGTAAAGGACCACCCACACAACTTGACCTAAGATAGGCAAATGATGACTGATAGGATGGGGGAGGGATTGACTGCTTGATACTGACTTGACTTTGACTTGACTTTGTGAGCCTGACTAACTGCCTTCATATCTATGAATTTAAATATGATTATCTGACGTAGGTATTATGACTCGATATGTGCTTAATTGAATCTAGAAATTATAGTTATTTCCTTTATATTTTCAGCCAATGGCTGATAAGAATCCGAATGTTGCTGGTACCTCGACTGTTGGTAGAGCTGCTGATGCTGCAGCTGATCAACACAAAGAATCTGTTCATGTAGAGGACTTAGGCACTGACCCTGAAAATACTGCTAATGACTCAAGCAGTACTGCCACCCCTGTGCCTCCTCAGCAGGCTCAATTGATTGACCTCGTTCATAAGTTGAATGAGGATAACCGTAGGCAAATGCAGCTTATGATGGATAGGAACCGACTGCAGACTGATATGGCAGTTGAAGACCGATTTAAGGAAATTAAGGATTTGCTGACTAAGGGTAAAGCGGTAATGCACACTGATGAGGAAAACCAGCGTGAAATTGACTTTAAGCGCCGTGAAGAAGAACTTAGGTTGCGAGAACTTAACTTACAGGAATTAGAACTGAAGTATAAGGAAGAGATGTTAGCGAAGCCCAAGAAAGACCGAAAGAGGAAACATAGGCATGTGTCATCCGATGAAAGTGAGACTGACTCTTCCGACCATCACGTTAAGGTAGGACGTGATTGTACGTTTGTTGATTTCAAGAAGTGTGGAGCTCGTACGTTTGCGGGGTCATCCGATCCTGTTAAAGCTATGGACTGGGTCGCGAATGTGGAGAAAGCGTTTAAACTCTCCAAGTGTGGTGAAAAAGATAAGGTGACTTTTGCGACGGGAATGTTGGAAGATGGGGCTGGCCGTTGGTGGAAGTCAATTACGAATCCCATGTCTGAAGCAATGGAGAAATCCATTACTTGGGATCAATTTAAGATTCATCTGAAGGAGAAATACTGCCCCCAGGATGTTAAGCGCCAGATGGAGAAAACCCTGCTATCTTTTCAGCAAGGTACAAGATCCGTGACGGACTATGAGCTGGAATTTACCAGGCTCTCGCTATTATCTGATCACCCTGTTGATACCGACGAAAGGAGAAGAGATTTATTTGTGGATGGTCTGGATAGAGAAATCCGGAAGTTTGTGAAATCTGGCAGACCGAGAAGTTATATTGAGGCAGTGGAAATTGCTAGGGTAGGTGAGCTTGAAATCTATCCTGAGCGAGCGTGTCCTTTTATTGCTAAATCTAGTAAGAAGGAAAACTCTGAGAAAGCTGGGAAGGAGAGAATGGAAAGGAAGAATGAAAGTTCGAAGAAGGGAGATAAGCAGTCTTCTAAGAAGGCTAAATCTTATGCTGTAACCTCTACGCCAAGGTCTGCTTGTCCTCGTTGCAAGCAGATTCATGAAGGAAAATGTGATCCTGCGTTCGTTAAGTGCTATTGCTGTAGGCAGAATGGTCATGATAGGTCAGAAAGTTGGGGCACCATGCTAAAGACTGTACCCGACCTCGATTTGTTCCTCCACCTGCATCTTCACCTCAGCAATCAGTCAAAGTTTCTTCTGCCCCGAGGAATCAGCCAAGATCTTTCCAGATGACAGCCGAAGAGGCAAAGGAAACTGCTGACGTCGTCACGGGTACATTTCTTGTTAATGATATGCCTGCCTTAATCTTATTTGACTCTGGCTCTAATCTGTCGTATGTGTCTGAAAAGTTTGCTAAACAGTTTGATTTTGCCCCTGTGATGTTACCTGCACCCTTAGACATAGAAACTGCTAGCTCGAGTTTTGTGACTGTGAATAGAGTCTTCCGTTCCTGTAAGCTAGTGATTGATGACCTTTCCTCGGACGTTGACCTGATACCGATGTGGATTAGAGAATTCGACGTTATTATAGGAATGGACTGGCTTATGACGAATAATGCTGAAATCCTTTGTGCTAAAAGGATAATTAGAATTAGAACCCCCGAAGGAAGTGAACGTTATGTTTATGGCGATAGAAAGACTCGAAATCTAGGTCTCATCTCTGTAATGAAAGCCCGAAAGTGCCTAACCAAAGGTTGTTCCGCCTATTTAGCCTATGCCATAGATGCTAAAGAAGTTAAAAAGACCGTATCTGAAGTACCAGTAGTCCAAGAATTCCCTGTTGTATTCCCGGATGACATCTCTGGTTTGCCACCAGATCGTCAAATCGAATTCCATATTGACCTTGTACCGGGTGCTGCTCCTATTGCGAAAGCCCCTTACCGACTTGCTCCGAATGAAATGAAGGAAATGATGAGTCAGTTGCAGGAATTATTGGAAAAAGGGTTTATTCGTCCGAGTACTTCTCCTTGGGGTGCTCCGGTTCTTTTTGTTAAGAAGAAGGATGGTACCTTTCGCATGTGTATCGATTATCGGGAGTTAAATAAGGTAACTATTAAGAACCGATACCCTCTGCCTAGAATTGACGACTTGTTTGACCAACTGCAAGGGGCTAGCTACTTCTCAAAGATCGATCTCCGATCTGGTTATCATCAACTCAAAGTATTTGAGTCTGACGTACCGAAGACTGCATTTCGTACTCGATACGGCCATTTTGAGTTCCTAGTAATGCCGTTCGGTCTCACAAATGCCCCGGCCGCATTTATGGACCTCATGAATAGGGTATGTAGACCAATGCTGGATAAATCAGTGATAGTCTTCATTGATGACATCTTGATTTACTCCAAGTCTGAATCTGATCATGCGATGCAATTGCGAGAATTGCTAGAATTGTTACGAAAGGAGCGACTCTATGCAAAATTCTCCAAATGTGAATTCTGGTTACGCCAGGTGCAATTTTTAGGACATATTGTCTCGGGTGAGGGAATAGCCGTAGATCCATCGAAGGTTGATGCGGTTCAGAAGTGGGAAGCGCCGAAAAACGTATCTGAAGTTCGGAGTTTCTTGGGTTTAGCGGGCTATTACCGAAGATTTATCCGTGATTTCTCCAAGATTGCGGTGCCTTTAACCAGTCTGACGAAGAAAGAAGTTAAGTTTGAATGGAATGAATCTCAAGATCGAGCCTTTGAGACTTTGAAGCGTAAGCTAATTGAAGCACTGGTTTTGGCCTTACCTGAGGGTAATAATGATTTTGTAGTCTATAGTGATGCTTCTAAGATGGGATTAGGCTGTGTATTGATGCAAAGGGATAAAGTAATTGCCTACGCATCAAGGCAGCTAAAGGCGCATGAGAAGAATTATCCGACGCATGATTTAGAACTTGCAGCCGTGACCTTTGCACTGAAGATTTGGCGGCATTATCTGTATGGGACTAGATGCAAGTTATATACAGATCACAAAAGTCTGAAGTATATATTCGATCAGAAAGAGTTGAATATGCGTCAAAGGCGATCTATGGAATTGATTAAAGACTATGACTGTGAGATCCTTTATCATCCAGGTAAAGCAAACATTGTAGCAGATGCCCTAAGCCGCAAAACCGGACCAGACCATTATACCCGATGTTATGCTTTGACTTTTGTAGTCTTGGAGTCTGCCTTGCCTAAGTCGATTATTGCCGCTCAAACCGAAGCCATTCGGGATGAGAACTTGAAATCTGAACGTATGGTTACATATGTGACCCAGCTGACCCTTGATAATCGTGGTCTTAGACGGTTCATGGATAGAATATGGGTTCCCAGACTAGGAGGTATTCGTGATCAAATTCTGTCGGAAGCTCATATGTCGAAATTTTCGGTACATCCTGGTTCTACTAAAATGTACCAAGATTTGAAAACGGATTATTGGTGGCCTGGAATGAAGAAGGACGTAGGACGATATGTAGAAAATTGCATGACTTGTTTACAAGTCAAATCGGAACATCAGAAGCCGTATGGGGAACTACAACCATTGCCAATCCCGGAATGGAAGTGGGACCACATAACCATGGACTTTGTGACGAAGCTGCCCAGGACTAAGCGGAATCATGACTCTATATGGGTAATAGTGGATCGACTTACTAAGTCAGCCCATTTCTTACCCATACGTGAAGATGAACGCCTCGAAAAGTTAGCTGAATTGTACGTAAAGGAAATCGTGACTAGACATGGTGTTCCATTGTCTATAGTATCGGACCGTGACAGCAGATTTACTTCTCGTTTTTGGAAGGCTTTTCAGAACGGACTAGGAACTGAACTTAAAATGAGCACCGCCTATCATCCTGAAACTGACGGGCAAAGTGAGAGAACGATTTTGACCTTAGAAGATATGTTACGTGCCTGTGTGATTGATCTCGGTGGAAGTTGGGATACTCACCTGCCGTTTGTGGAGTTTGCTTATAACAATAGTTATCACTCGACTATTGGAATGCCTCCATATCAGCTTTTGTACGGACGTCGATGTAGAACTCCAACCTGTTGGAGGGAAACAGGTGAACGGCCGATCTCTGGACCAGCGATTTTGCAAGAAGCCCATGACCAACTACAGTTGATTCGACAGCGGATTCAGACTTCTCAGGACAGACAAAAGAAGTATCATGATAAAAGACGGAAACCAATCGCGTTTGAAGTTGGAGATAAAGTGTTGCTGAAGGTCTCGCCAAGAAAAGGAATAGTAAGGTTCGGCAAACGGGGGAAGTTGAGCCCTCGATTTGTGGGTCCTTTTGAAATTCTCGAGCGTATAGGATTGCAAGCCTACAGATTAAAGCTGCCTACCGAAATGACTGGGATTCATGATGTATTTCATGTAAGTAATCTTCGAAAGTGTTTAGCTGACGCTGAAGCTGTGATTCGTTGGAAAGACGTGCAAATTGATGAGCAGTTGCGATACGAAGAAGAGCCCGAGCGTATAATCGATCATAAGGTTTCGAAATTGCGCAGCAAGGAAATTCCAATGGTGTTAGTTCAATGGAAATACCATAAGGGATCTGCGCAAACTTGGGAACGAGAAGACGAGATTAGGCAAAAATATCCGAAGTTATTCCTGTCTTAGTCGATTCCGAGGACGGAATCAATTTAACGGGGGAAGATCGTAACAGCCCGTAATTTATTAAATATAAATTACAGCATCAGACTTTGGATAATAAAGCAATTTTATCCAAATATTAGTAATTAACTGAAAACATGAATCTTAAATAGTTAATTATATTAAGTTATAATTAATTATGAAAAGTTGCCCAAAATTAGCTGAAATAAAATTAATAATTAAAATTCAGCTAAATGACAAATTAAAGACTGAAAGTGACGAAACGGACTAAAATGAATAAAAATGTGACTAAAAGACAAATATGCAAATCGGATTGTTGGGAAATAAAGATGGTCAATTCCGGATAATTCAGTAGAAAATCTGATTTTTCCCAATTTCCCTATAAATAGGGTATTCCTCCTCATTTCCATGGTTTGGAAAATCTAGAACTCTCTCCTTCTCTCTCTACACCTTCACCTTCTCTCTAGAATTTCTCCTAAACGAACCGTCGGATTCTCGTGATTTATACGTCAACGGATAGAAATCGTCAAGCTCTACAATATTCTGTCATTGCATGTTCGATTTGGTTCCGATTTGAGGTAAATTCGACCCCTTTTCTGACTTTTAGTTCGGTATTGTTGAGCAAATTCGAGTTTGCTCATATCCCCTTTATTTGAAGCTGATTTGCTTCCGTTTAGGACTTGTTTTTGCTTGGAAATCATCTATAGTCGAAGGATATAACTTGGACGAAGGTTAGTATCTATTTCTCCATCATTTATGTTCTTTTTTTAGATGTTAAAACCTGGAAAATCGTTGATCATGTAGAACAGACTCGAAGAAGCTATAATTAGATTCGAATATGGGTTGAATTCGAATCTAACCCCTAGACTCGAGATATGCTTCGAATGTATGGGTGAATTTCGAATCTAATGCTGCTAATTCGAGTCTAGATATGTTCGAATCTATGTGTGTTCGAGTCTATGTTCGAATCTATGTGTGTTCGAGTCTATGTTCGAATCTAGGTGTATGCCTTCGATTCTGTGTGTGTGTGTTTCGAATCTATAGATTCGAATTAGGCATGGTTCGAATCTAGCTTCCTTAATTCGAATCTGTGTTTGTTCCAAGCCAAAGTTAAATTCCTAAAATCAGATTAAGTGATTAATCAACCTATTAAAAGTATAATATGATTATGATAAAACTCACAAGTTCAAGTTGCATATCTATTTTATGCACAAATGAATTAACAGACTCTTTACGAACCCTTAGAATGTGTATGACCTGTTCAACTTGCTAAGTAATACGATTGACTTTGTTTCAAGGCCACACATCTATAATTAGATGGATCGTATTAATCTGTTAAGAATAGATTCACCTTGGGACGATAGGAACTACCTCAGACTCGATAACCAGAATTGACAATAACCTGAATATATAACTAGGGTTACATAGATTATGACACAGATTTGACATTAATATGCCAGACTTGAAACTGAAATGCAGGAACCCGTCGATTTGACAGAGTAAACTGAACCGCTTAATTCGTTAAGCATTATCTGACTACGGACCACTGTTCGAGCTAGCAGTTTCTATGTCTAAGGGTGCAGGTAACATTACAGGGGCAAAATCAAACTGTTTAGCAAACTTTTCAGACACATATGACAGATTAGAACCAGAGTCAAATAAGATTAAGGCAGGAATAGAGTTAACAAGAAATGTACCCATGACGACATCAGCAGTTTCTTTTGCCTCTTCGGCTGTCATCTGGAAAGATCTTGGCTGATTCCTCGGGGCAGAAGAACCTTTGACTGATTGCTGAGGTGAAGATGCTGGCGGAGGAACAAATCGGGGCCGGGTACTGTAACAGCCCGTAATTTATTAAATATAAATTACAGCATCAGACTTTGGATAATAAAGCAATTTTATCCAAATATTAGTAATTAACTGAAAACATGAATCTTAAATAGTTAATTATATTAAGTTATAATTAATTATGAAAAGTTGCCCAAAATTAGCTGAAATAAAATTAATAATTAAAATTCAACTAAATGACAAATTAAAGACTGAAAATGACGAAACGGACTAAAATGAATAAAAATGTGACTAAAAGACAAATATGCAAATTGGATTGTTGGGAATAAAAGTTGGTCAGTTCCAGAAATTCAGTAGAAAATCTGATTTTCTCTCTATTTTCTATAAATAGAGCATCTCCCCTCATTTCTTAAGTTTGGAAAAGCTAGAATCCTCTCTCTCTTTCTCTACAATCTGACTTCTCTCTAGAATTTCTCCCAAACGAACCGTCGGATTCTCGTGATTTATACGCCATCGGTTAGAGATCGTCGAGCTCTACACGAATCTATCATTTGCATGTTAGATTTCGTTCGGATTTAAGGTAAAATCGACCATTTTTCTGACTTTTAGTTCGGTTTTGTTGAGCAAATTCGAGTTTGCTCATATCCCCTTCATTTGAAGCTGATTTGCTCTCGTTTAGGACTTGCTTTTGCTTGGAAATCATCTATAGTCGAAGGATATAGCTTGGACGAAGGTTAGTAACTAGTTTTCCCTCATTTATGTTGATGTTTAGTAGCTAAAACCTGGAAAATCGTTGAACATGTAGAACAGATTCGAATATATACTGATTTCGAATCTGCCCCCCTTAGACTCGAATGTTGCTTCAAACCTAGCTAGCTAAACTCGATTGAGTGTGTGTGCTTCGAATCTAATAATGTCCTTCGAATCTGATGCTGTCTGTAACATCCAAGTTACCACAAACAGCACACGTCAAAATATTTCATTTCATTCAATAATAAATATTACTAATTGTTTGATACCACAGGTCCATCTGCCTGATTACTTAATTACAACAATATATTAAAGATCAAATGGTGGTCTAAACTAGCTTCTAAATCTTCAATCAGAGTGCGGAAGACTGAACAAGCTACCCGAGACCGCATCATCTTTTCAAAATAGGCGTCAACAAAAGTCCCAAAAGTCTGCTATTCATCAAATGTCCAGAATCACTTAGCCTGGGACGAACTACCTGCTATGGTCTTGCCTTTATCAGCTTTTCCTGTAAAAGAGTTGTCATGACAGAGTAAGCTAACATTGCTTAGTGAGTTAACAGAGTTTCATTAGCTACCACACATATATAACATACAATCAGCTCCTGTCGGCAAGTCAAATACGTCAGAGACGGCAAAAGGTTGGGAGGCAACCCAGTCAGTATTCCCATGTGTAAGGCCGAAGTCCTACGGGAAGTGTATGGAAACAAGTCATATAGGAAAGGAATCTGCAGAATTCCCTCCTGTGAATGGAGATCTCACATTCGGTCCTGACGGATAATGCAGTATGCAGCGGCAAATATATGAACAGTCAAGTAAGCAGTAAGCATGATAAGTGTTTACATAAAATGTAAAAGTGAACATGCAATCAAGGCAATTCAAGTGTCAAGCTTCAGAAATGTCAAAATACGTTTCTATGATACAATATAGTATTAAAGAAACATGCAGCATCAATCGGAAGTTTCCATACAGTCAATGACATTCACCAATATGTATCGAAACATATGCAAGTAATCAATGAAATCTGTCACTCACAGTAGTCCGTAGTCAGATAATGCTGAACGAATTAAGCTGTTCAGTTTACTCTGTCAAATCGGCGGGTTCCTGCAATTCAGTTTCAAGTCTGGCATATTAATGTCAAGTCTGAGACATAATCTATATAACCCAAGCTATATATTCAGGTTATTGTCATCTGTCGAGTCTGAGGTAGTTCCTATCGTCCCAAGGTGAGTCTATTCTTAACAGATTAATACGATCCCTAATTACATATATGTGGCCTTGAAACGAGGCCAATCATATTTCTAGCTAGGTGAATCATGACATACGATTTCTAAGAGTTCATTCAAAGTCTGTTAAGTCTTTTGTGCATAAAATGGTTATGGATCATGAACTTATGAGTTTTATCAATATCAAAGGATACTTTCAATTATAATAGGTTGCTTAAATAACTTAATCTGATTTAGGAATTAATCCTTGGCTAGGAACATAATCAAACTCGAATTAAAGGGAATAGATTCGAGCAAGTTTAAATTCGAATCTAGTTGAGCTAGATTCGAAAGGCATAGGTTCGAAATAGGGAATTAGACTCGAAACACATACATAGACTCGGAAATACTCCTAGATTCGAAAGGCACACAACAGATTCGAAGCAGCATTAGATTCGAGGACAACATTAGATTCGAATTACATCTTCATTCGAAGCATATCTCGAGTCTAGGGGGGGTTAGATTCGAATTCAACCTATTTCGAGTCTAATCATGGATTTTCGAATCTGTTCTATATGTTCAACGATTTTCCAAATTTTAGCTACTAAACATGAACATAAATGAGGGAAAAATAGATACTAACCTTCGTCCAAGATATATCCTTCGACTATAGACGATTTCCAAGCAAAAACAGGTCCTAAACGGGAGCAAATCAGCTTCAAATGAAAGGAATATGAGCAAACTCGAATTTGCTCAACAAAAACCGAAATAAAAGTCAGAAAAATGGTCGATTTTACCTTAAATCCGAACGAAATCTAACATGCAATGATAGATTCGTGTAGAGCTCGACGATCTCTAGCCGATTGCGTATAAATCACGAGAATCCGACGGATCGTTTGGGAGAAATTCTAGAGAGAAGTCGGATTGTAGAGAAAGAGAGAGAGGATTCTAGCTTTTCCAAACTTAAGAAATGAGGGGAGATGCTCTATTTATAGAAAATAGAGAGAAAATCAGATTTTCTACTGAATTTCTGGAACTGACCAACTTTTATTCATTTTAGTCCGTTTCGTCATTTTCAGTCTTTAATTTGTCATTTAGCTGAATTTTAATTATTAACTTAATTTCAGCAAATTTTGGGCAACTTTTCATAATTAATTATAACTTAATATAATTAACTATTACAGATTCACATTTTCAGTTATTTACCAATAATTGGATAAAATTGCTTTATTATCCAAAGTCTGATGCTGTAATTTATATTTAATAAATTACGGGCTTTTACAATCTTCCCCCATTAAATTGATTCCGTCCTCGGAATCGACTAAAACAGGAATAACTTCGGATACTTCTGCCTAATCTCATCTTCTCGTTCCCAAGTTTGCGCAGATCCCTTATGATATTTCCATTGAACTAACACCATTGGGATTTCCTTGTTGCGCAATTTCGAAACCTTATGATCGATTATACGCTCAGGCTCTTCTTCGTATCGCAACTGCTCGTCAATTTGCACTTCTTTCCATGGAATCGCAGCTTCAGCATCAACTAAACACTTTCGAAGATTACTCACATGAAATACATCATGAATCCCAGTCATTTCGGCAGACAGCTTTAATCTGTAGGCTTGCAATCCTATACGCTCGAGAATTTCAAAAGGACCCACAAATCGAGGGCTCAACTTCCCCCGTTTGCCGAACTTCACTATCCCTTTTCTTGGCGAGACCTTCAAAAACACTTTATCACCCACCTCGAACACAATTGGCTTACGTCTTCGATCATGATATTTCTTTTGTCTATCCTGAGAGGTCTGAATCCGCTGCCGAATCAACTGTAGTTGGTCATGGGCTTCTTGCAAAATCGCTGGTCCAGAGATCGGGCGTTCACCTGTTTCCCTCCAACAGGTTGGAGTTCTACATCGACGTCCGTACAAAAGCTGATATGGAGGCATACCAATAGTCGAGTGATAACTATTGTTGTAAGCAAATTCTACAAACGGAAGGTGAGTATCCCAACTTCCACCGAGATCAATCACACAGGCGCGTAACATATCTTCTAAGGTCAAAATCGTCCTCTCACTTTGCCTGTCAGTTTCAGGATGATAAGCGGTGCTCATCTTAAGTTCAGTACCTAGTCCATTCTGAAAAGCCTTCCAAAAACGTGAAGTAAATCTGCTGTCACGGTCAGATACTATAGACAATGGCACACCATGTCTAGTCACGATTTCCTTTACGTACAATTCAGCTAACTTTTCGAGGCGTTCATCTTCACGTATGGGTAGGAAATGAGCTGACTTAGTAAGTCGATCCACTATTACCCATATAGAGTCATGATTCCGCTTTGTCCTGGGCAGCTTCGTCACAAAGTCCATGGTTATGTGGTCCCACTTCCATTCCGGGATTGGCAATGGTTGTAGTTCCCCATACGGCTTCTGATGTTCCGATTTGACTTGTAAACCAGTCATGCAATTTTCTACATATCGTCCTACGTCCTTCTTCATTCCAGGCCACCAATATTCCGTCCTCAAGTCTTGATACATTTTAGTAGAACCAGGGTGTATCGAAAATTTCGACATATGAGCTTCCGACAGAATTTGATCACGAATACCTCCTAGTCTGGGAACCCATATTCTATCCATGAACCGTCTAAGACCACGATTATCAAGGGTCAGCTGGGTCACATATGTAACCATACGTTCAGATTTCAAGTTCTCATCCCGAATGGCTTCAGTTTGAGCTGCAATAATCGACTCAGGCAAGGCAGACTCCAAAACAACTGAAGTCAAAGCATAACATCGGGTATAATGGTCTTGTCCGGTTTTGCGGCTTAGGGCATCTGCTACAATGTTTGCTTTACCTGGATGGTAAAGGATCTCACAGTCATAGTCTTTAATCAATTCCATAGATCGCCTTTGACGCATATTCAGCTCTTTTTGGTCAAATATATACTTCAGACTTTTGTGATCTGTATATAACTTGCATCTAGTCCCATACAGATAATGCCGCCAAATCTTTAATGCAAAGGTCACGGCTGCAAGTTCTAAATCATGCGTCGGATAATTCTTCTCATGCGCCTTTAGCTGCCTTGATGCGTAGGCAATTACTTTATCCCTTTGCATCAACACACAGCCTAATCCCATCTTAGAAGCATCACTATAGACTACAAAATCATCATTACCCTCAGGTAAGGCCAAAACCGGTGCTTCAATTAGCTTACGCTTCAAAGTCTCAAAGGCTCGATCTTGAGATTCATTCCATTCAAACTTAACTTCTTTCTTCGTCAGACTGTTTAAAGGCACCGCAATCTTGGAGAAATCACGGATAAATCTTCGGTAATAGCCCGCTAAACCCAAGAAACCCCGAACTTCAGATATGTTTTTCGGCGCTTCCCACTTCTGAACCGCATCAACCTTTGATGGATCTACGGCTATTCCCTCACCCAAGACAATATGTCCTAAAAATTGCACCTGGCGTAACCAGAATTCACATTTGGAGAATTTTGCATAGAGTCGCTCCTTTCGTAACAATTCTAGAAGTTCTCGCAAATGCATCGCATGATCAGATTCAGACTTGGAGTAAATCAAGATGTCATCAATGAAGACTATCACTGATTTATCCAGCATTGGTCTACATACCCTATTCATGAGGTCCATAAATGCGGCCGGGGCATTTGTGAGACCGAACGGCATTACTAGGAATTCAAAATGGCCATATCGAGTACGAAATGCAGTCTTCGGTACGTCAGACTCAAATACTTTGAGTTGATGATATCCAGATCGGAGATCGATCTTTGAGAAGTAGCTAGCCCCTTGCAGTTGATCAAACAAGTCGTCAATTCTTGGCAGAGGGTATCGGTTCTTGATAGTTACTTTATTTAGCTCCCGATAATCTATACACATGCGAAAGGTTCCATCCTTCTTCTTAACAAAAAGAACCGGAGCACCCCAAGGAGAAGTACTCGGACGAATAAACCCTTTTTCCAATAATTCCTGCAACTGACTCATCATTTCCTTCATTTCATTCGGAGCAAGACGGTAAGGGGCTTTCGCGATAGGAGCAGCATCCGGTACAAGGTCAAAGTGGAATTCGATTTGACGATCTGGTGGCAAACCAGAGATGTCATCCGGGAATACGTCAGGGAATTCTTGGACTACAGGTACTTCAGACAAGGTCTTTTTAACTTCCTTAGCATCTATGGCATATGCTAAATAGGCGGAACAACCTTTGGTTAGACATTTTCGGGCTTTCATTACAGAAATGAGACCTAAATCCCGAGTCTTTCTGTCACCATAAACATAACGTTCACTTCCTTCGGGAGTTCTAATTCTAATTATCCTTTTAGCACAAAGGATTTCAGCATTGTTCATCATTAGCCAGTCCATTCCTATAATCACATCGAACTCTCTAATCCACATCGGTATCAGGTCAATGTCCGAGGAGAGGTCATCGATTACTAGCTTACAGGAACGAAAGACTCTATTCACAGTCACAAAATCTGAGCTAGCAGTTTCTATGTCTAAGGGTGCAGGTAACATTACAGGGGCAAAATCAAACTGTTTAGCAAACTTTTCAGACACATATGACAGATTAGAGCCAGAGTCAAATAGGATTAAAGCAGGCATATCATTAACAAGAAATGTAACCGTGACGACGTCAGCAGTCTCTTTTGCCTCATCGGCTGTCATCTGAAAGGATCTCGGTTGATTCCTCGGAGCAGAGGAACCCTTGACTGATTGCTGAGGTGAAGATGCAGGCGGAGGAACAAATCGGGGTCGAGTACAGTCTTTAGCATGATGCCCCAACGTGATGCAGTTATGACAAGCCTCACTGCGCTTGGGACATTCTGACCTATCGTGACCGTTCTGTCTGCAGCAGTAACACTTAACGAACGCAGGATCGCATTTTCCTTCATGAATTTGCTTGCAGCGAGGACAAGCAGGCTTTGGCGCCGAGGTCACAGCATATGACTTAGCTTTCTTGGAAGACTGCTTATCTCCCTTCTTCGAACTTTCATTCTTCCTTTCAGCTCTCTCAGATTTTTCCTACTTACTAGACTTAGCAATAAAAGGGCACGCTCGCTCAGGATAGATTTCAAGCTCACCTACCCTAGCAATTTCAACCGCTTCGATATAACTTCTCGGTCTACCAGACTTCACAAACTTCCGAATTTCTCGATCCAGACCATCCACAAACAAATCCCTTCTCCTTTCATCAGTGTCCACAGGATGATCAGATAACAGCGAGAGCCTGGTAAATTCCAGCTCATAGTCTGTTACAGATCATGTACCTTGCTGAAACGATAGCAGGGTTTTCTCCATCTGGCGCTTAACATCCTGAGGGCAGTATTTCTCCTTCAGATGAATCTTGAATTGATCCCAAGTAATGGATTTCTCCATTGCATCAGACATGGGATTTGTAATAGACTTCCACCAACGGCCGGCTCCATCTTCCAACATTCCCGTTGCAAACGTAACCTTGTCTTTTTCTCCACACTTGGAGAGTTTAAATGCTTTCTCCACATTCGCAACCCAATCCATGGCTTTAACCGGATCCGATGACCCCGCAAACGTACGAGCTCCACACTTCTTGAAATCAACAAACGTACACTCTCGTCCCACCTTAACGTGATGGTCGGAAGAGTCAGTCTCACTTTCATCAGATGACACATGCCTATGTTTCCTCTTTCGGTCTTTCTTGGGCTTCGCTAACATCTCTTCCTTATACTTCAGTTCTAATTCCTGCAACTTAAGTTCTCGCAACCTAAGTTCTTCTTCCCGGCGCTTAAATTCAATTTCACGCTGGTTTACTTCGTCAGTCTGCATCACTGCTTTACCCTTGGTCAGCAAGTCCTTAATCTCCTTAAATCGGTCTTCAACTGCCATATCAGTCTGCAGTCGGTTCCTATCCATCATAAGCTGCATCTGTCTACGATTATCCTCATTCAACTTATGAACGAGGTCAATCAATTGAGCCTGCTGGGGAGGCACAGGCGTAGCAGTACTGCTTGAGTCATTAGCAGTATTTTCAGGGTCAGTGCCTAAGTCCTTTACATGAACAGATTCTTTGTGTTGATCAGCTGCAGTATCAGCAGCTTTACCAACAGTCGAGGTACCAGCAACATTTGGATTCTTATCAGCCATTGGCTGAAAATATAAAGGAAATAACTATTATTTCCTAATTCAAATAAGCACGATTCGAGTCATAATTCCTACGTCAGATAATCAAATCTAAGTTCATAGATATGAAGGCAGTCAGTCAGGCTGGCACAAAGTCAAGTCAAAGTCAAGTCAGTATCAAGCAGTCAATCCCTCCCCCACCCTATCAGTCATCATTTTCCTATCTTAGGTCAAGTTGTGTGGGTAGTCATTTACTAATTAAGTTACCCTAGGCCTCGGTGACTTGTTCGGGAATTCAGAGTCACATAGTCCATACCATACCAGTAGTTTAAGTATCGGGTGGCCAATCCGATGATTAAACTGCTGCTCTGATACCAACTTTGTAACATCCAAGTTACCACAAACAGCACACGTCATAATATTTCATTTCATTCAATAATAAATATTACTAATTGTTTGATACCACAGGTCCATCTGCCTGATTACTTAATTACAACAATATATTAAAGATCAAATAGTGGTCTAAACTAGCTTCTAAATCTTCAATCAGAGTGCGGAAGACTGAACAAGCTACCCGAGACCGCATCATCTTTTCAAAATAGGCGTCAACAAAAGTCCCAAAAGTCTGCTATTCATCAAATGTCCAGAATCACTTAGCCTGGGACGAACTACCTGCTATGGTCTTGCCTTTATCAGCTTTTCCTGTAAAAGAGTTGTCATGACAGAGTAAGCTAACATTGCTTAGTGAGTTAACAGAGTTCCATTAGCTACCACACATATATAACATACAATCAGCTCCTGTCGGCAAGTCAAATACGTCAGAGACGGCAAAAGGTTGGGAGGCAACCCAGTCAGTATTCCCATGTGTAAGGCCGAAGTCCTACGGGAAGTGTATGGAAACAAGTCATATAGGAAAGGAATCTGCAGAATTCCCTCCTGTGAATGGAGATCTCACATTCGGTCCTGACGGATAATGCAGTATGCAGCGGCAAATATATGAACAGTCAAGTAAGCAGTAAGCATGATAAGTGTTTACATAAAATGTAAAAGTGAACATGCAATCAAGGCAATTCAAGTGTCAAGCTTCAGAATTGTCAAAATACGTTTCTATGATACAATATAGTATTAAAGAAACATGCAGCATCAATCGGAAGTTTCCATACAGTCAATGACATTCACCAATATGTATCGAAACATATGCAAGTAATCAATGAAATCTGTCACTCACAGTAGTCCATAGTCAGATAATGCTTAACGAATTAAGCTGTTCAGTTTACTCTGTCAAATCGGCGGGTTCCTGCAGTTCAGTTTCAGGTCTGGCATATTAATGTCAAGTCTGAGACATAATCTATATAACCCTATCTATATATTCAGGTTATTGTCATCTGTCGAGTCTGAGGTAGTTCCTATCGTCCCAAGGTGAGTCTATTCTTAACAGATTAATACGATCCCTAATTACATATATGTGGCCTTGAAACGAGGCCAATCATATTTCTAGCTAGGTGAATCATGACATACGATTTCTAAGAGTTCATTCAAAGTCTGTTAAGTCTTTTGTGCATAAAATGGTTTGGATCATGAACTTATGAGTTTTATCAATATCAAAGGATACTTTCAATTATAATAGGTTGCTTAAATAACTTAATCTGTTTTAGGAATTAATCCTTGGCTAGGAACATAATCAAACTCGAATTAAAGGGAATAGATTCGAGCAAGTTTAAATTCGAATCTAGTTGAGCTAGATTCGAAAGGCATAGGTTCGAAATAGGGAATTAGACTCGAAACACATACATAGACTCGGAAATACTCCTAGATTCGAAAGGCACACAACAGATTCAAAGCAGCATTAGATTCGAGGACAACATTAGATTCGAATTACATCTTCATTCGAAGCATATCTCGAGTCTAGGGGGGGTTAGATTCGAATTCAACCTATTTCGAGTCTAATCATGGATTTTCGAATCTGTTCTATATGTTCAACGATTTTCCAGGTTTTAGCTACTAAACATGAACATAAATGAGGGAAAAATAGATACTAACCTTCGTCCAAGATATATCCTTCGACTATAGACGATTTCCAAGCAAAAACAGGTCCTAAACGGGAGCAAATCAGCTTCAAATGAAGGGAATATGAGCAAACTTGAATTTGCTCAACAAAAACCGAAATAAAAGTCAGAAAAATGGTCGATTTTACCTTAAATCCAAACGAAATCTAACATGCAATGATAGATTCGTGTAGAGCTCGACGATCTCTAACCGATGGCGTATAAATCACGAGAATCCGACGGATCGTTTGGGAGAAATTCTAGAGAGAAGTCAGATTGTAGAGAAAGAGAGAGAGGATTCTAGCTTTTTCAAACTTAAGAAATGAGGGGAGATGCTCTATTTATAGAAAATAGAGAGAAAATCAGATTTTCTACTGAATTTCTGGAACTGACCAACTTTTATTCATTTTAGTCCGTTTCGTCATTTTCAGTCTTTAATTTGTCATTTAGCTGAATTTTAATTATTAACTTAATTTCAGCAAATTTTGGGCAACTTTTCATAATTAATTATAACTTAATATAATTAACTATTACAGATTCACATTTTCAGTTATTTACCAATAATTGGATAAAATTGCTTTATTATCCAAAGTCTGATGCTGTAATTTATATTTAATAAATTACGGGCTGTTACACTGTCCTTCGAGTCTAGTGTGCTGCCTTCGATTCTGGTATGGGTTCGAGTCTAGGAAGGCTTCGAATCTAGGTGAATGTTCAAATCTATGTATGTGTTTCGAGTCTAAGTCCTTATTTCTAACCTATGCCTTTCGAATCTAATCTATGCCATTCGAATCTAGCTCAAATAGATTCGAATTTAGCATTTCTCGAATCTATTCCTTTTAATTCAAAGTTTGATTTTGTTCCAAGCCAAAGATTAATTCCTAAATCAGATTAAGTTATTAAACAACCTATTGTAATTAAAAGTATAATATGATTATGATAAAACTCACAAGTTCAAGTTGCATATCTATTTTATGCACAAATGAATTAACAGACTCTGTACGAACCCTTAGAATGTGTATGTCCTGTTCACCTTGCTAAGTAATACGATTGGCTTTGTTTCAAGGCCACACATCTGTAATTAGATGGATCGTATTAATCTGATAAGAATAGACTCACCTTGGGACGATAGGAACTACCTCAGACTCGACAGCCAGAATTGACAATAACCTAATTATATAACTAGGGTTATATGGATAGATCATGTTACAGACTTGACATTAATATGCCAGACTTGAAACTGAACTACAGGAAACCGCCGATTTGAGAGAGTAAACTGAACTGCTTAATTCGTTAAGCATTATCTGACTACGGACCATTGTGAGTGACAGATTTCATTAATTACTTGCATATATTTCGATACTTATTGGTGAATGTCATCGACTGTATGGAAACTTCCGATTTGTTGCTGCGTGTTTCTTTAATACTATATTGTATCATAGAAACGTACTTTTGACATTACTGAAGCTAGACACTTGAATTGACTTGATTTGCATGCTCACTTTTACATTTTATGTAAATTCTTATCATGCATACTGCTTACTTGACTGTTGATATATTTGCCGCTGCATACTGCATTATCCGACAGGACCGAATGTGAGATCTCCATTCACAGGAGGGAATTCTGCAGATTCCTTTCCTATTTGACTTGTTTCCATACACTTCCCGTAGGGCTTCGGCCTTACACAGGGGAATACAAACTGGGTTGTCTCCCAACCTTTTTGCCGTCTCTGACGTAGTGACTTGCCGACAGGAGCTGATAGTATGTTATGTGTGTGTGGTAACTAATGGAACTCTGTTAACTCACTAAGCAATGTTAGCTTACTCTGTCATGACAACTCTTTTTCAGGAAAAGCTGATAAGGGCAAGACCATAGCAGGTAGTCCGTCCCAGGCTAAGTGAATCTGGACATTTGATGAATAGCAGACTTTTGGACTTTTGTTGACGCCTATTTTGAAAAGATGATGCGGTCTCGGGTAGCTTGTTCAGTCTTCCGCACTCTGATTGAAGATTTAGAAGCTAGTTTAGACCACCATTTGATCTTTAACTTATTGTTGTAATTAAGTATTCAGGCTGATGGACCTGTGGTATCAAACAATTAGTAATATTTATTACTTAATGAAATGAAATTTTATGACGTGTACTGTTTGTGGTAACTTGGATGTTACAAAGTTGGTATCAGAGCAGCAGTTTAATCATCAGATTGGCCACCCGATACTTAAACTACTGGTATGGTATGGACTATGTGACTCTGAATTCCCGAACAAGTCACCGAGGCCTAGGGTAACCTAATTAGTAAAGGACTACCCACACAACTTGACCTAAGATAGGCAAATGATGACTGATAGGACGGGGGAGGGATTGACTGCTTGATACTGACTTGACTTTGACTTGACTTTGTGAGCCTGACTGACTGCCTTCATATCTATGAATTTAGATATGATTATCTGACGTAGGTATTATGACTCGATATGTGCTTAATTGAATCAGGAAATAATAGTTATTTCCTTTATATTTTCAGCCAATGGCTGATAAGAATCCAAATGTTGCTGGTACCTCGACTGTTGGTAAAGCTGCTGATGCTGCAGCTGATCAACACAAAGAATCTGTTCATATAGAGGACCTAGGCACTGACCCTGAAAATACTGCTAATGACTCAAGCAGTACTGCTACGCCTGTGCCTCCCCAGCAGGCTCAATTGATTGACCTCGTTCATAAGTTGAATGAGGATAACCGTAGGCAAATGCAGCTTATGATGGATAGGAATCGACTGCAGACTGATATGGCGGTTGAAGACCGATTTAAGGAAATTAAGGATTTACTGACTAAGGGTAAAGCAGTGATGCAGACTGACGAAGTAGACCAGCGTGAAATTGAATTTAAGCGCCGGGAAGAAGAACTTAGGTTGCGGGAACTTAAGTTACAGGAGCTAGAGTTGAAATATAGGGAAGAGATGTTGGCGAAGCCCAAAAAGGACCGAAAGAGGAAACATAGGCATATGTCATCTGATGAAAGTGAGACTGACTCTTCCGACCATCACGTTAAGGTGGGACGAGAGTGTACGTTTGTTGATTTCAAGAAGTGTGGAGCTCGTACGTTTGCGGGGTCATCGGATCCGGTTAAAGCCATGGATTGGGTTGCGAATGTGGAGAAAGCGTGTAAACTCTCCAAGTGTGGTGAAAAAGACAAGGTTACGTTTGCAACGGGAATGTTGGAAGATGGAGCCGGCCGTTGGTGGAAGTCTATCACAAATCCCATGTCTGATGCAATGGAGAAATCCATTACTTGGGATCAATTCAAGATTCATCTGAAGGAGAAATACTGCCCCCAGGATGTTAAGCGCCAAATGGAGAAAACCCTGCTATCTTTTCAGCAAGGTACAAGATCCGTGACGGACTATGAGCTGGAATTTACCAGGCTCTCGCTATTATCTGATCACCCTGTTGATACTGACGAAAGGCGAAGGGATTTGTTTGTGGATGGTCTGGATAGAGAAATTCGAAAGTTTGTGAAATCTGGCAGACCGAGAAGTTATATTGAGGCAGTTGAAATTGCTAGAGTAGGTGAGCTTGAAATCTATCCTGAGCGAGCGTGCCCTTTTATTGCTAAATCTAGTAAGAAGAAAAAATCTGAGAAAGCTGGGAAGGAGAGAATGGAAAGGAAGAATGAAAGCTCGAAGAAGGGAGATAAGCAGTCTTCTAAGAAGGCTAAATCTTATGCTGTGACCTCTACGCCAAGGTCTGCTTGTCCTCGCTGCAAGCAGATTCATGAAGGAAAGTGCGATCCTGCGTTCGTTAAGTGCTATTGCTGTAGGCAGAATGGTCACGACAGGTCAGAATGTCCCAAGCGCAGTGAGGCTTGCCGTAACTGCATCACGTTGGGGCACCATGCTAAAGACTGTACTCGGCCCCGATTTGTTCCTCCGTCTGCATCTTCACCTCAGCAATCAGTCAAGGGTTCTTCTGCCCCGAGGAATCAGCCAAGATCTTTCCAGATGACAGCCGAAGAGGCAAAAGAGACTGCTGATGTCGTCATGGGTACATTTCTTGTTAACTCTATGCCTGCTTTGATCCTATTTGACTCTGGCTCTAATCTGTCGTATGTGTCTGAAAAGTTTGCTAAACAGTTTGATTTTGCCCCTGTGATGTTACCTGCACCCTTAGACATAGAAACTGCTAGCTCGAATTTTGTGACTGTGAATAGAGTCTTTCGTTCTGTAAGCTAGTGATTGATGACCTCTCCTCGGACGTTGACCTGATACCGATGTGGATTAGAGAATTCGATGTTATTATAGGAATGGACTGGCTTATGACGAATAATGCTGAAATCCTTTGTGCTAAAAGGATAATTAGAATTAGAACCCCCGAAGGTAGTGAACGTTATGTTTATGGCGATAGAAAGACTCGAGATTTAGGTCTCATTTCTGTAGTGAAAGCCCGAAAATACCTAACCAAAGGTTGTTCCGCCTATTTAGCATATGCCATAGATGCTAAAGAAGTTAAAAAGACCGTGTCTGATGTACCTGTAGTTCGAGAATTCCCTGATGTATTCCCGGATGACATCTCTGGATTACCACCAGATCGCCAAATCGAATTCCACATTGACCTTGTACCGGGTGCTGCTCCTATCGCGAAAGCCCCTTACCGTCTTGCTCCGAATGAAATGAAGGAAATGATGAGTCAGTTGCAGGAATTATTGGAAAAAGGGTTTATTCGTCCGAGTACTTCTCCTTGGGGTGCTCCGGTTCTTTTCGTTAAGAAGAAGGATGGTACCTTTCGCATGTGTATCGATTATCGGGAGTTAAATAAGGTAACTATTAAGAACCGATACCCTCTGCCTAGAATTGATGACTTGTTTGATCAACTGCAAGGGGCTAGTTATTTTTCAAAGATTGATCTCCGATCTGGATATCATCAACTCAAAGTATTTGAGTCTGACGTACCGAAGACTGCATTTCGTACTCGATATGGCCATTTTGAATTCCTAGTAATGTCGTTCGGTCTCACAAATGCCCCGGCCGCATTTATGGACCTCATGAATAGGGTATGTAGACCAATGCTGGATAAATCAGTGATAGTTTTCATTGATGACATCTTGATTTACTCTAAGTCTGAATCTGACCATGCGATGCATTTGCGAGAACTGCTAGAATTGTTACGAAAGGAGCGACTCTACGCAAAGTTTTCCAAATGTGAATTCTGGTTACGCCAGGTGCAATTTTTAGGACATATTGTCTCAGGTGAGGGAATAGCCGTAGATCCATCAAAGGTTGATGCGGTTCAGAAGTGGGAAGCGCCGAAAAACGTATCTGAAGTTCGAAGCTTCTTGGGTTTAGCGGGCTATTACCGAAGATTTATTCGTGATTTCTCCAAGATTGCAGTGCCTTTAACCAGTCTGACGAAGAAGGAGGTTAAGTTTGAATGGAATGAATCTCAAGATCGAGCCTTTGAGACTCTGAAGCGTAAGCTAATTGAAGCACCGATTCTGGCCTTACCTGAGGGTAATGATGATTTTGTAGTCTATAGTGATGCTTCTAAGATGGGATTAGGCTGTGTGCTGATGCAAAGGGATAAAGTAATTGCCTACGTATCAAGGCAGCTAAAGACGCATGAAAAGAATTACCCGACGCATGACTTGGAGCTTGCAGCCGTGACTTTTGCATTGAAGATTTGGCGGCATTATCTGTATGGGACTAGATGCAAGTTATATACAGATCACAAAAGTCTGAAGTATATATTTGACCAAAAAGAGCTGAATATGCGACAAAGGCGATCTATGGAATTGATTAAAGACTATGACTGTGAGATCCTTTACCATCCAGGTAAAGCAAACATTGTAGCAGATGCCCTAAGCCGCAAAACCGGACAAGACCATTATAGCCGATGTTATGCTTTGACTTCTGTTGTTTTGGAGTCTGCCTTGCCTGAGTCGATTATTGCCGCTCAAACCGAAGCCATTCGGGATGAGAACTTGAAATCTGAACGTATGGTTACTTATGTGACCAAGCTGACCCTTGATAATCGTGGTCTTAGACGGTTCATGAATAGAATATGGGTCCCTAGATTAGGAGGTATTCATGATCAAATTCTGTCGGAGGCTCATATGTCAAAATTTTCGATACACCCTGGTTCTACTAAAATGTATCAAGACTTGAGGACGGAATATTGGTGGCCTGGAATGAAGAAGGACGTAGGACGATATGTGGAAAATTGCATGACTTGTTTACAAGTCAAATCGGAACATCAGAAGCCGTATGGGGAACTACAACCATTGCCAATCCCGGAATGGAAGTGGGACCACATAACCATGGACTTTGTGACGAAGCTGCCCAGGACTAAGCGGAATCATGACTCTATATGGGTAATAGTGGATCGACTTACTAAGTCAGCTCATTTCCTACCCATACGTGAAGATGAACGCCTCGAAAAGTTAGCTGAATTGTACGTAAAGGAAATCGTGACTAGACATGGTGTGCCATTGTCGATAGTATCTGACCATGACAGCAGATTTACTTCTCGTTTTTGGAAGGCTTTTCAGAATGGACTAGGTACTGAACTTAAGATGAGCACCGCTTATCATCCTGAAACTGACGGGCAAAGTGAGAGGACAATTTTGACCTTAGAAGATATGTTACGCGCCTGTGTGATTGATCTCGGTGGAAGTTGGGATACTCACCTTCCGTTTGTAGAATTTGCTTACAACAATAGTTATCACTCGACTATTGGTATGCCTCCATATCAGCTTTTGTACGGACGTCGATGTAGAACTCCAACCTGTTGGAGGGAAACAGGTGAACGCCCGATCTCTGGACCAGCGATTTTGCAAGAAGCCCATGACCAACTACAGTTGATTCGGCAGCGGATTCAGACCTCTCAGGATAGACAAAAGAAATATCATGATCGAAGACGTAAGCCAATTGCGTTTGAAGTTGGAGATAAAGTGTTGTTAAAGGTCTCGCCAAGAAAAGGGATAGTAAGGTTCGGCAAACGGGGGAAGTTGAGCCCTCGATTTGTGGGTCCTTTTGAAATTCTCGAGCGTGTAGGATTGCAAGCCTACAGATTAAAGCTGCCTGCCGAAATGACTGGGATTCATGATGTATTTCATGTGAGTAATCTGCGAAAGTGTTTAGTTGATGTTGAAGCTGCGATTCCATGGAAAGACGTGCAAATTGACGAGCAATTGCGATTCGAAGAAGAGGCTGAGCGTATAATCGATCATAAGGTTTCGAAATTGCGCAACAAGGAAATTCCAATGGTATTAGTTCAATGGAAATACCATAAGGGATCTGCGCAAACTTGGGAACGAGAAGACGAGATTAGGCAGAAGTATCCGAAATTATTCCTGTTTTAGTCGATTCCGAGGACGGAATCAATTTAACGGGGGAAGATTGTAACAGCCCGTAATTTATTAAATATAAATTACAGCATCAGACTTTGGATAATAAAGATATTTTATCCAAATATTAGTAATTAACTGAAAACATGAATCTTAAATAGTTAATTATATTAAGTTATAATTAATTATGAAAAGTTGCCCAAAATTAGCTGAAATAAAATTAATAATTAAAATTCAGCTAAATGACAAATTAAAGACTGAAAATGACGAAACGGACTAAAATGAATAAAAATGTGACTAAAAGACAAATATGCAAATCGGATTGTTGGGAATAAAAGTTGGTCAGTTCCAGAAATTCAGTAGAAAATCTGATTTTCTCTCTATTTTCTATAAATAGAGCATCTCCCCTCATTTCTTAAGTTTGGAAAAGCTAGAATCCTCTCTCTCTTTCTCTACAATCTGACTTCTCTCTAGAATTTCTTTCAAACGAACCGTCGGATTCTCGTGATTTATACGCCATCGGTTAGAGATCGTCGAGCTCTACACGAATCTATCATTTGCATGTTAGATTTCGTTCGGATTTAAGGTAAAATCGACCATTTTTCTGACTTTTAGTTCGGTTTTGTTGAGCAAATTCGAGTTTGCTCATATCCCCTTCATTTGAAGCTGATTTGCTCTCGTTTAGGACTTGCTTTTGCTTGGAAATCATCTATAGTCGAAGGATATAGCTTGGACGAAGGTTAGTAACTATTTTTCCCTCATTTATGTTCATGTTTAGTAGCTAAAACCTGGAAAATCGTTGAACATGTAGAACAGATTCGAATATATACTGATTTCGAATCTGCCCCCCTTAGACTCGAATGTTGCTTCAAACCTAGCTAGCTAAACTCGATTGAGTGTGTGTGCTTCGAATCTAATAATGTCCTTCGAATCTGATGCTGTCCTTCGAGTCTAGTGTGCTGCCTTCGATTCTGGTATGGGTTCGAGTCTAGGAAGGCTTCGAATCTAGGTGAATGTTCAAATCTATGTATGTGTTTCGAGTCTAAGTCCTTATTTCTAACCTATGCCTTTCGAATCTAATCTATGCCATTCGAATCTAGCTCAAATAGATTCGAATTTAGCATTTCTCGAATCTATTCCTTTTAATTCAAAGTTTGATTTTGTTCCAAGCCTAAGATTAACTTCTAAATCAGATTAAGTTATTAAACAACCTATTGTAATTAAAAGTATAATATGATTATGATAAAACTCACAAGTTCAAGTTGCATATCTATTTTATGCACAAATGAATTAACAGACTCTGTACGAACCCTTAGAATGTGTATGTCCTGTTCACCTTGCTAAGTAATACGATTGGCTTTGTTTCAAGGCCACACATCTGTAATTAGATGGATCGTATTAATCTGATAAGAATAGACTCACCTTGGGACGATAGGAACTACCTCAGACTCGACAGCCAGAATTGACAATAACCTAATTATATAACTAGGGTTATATGGATAGATCATGTTACAGACTTGACATTAATATGCCAGACTTGAAACTGAACTGCAGGAAACCGCCGATTTGACAGAGTAAACTGAACCGCTTAATTCGTTAAGCATTATCTGACTACGGACCACTGTGAGTGACAGATTTCATTAATTACTTGCATATATTTCGATACTTATTGGTGAATGTCATCGACTGTATGGAAACTTCTGATTTGTTGCTGCATGTTTCTTTAATACTATATTGTATCATAGAAACGTACTTTTGACATTACTGAAGCTAGACACTTGAATTGACTTGATTTGCATGCTCTCTTTTACATTTTATGTAAATACTTATCATGCATATTGCTTACTTGACTGTTGATATATTTGCCGCTGCATACTGCATTATCCGACAGGACCGAATGTGAGATCTCCATTCACAGGAGGGAATTCTGCAGATTTCTTTCCTATTTGACTTGTTTCCATACACTTCCCGTAGGGCTTTGGCCTTACACAGGGGAATACAAACTGGGTTGTCTCCCAACCTTTTTGCCGTCTCTGACGTAGTGACTTGCCGACAGGAGCTGATAGTATGTTATGTGTGTGTGGTAACTAATGGAACTCTGTTAACTCACTAAGCAATGTTAGCTTACCTGTCATGACAACTCTTTTTCAGGAAAAGCTGATAAGGGCAAGACCATAGCAGGTAGTCCGTCCCAGGCTAAGTGAATCTGGACATTTGATGAATAGCAGACTTTTGGACTTTTGTTGACGCCTATTTTGAAAAGATGATGCGGTCTCGGGTAGCTTGTTCAGTCTTCCGCACTCTGATTGAAGATTTAGAAGCTAGTTTAGACCACCATTTGATCTTTAACTTATTGTTGTAATTAAGTATTCAGGCTGATGGACCTGTGGTATCAAACAATTAGTAATATTTATTACTTAATGAAATGAAATTTTATGACGTGTACTGTTTGTGGTAACTTGGATGTTACAAGTACAGTCTTTAGCATGGTGGCCCAACGTAATGCAGTTTCGGCAAGCCTCACTGCGCTTGGGACATTCCGATCGGTCGTGACCATTCTGCCTACAACAATAGCACTTAACGAATGCAGGATCGCACTTTCCTTCATGAATTTGCTTGCAGCGAGGACAAGCAGGCTTTGGCGCCGAGGTCACAGCATACGATTTAGCCTTCTTAGAAGACTGCTTATCTCCTTTCCTTGAACTTTCATTCTTCCTTTCAGCTATCTCAGATTTTTCCTTCTTATTAGATTTAGCAATAAAAGGACATGCTCGCTCAGGATAGATTTCAAGTTCACCTACCCTAGCAATTTCAACCGCTTCGATATAACTTCTCGGTCTACCAGACTTTACAAACTTCCGAATTTCTCGATCCAGACCATCCACAAACAAATCCCTTCTCCTTTCATCAGTGTCCACAGGATGATCAGATAACAGCGAGAGCCTGGTAAATTCCAGCTCATAGTCTGTTACAGATCTTGTACCTTGCTGAAACGATAGCAGAGTTTTCTCCATCTGGCGCTTAACATCCTGAGGGCAGTATTTCTCCTTCAGATGAATCTTGAATTGATCCCATGTAATGGATTTCTCCATTGCATCAGACATGGGATTTGTAATAGACTTCCACCAACGGCCAGCTCCATCTTCCAACATTCCCGTCGCAAATGTGACCTTGTCTTTTTCACCACACTTGGAGAGCTTAAACGCTTTCTCCACATTTGCAACCCAGTCCATAGCTTTAACAGGATCAGATGACCCCGCAAACGTACGAGCCCCACATTTCTTAAAGTCTACGAACGTACACTCTCGTCCCACCTTAACGTGATGGTCAGAGGAATCAGTCTCACTGTCATCAGAGGGCTCCTGTCTATGTTTCCTCTTCCGATCCTTTTTGGGCATCGCCAACATCTCTTCCCTATATTTCAACTCTAGTTCCTGTAACTTAAGTTCCCGCAACCTAATTTCTTCTTCCCGGCGCTTAAATTCAATTTCACGCTGGTTCTCCTCATCAGTCTGCATCACTGCTTTACCCTTAGTCAGCAAGTCCTTAATTTCCTTAAATCGGTCTTCAACTGCCATATCAGTCTGCAGTCGGTTCCTATCCATCATAAGCTGCATTTGCCTACGGTTATCCTCATTCAACTTATGAACGAGGTCAATCAATTGAGCCTGCTGGGGAGGCACAGGCGTAGCAGTACTGCTTGAGTCATTAGCAGTATTTTCAGGGTCAGTGCCTAAGTCCTCTACATGAACAGATTCTTTGTGTTGATCAGCTGCAGCATCAGCAGCTTTACCAACAGTCGAGGTACCAGCAACATTTGGATTCTTATCAGTCATTGGCTGAAAATATAAAGGAAATAACTATTATTTCCTAATTCAAATAAGCACGATTCGAGTCATAATTCCTACGTCAGATAATCACATCTAAATTCATAGATATGAAGGCAGTCAGTCAGGCTGGCACAAAGTCAAGTCAAAGTGAAGTCAGTATCAAGCAGTCAATCCCTCCCCCATCCTATCAGTCATCATTTGCCTATCTTAGGTCAAGTTGTGTGGGTAGTCCTTTACTAATTAAGTTACCCTAGGCCTCGGTGACTTGTTCGGGAATTCAGAGTCACATAGTCCATACCATACCAGTAGTTTAAGTATCGGGTGGCCAATCCGATGATTAAACTGCTGCTCTGATACCAACTTTGTAACATCCAAGTTACCACAAACAGTACACGTCATAATATTTCATTTCATTAAGTAATAAATATTACTAATTGTTTGATACCACAGGTCCATCAGCCTGAATACTTAATTACAAAAATAAATTAAGATCAAATGGTGGTCTAAACTAGCTTCTAAATCTTCAATCAGAGTGCGGAATACTGAACAAGCTACCCGAGACCGCATCATCTTTTCAAAATAGGCGTCAGCAAAAGTCCAAAAGTCTGCTATTCATCAAATGTCCAGAATCACTTAGCCTGGGACGAACTACCTGCTATGGTCTTGCCCTTATCAGCTTTTCCTGAAAAAGAGTTGTCATGACAGGTAAGCTAACATAGCTTAGTGAGTTAACAGAGTTCCATTAGCTACCACACATATATAACATACTATCAGCTCCTGTCGGCAAGTCAATACGTCAGGGACGGCAAAAGGTTGGGAGGCAACCCAGTCAGTATTCCCATGTGTAAGGCCGAAGCCCTACGGGAAGTGTATGGAAACAAGTCATATAGGAAAGGAATCTGCAGAATTCCCTCCTGTGAATGGAGATCTCACATTCGGTCCTGTCGGATAATGCAGTATGCAGCGGCAAATATATGAACAGTCAAGTAAGCAGTAAGCATGATAAGTGTTTACATAAAATGTAAAAGTGAACATGCAATCAAGGCAATTCAAATGTCAAGCTTCAGAAATGTCAAAAATACGTTTCTATGATACAATATATTATTAAAGAAACATGCAGCATCAATCGGAAGTTTCCATACAGTCAATGACATTCACCAATAAGTATCGAAACATATGTAAGTAATCAATGAAATCTGTCACTCACAGTAGTACGTAGTCAGATAATGCTTAACGAATTAAGCTGTTCAGTTTACTCTGTCAGTTCGGCGGTTTCCTGCAGTTCAATTTCAAGTCTGGTATATTAATGTCAAGTCTGTAACATGATCTATATAACCCTAGTTACACACTCAGGTTATTGTCATTTCTTACTGTCGAGTCTGAGGTAGTTCCTATCATCCCAAGGTGAGTCTATTCTTATCAGATTAATACGATTAATCTAATTACATATATATGTGGCCTTGAAACGAGGCCAATCATATTACTAGCTAGGTGAATCATGACATACAATTTCTAAGAGGTCATTCAGTGTCTGTTAATTCATTTGTGCATAAAATAGATGTGCAACTTGAATTTGTGAGTTTTATCATAATCATATTATACTTTTAATTACAATAGGTTGTTTAATAACTTAATCTGATTTTAGGAATTTAACTTTGGCTTGGAACTATCCCAGATTCAAAATCAGTCAATTCAAGTTTAGGGAGGCAGATTCGAAAAGATCTCATTCGAATCTAGCTAATCAGATTCGAAATAGCTTAATTCGAGTCTAGCTAATCAGATTCGAATACAACTAGTTCTAGTCTAGGGAAGATAGATTCGAAGGCAATCACCTAGAATCGAAGACAACCCATAGATTTGAAAACAATGGATAGATTCGAAAATAATGCATAGATTCGAAATTAATACCTAGATTCGAAGTCAATATGTAGATTCGAAACTTAGCCCATTCGAATCTAAGGGATTAGATTCGAACCATACACACTCGAGTCTAGTGAGTTAGGATACCAAAAGTCATTAATGTAATCAATTTCGAACCTAATCTGAGGATGAATTCGAGTTTGTTCATAATTTCTCTCGAATTTGTTCATCTTGTTCATCAATATTCCAGGTCTTTAACTACGAAATTCAACAAAATAAGGGAGTAATAGTCACTAACCTTTGTCCAAGCTATAGCACTCGATTATAGACGTTTTCCAAGCAAAAACAAGTCCTAAACGGGAGCAAATCAGCTTCAAATGAAGGGGATATGAGCAAACTCGAATTTGCTCAACAAAACCGAACTAAAATCAGAAAAAGGGGTCGATTTTACCTTAAATCCGGACGAAATCTAACATGCAATGGTAGATTCTTGTAGAGCTCGACGATATCTAACCGATGGCGTATCAATCTCGGGAATCCGACGGATCGTTTAGGAGAAAACCTAGAGAGAAGTCAGATTGTAGAGAGAGAGAGAGAGAGTTCTAGTCTTCCAAACCAAAGAAATGAGGAGGAGATGCTCTATTTATAGAAAATAGAGAGAAAAATCAGATTTTCTACTGAATATCCGGAATTGACCAACTTTTTATTCCTAACAATCGGGTTTGCTTTTCAGATGCAAATAATAGCAAAGGAGTTCTAGATTTGCTATAATTGTCTTTTAGTCACATTTTTATTCATTTTAGTCCGTTTCGTCACTTTTAGTCTTTAATTTGTCAAGTAGCTGAATTTTAATTATTAACTTTATTTCAGCTAATTTGGGGCAACTTTTCATAATTAATTATGACTTAATATAATTAACTATTTAAGATTCATGATTTCGGTTAATTACTAATATTTGGATAAAATTGCTTTATTATCCAAAGTCAGTTGCTGTAATTTGTATTTAATAAATTACGGGCTGTTACACTATGAGTGACAGATTATATTACTTACTTGCATATGTTTCGGTACATATTGGTGATTGTTACTGACTTGTATAGAAACATCTGCTACTGCTTGTTCCTTGATTACTTAATTATATGTTAGGAACGTATGATATACACTGCTGAAACTGGACAACTGCTGATGCATGTTCCTTGATTACTTGCATTGCTCAGGACAGCTGTGAGTGACAGATTGCATTACTTACTTGCATATGTATCGGTACTTATTGGTGATCATTACTGACTTGTATGGAAAAATCTGCTGCTGCTTGTTTCTTGATTACTTAATTATATGTTAGGAACGTATGATAGACAATGCCGAAACTGGACAACTGCTGCAACATGTTCCTTGATTACTTGCATTGCTCAGGACCGCTATGAGTGACAGATTGCATTACTTACTTGCATATGTTCGGTACATATTGGTGATTGTTACTGACTTGTATGGAAACACCTGTTGCTGCTTGTTTCTTGATTACTTAATTGTATGTTAGGAACGTATGATACACATTGCTGAAACTGTACTACTGCTGATGCATGTTCCTTGATTACTTGCATTGCTCAGAACCGCTATGAATGACAGATTGCATTACTTACTTGCATATGTTTCGGTACATATTGGTGATTGTTACTGACTTGTATGGAAACATATGCTGCTGCTTGTTCCTTGATTACTTAGTTGTATGTTAGGAACGTATGATAGACACTGCTGAAACTAGACAACTACTGATGCATGTTCCTTGATTATTGCATTGCTCAGGACCGCTGTGAGTGATAGATTGTTTTACTTACTTGCATATGTTTCAGTACTTATTTGTGATTATTACTGACTTGAATGGAAACATTTGCTGCTGCTTGTTTCATGATTACTTAATTGTATGTTATGAACGTATGATTGACACTGGTAAAACTGGACAACAGCTGCTGCATGTTTCTTGATTACTTGCATTGCTCACGACTGCTGTGAGTGACCGATTGCATTACTTACTTGCATATGTTTCGGTACTTATTGGTTATTGTTACTGACTTGTATGGAAACATTTGCTGCTGCTTGTTCCTTGATTACTTAATTGTATGTTAGGAACATATAATAGACAATGTTGAAACTGAACAACTGCTGTTGCATTTTCCTTGATTACTTGCATTGCTCAGGACCGCTATGAGGGATAGATTGCATTACTTACTTGCATATGTATCGGTACTTATTGGTGATCATTACTGACTTGTATGGAAACATCTGCTGCTGCTTGTTTCTTGATTACTTAATTATATGTTAGAACGCATGATAGACACTGCTGAAACTGGACAACTGCTGCAGCATGTTCCTTGATTACTTGCATTGCTCAGGACCTCTATGAGTGACAGATTGCATTACTTACTTGCATATGTTTTGGTACTTATTGGTGATTGTTACTGACTTGTATGGAAACATCTGCTGCTAGGGATTACTTAATTGTATGTTAGGAACGTATGATAGACACTACTGAAGCTGGACAACTGCTGATGCATGTTCCTTGATTACTTGCATTGCTCAGGACCTCTGTGAGTGACAGATTGCATTACTTACTTGCATATGTATCGGTACTTATTGGTGATCATTACTGACTTGTATGGAAAAATCTGCTGCTGCTTGTTTCTTGATTACTTAATTATATGTTAGGAACGTATGATAGACAATGCTGAAACTGGACAACTGCTGCAACATGTTCCTTGATTACTTGCATTGCTCAGGACCGCTATGAGTGACAGATTGCATTACTTACTTGCATATGTTCGGTACATATTGGTGATTGTTACTGACTTGTATGGAAACACCTGTTGCTGCTTGTTTCTTGATTACTTAATTGTATGTTAGGAACGTATGATACACACTGCTGAAACTGTACTACTGCTGATGCATTTTCCTTGATTACTTGCATTGCTCAGAACCGCTATGAATGACAGATTACATTACTTACTTGCATATGTTTCGGTACATATTGGTGATTGTTACTGACTTGTATGGAAACATATGCTGCTGCTTGTTCCTTGATTACTTAATTGTATGTTAGGAACGTATGATAGACACTGCTGAAACTAGACAACTACTGATGCATGTTCCTTGATTACTTACATTGCTCAGGACCGCTGTGAGTGATAGATTGCATTACTTACTTGCATATGTTTCAGTACTTATTTGTGATTATTACTGACTTGAATGGAAACATTTGCTGCTGCTTGTTTCATGATTACTTAATTGTATGTTATGAACGTATGATTGACACTGGTAAAACCGGACAACAGCTGCTGCATGTTCCTTGATTACTTGCATTGCTCACGACTGCTGTGAGTGACCGATTGCATTACTTACTTGCATATGTTTCGGTACTTATTGGTTATTGTTACTGACTTGTATGGAAACATTTGCTGCTGCTTGTTCCTTGATTACTTAATTGTATGTTAGGAACGTATAATAGACAATGTTGAAACTGAACAACTGCTATTGCATTTTCCTTGATTACTTGCATTGCTCAGGACCGCTATGAGGGATAGATTGCATTACTTACTTGCATATGTTTCGGTACATATTGGTGATTGTTACTGACTTGTATGGAAACATCTGCTGGTGCCTGTTCCTTGATTACTTAATTGTATGTAAGGAAGGTATGATAGACACTGCTGAAATTGGACAACTGCTGCTGCATGTTCCTTGATTACTTGCATTGATCACGACCGTTGTGAGTGACCGATTGCATTACTTACTTGCATATGTTTCGGTACTTAATGGTGATTGTTACTGACTTGTATGGAAACATCTGCTGCTTCTTGTTGCTTGATTACTTAATTGTATGTTAGGAACGTATATTAAACTGGACAACTGCTGCTGCATGTTCCTTGATTACTAGCATTGCTCACGACCGCTGTAAGTGAAAGATTGCATTACTTACTTGCATATGTTTCGGTACATATTGATGACTGTTACTGACTTGTATGGAAACATCTGTTGCTGCCTGTTCCTTGATTACTTAATTGTGTGTTAGGAATGTATGATAGACACTGCTGAAACTGGACAACTGCTGCAGCATGTTCCTTGATTACTTGCATTGCTCAGGACCGCTCTGTGTGACAGATTGCATTACTTGCACATGTTTCGGTACTTATTGGTGATTGTTACTTACTTGTTTGGAAACATCTCCTGCTGCTTGTCCTTTGATAACTTGATTGTATGTTAGGAACGTATGATAGACACTGCTGAAACTGGACAACCGCTGCAGCATGTTCCTTGATTACTTGCATTGCTCAGGACATCTATGAGTGACAGATTGCAATACTTACTTGCATATGTTTCGGTACTTACTGGTGATTATTACTGACTTGTATGGAAACATCTGTTGCTACATGTTTCTTGATTACTTAATTGTATGTTAGGAACGTATGATAGACACTGCTGAAACTGGACTACTGCTGATGCATGTTCCTTGATTACTTGCATTGCTCAGAACCGCTGTGAGTGACAGATTGTATTACTTACTTGCATATGTTTCGGTACTTATTGGTGATCATTACTGACTTGTATGGAAACATCTGATGCTGCTTGTTTCTTGATTACTTACTTACATGTTAGGAACGTATGATAGACACTTCTGATAATGGACAACTACTGCACCATGTTCCTTGATTACTTGCATTGCTCAGGACCGCTATGAGTGACAGATTGCATTACTTACTTGCATATGTTCCGGTAGTTAATGGTGACCATTACTGACTTGTATGAAAACATCTGCTGCTGCTCTTTTCTTGATTACTTAATTGTATGTTAGGAACGTATGATAGACACTGCTGAAACTGGACAACTGCTGCACCATGTTCCTTGATTACTTGCATTGCTCAGGACCGCAATGAGTGACAGATTGCATTACTTACTTGCATATATTTCGGTACATATTGATGATTGTTACTGACTTGTAAGGAAACATCTGTTGCTGCCTGTTTCTTGATAACTTAATTGTATGTTAGGAACGTATGATTGAAACTGCAGTAACTAGACAACTGCTGCTGCATGTTCCTTGATTACTTGCATTGCTGAGGACCGCTCTGAGTGACAGATTGCATTACTTGCGTATGTTTCGGTACTTATCGGTGATTGTTAGTTACTTGTTTGGAAACATCTGCTGCTGCTTGTTCTTTGATTACTTGATTGTATGTTAAAAACGTATGATAGACACTGCTGAAACTGGACAACCGCTGCAGCATGTTTCTTGATTACTTGCATTGCTCAGGACATCTGTGAGTGACAGATTGCATTACTTACTTACATATGTTTCGGTACTTACTGGTGATTATTACTGACTTTTAGGGAAACATCTGTTGCTGCTTGTTTTTTGATTACTTAATTGTATGTTAGGAACGTATGATAGACATTGCTGAAACTGGATAACTGCAGTTGCATGTTCCTTGATTACTTGCATTACTCAGGACCGCTATGAGTGATAGATTGCATTACTTACTTGCATATGTTTCGGTACATATTGGTGATTGTTACTGACTTGTATGGAAACATCTGCTACTGCTTGTTCCTTGATTACTTAATTGTATGTTTGGAACGTATGATAGACACTGCTGAAACTGGACAACTGCTGATGCATGTTCCTAGATTACTTGCATTGCTCAGGACCGCTGTGAGTGACAGATTGCATTGCTTACTTGCATATGTATCGGTTCTTATTGGTGATCATTACTGACTTGTATGGAAACATCTGCTGCTGCTTGTTTCTTGATTACTTAACTGTATGTTAGGAACGTATGATAGACACTGCTGAAACTGGAAAACTGCTGCAGCATGTTCCTTGATTACTTGCATTGCTCAGGACCGCTATGAGTGACAGATTGCATTACTTACTTGCATATGTTTCGGTACATATTGGTGATTGTTACTGACTTGTATGGAAACACCTGTTGCTGCTTGTTTCTTGATTACTTAATTGTATGTTAGGAACGTATGATACACATTGCTGAAACTGTACTACTGCTGATGCATGTTCCTTGATTACTTGCATTGCTCAGAACCGCTATGAATGACAGATTGCATTACTTACTTGCATATGTTTCGGTACATATTGGTGATTGTTACTGACTTGTATGGAAACATATGCTGCTGCTTGTTCCTTGATTACTTAGTTGTATGTTAGGAACGTATGATAGACACTGCTGAAACTAGACAACTACTGATGCATGTTCCTTGATTATTGCATTGCTCAGGACCGCTGTGAGTGATAGATTGTTTTACTTACTTGCATATGTTTCAGTACTTATTTGTGATTATTACTGACTTGAATGGAAACATTTGCTGCTGCTTGTTTCATGATTACTTAATTGTATGTTATGAACGTATGATTGACACTGGTAAAACTGGACAACAGCTGCTGCATGTTTCTTGATTACTTGCATTGCTCACGACTGCTGTGAGTGACCGATTGCATTACTTACTTGCATATGTTTCGGTACTTATTGGTTATTGTTACTGACTTGTATGGAAACATTTGCTGCTGCTTGTTCCTTGATTACTTAATTGTATGTTAGGAACATATAATAGACAATGTTGAAACTGAACAACTGCTGTTGCATTTTCCTTGATTACTTGCATTGCTCAGGACCGCTATGAGGGATAGATTGCATTACTTACTTGCATATGTATCGGTACTTATTGGTGATCATTACTGACTTGTATGGAAACATCTGCTGCTGCTTGTTTCTTGATTACTTAATTATATGTTAGAACGCATGATAGACACTGCTGAAACTGGACAACTGCTGCAGCATGTTCCTTGATTACTTGCATTGCTCAGGACCTCTATGAGTGACAGATTGCATTACTTACTTGCATATGTTTTGGTACTTATTGGTGATTGTTACTGACTTGTATGGAAACATCTGCTGCTAGGGATTACTTAATTGTATGTTAGGAACGTATGATAGACACTACTGAAGCTGGACAACTGCTGATGCATGTTCCTTGATTACTTGCATTGCTCAGGACCTCTGTGAGTGACAGATTGCATTACTTACTTGCATATGTATCGGTACTTATTGGTGATCATTACTGACTTGTATGGAAAAATCTGCTGCTGCTTGTTTCTTGATTACTTAATTATATGTTAGGAACGTATGATAGACAATGCTGAAACTGGACAACTGCTGCAACATGTTCCTTGATTACTTGCATTGCTCAGGACCGCTATGAGTGACAGATTGCATTACTTACTTGCATATGTTCGGTACATATTGGTGATTGTTACTGACTTGTATGGAAACACCTGTTGCTGCTTGTTTCTTGATTACTTAATTGTATGTTAGGAACGTATGATACACACTGCTGAAACTGTACTACTGCTGATGCATGTTCCTTGATTACTTGCATTGCTCAGAACCGCTATGAATGACAGATTGCATTACTTACTTGCATATGTTTCGGTACATATTGGTGATTGTTACTGACTTGTATGGAAACATATGCTGCTGCTTGTTCCTTGATTACTTAATTGTATGTTAGGAACGTATGATAGACACTGCTGAAACTAGACAACTACTGATGCATGTTCCTTGATTACTTACATTGCTCAGGACCGCTGTGAGTGATAGATTGCATTACTTACTTGCATATGTTTCAGTACTTATTTGTGATTATTACTGACTTGAATGGAAACATTTGCTGCTGCTTGTTTCATGATTACTTAATTGTATGTTATGAACGTATGATTGACACTGGTAAAACTGGACAACAGCTGCTGCATGTTCCTTGATTACTTGCATTGCTCACGACTGCTGTGAGTGACCGATTGCATTACTTACTTGCATATGTTTCGGTACTTATTGGTTATTGTTACTGACTTGTATGGAAACATTTGCTGCTGCTTGTTCCTTGATTACTTAATTGTATGTTAGGAACGTATAATAGACAATGTTGAAACTGAACAACTGCTATTGCATTTTCCTTGATTACTTGCATTGCTCAGGACCGCTATGAGGGATAGATTGCATTACTTACTTGCATATGTTTCGGTACATATTGGTGATTGTTACTGACTTGTATGGAAACATCTGCTGGTGCCTGTTCCTTGATTACTTAATTGTATGTAAGGAAGGTATGATAGACACTGCTGAAATTGGACAACTGCTGCTGCATGTTCCTTGATTACTTGCATTGATCACGACCGTTGTGAGTGACCGATTGCATTACTTACTTGCATATGTTTCGGTACTTAATGGTGATTGTTACTGACTTGTATGGAAACATCTGCTGCTTCTTGTTTCTTGATTACTTAATTGTATGTTAGGAACGTATATTAAACTGGACAACTGCTGCTGCATGTTCCTTGATTACTAGCATTGCTCACGACCGCTGTAAGTGAAAGATTGCATTACTTACTTGCATATGTTTCGGTACATATTGATGACTGTTACTGACTTGTATGGAAACATCTGTTGCTGCCTGTTCCTTGATTACTTAATTGTGTGTTAGGAATGTATGATAGACACTGCTGAAACTGGACAACTGCTGCAGCATGTTCCTTAATTACTTGCATTGCTCAGGACCGCTCTGTGTGACAGATTGCATTACTTGCACATGTTTCGGTACTTATTGGTGATTGTTACTTACTTGTTTGGAAACATCTCCTGCTGCTTGTCCTTTGATAACTTGATTGTATGTTAGGAACGTATGATAGACACTGCTGAAACTGGACAACCGCTGCAGCATGTTCCTTGATTACTTGCATTGCTCAGGACATCTATGAGTGACAGATTGCAATACTTACTTGCATATGTTTCGGTACTTACTGGTGATTATTACTGACTTGTATGGAAACATCTGTTGCTACATGTTTCTTGATTACTTAATTGTATGTTAGGAACGTATGATAGACACTGCTGAAACTGGACTACTGCTGATGCATGTTCCTTGATTACTTGCATTGCTCAGAACCGCTGTGAGTGACAGATTGTATTACTTACTTGCATATGTTTCGGTACTTATTGGTGATCATTACTGACTTGTATGGAAACATCTGATGCTGCTTGTTTCTTGATTACTTACTTACATGTTAGGAACGTATGATAGACACTTCTGATAATGGACAACTACTGCACCATGTTCCTTGATTACTTGCATTGCTCAGGACCGCTATGAGTGACAGATTGCATTACTTACTTGCATATGTTCCGGTAGTTAATGGTGACCATTACTGACTTGTATGAAAACATCTGCTGCTGCTCTTTTCTTGATTACTTAATTGTATGTTAGGAACGTATGATAGACACTGCTGAAACTGGACAACTGCTGCACCATGTTCCTTGATTACTTGCATTGCTCAGGACCGCAATGAGTGACAGATTGCATTACTTACTTGCATATATTTCGGTACATATTGATGATTGTTACTGACTTGTAAGGAAACATCTGTTGCTGCCTGTTTCTTGATAACTTAATTGTATGTTAGGAACGTATGATTGAAACTGCAGTAACTAGACAACTGCTGCTGCATGTTCCTTGATTACTTGCATTGCTGAGGACCGCTCTGAGTGACAGATTGCATTACTTGCGTATGTTTCGGTACTTATCGGTGATTGTTAGTTACTTGTTTGGAAACATCTGCTGCTGCTTGTTCTTTGATTACTTGATTGTATGTTAAAAACGTATGATAGACACTGCTGAAACTGGACAACCGCTGCAGCATGTTTCTTGATTACTTGCATTGCTCAGGACATCTGTGAGTGACAGATTGCATTACTTACTTACATATGTTTCGGTACTTACTGGTGATTATTACTGACTTTTAGGGAAACATCTGTTGCTGCTTGTTCCTTGATTACTTAATTGTATGTTAGGAATGTATGATAGACACTGCTGAAACTGGACAACTGCTGCAGCATCTTCCTTGATTACTTGCATTGCTCAGGACCGCTCTGAGTGACAGATTGCATTACTTGCACATGTTTCGGTACTTATTGGTGATTGTTACTTACTTGTTTGGAAACATCTGCTGCTGCTTGTTCTTTGATAACTTGATTGTATGTTAGGAACGTATGATAGACACAGCTGAAACTGGACAACCGCTGCAGCATGTTCCTTGATTACTTGCATTGCTCAGGACATCTATGAGTGACAGATTGCAATACTTACTTGCATATGTTTCGGTACTTACTGGTGATTATTACTGACTTGTATGGAAACATCTGTTGCTACATGTTTCTTGATTACTTAATTGTATGTTAGGAACGTATGATAGACACTGCTGAAACTGGACTACTGCTGATGCATGTTCCTTGATTACTTGCATTGCTCAGAACCGCTGTGAGTGACAGATTGTATTACTTACTTGCATATGTTTCGGTACTTATTGGTGATCATTACTGACTTGTATGGAAACATCTGATGCTGCTTGTTTCTTGATTACTTACTTACATGTTAGGAACGTATGATAGACACTGCTGATAATGGACAACTGTTGCACCATGTTCCTTGATTACTTGCATTGCTCAGGACCGCTATGAGTGACAGATTGCATTACTTACTTGCATATGTTCCGGTAGTTAATGGTGACCATTACTGACTTGTATGAAAACATCTGCTGCTGCTCTTTTCTTGATTACTTAATTGTATGTTAGGAACGTATGATAGACACTGCTGAAACTGGACAACTGCTGCACCATGTTCCTTGATTACTTGCATTGCTCAGGACCGCAATGAGTGACAGATTGCATTACTTACTTGCATATATTTCGGTACATATTGATGATTGTTACTGACTTGTAAGGAAACATCTGTTGCTGCCTGTTTCTTGATAACTTAATTGTATGTTAGGAACGTATGATTGAAACTGCAGTAACTAGACAACTGCTGCTGCATGTTCCTTGATTACTTGCATTGCTGAGGACCGCTCTGAGTGACAGATTGCATTACTTGCGTATGTTTCGGTACTTATCGGTGATTGTTAGTTACTTGTTTGGAAACATCTGCTGCTGCTTGTTCTTTGATTACTTGATTGTATGTTAAAAACGTATGATAGACACTGCTGAAACTGGACAACCGCTGCAGCATGTTTCTTGATTACTTGCATTGCTCAGGACATCTGTGAGTGACAGATTGCATTACTTACTTACATATGTTTCGGTACTTACTGGTGATTATTACTGACTTTTAGGGAAACATCTGTTGCTGCTTGTTTTTTGATTACTTAATTGTATGTTAGGAACGTATGATAGACATTGCTGAAACTGGATAACTGCAGTTGCATGTTCCTTGATTACTTGCATTACTCAGGACCGCTATGAGTGATAGATTGCATTACTTACTTGCATATGTTTCGGTACATATTGGTGATTGTTACTGACTTGTATGGAAACATCTGCTACTGCTTGTTCCTTGATTACTTAATTGTATGTTTGGAACGTATGATAGACACTGCTGAAACTGGACAACTGCTGATGCATGTTCCTAGATTACTTGCATTGCTCAGGACCGCTGTGAGTGACAGATTGCATTGCTTACTTGCATATGTATCGGTTCTTATTGGTGATCATTACTGACTTGTATGGAAACATCTGCTGCTGCTTGTTTCTTGATTACTTAACTGTATGTTAGGAACGTATGATAGACACTGCTGAAACTGGAAAACTGCTGCAGCATGTTCCTTGATTACTTGCATTGCTCAGGACCGCTATGAGTGACAGATTGCATTACTTACTTGCATATGTTTCGGTACATATTGGTGATTGTTACTGACTTGTATGGAACCATCTGCTGCTGGTTGTTCCTTGATTACTTAATTGTATGTTAGGAACGTATGATAGAAACTGCTGAAACTGGACAACAACTGATGCATGTTCCTTGATTACTTGCATTGCTAAGGACCGCTGTGAGTGACAGATTGCATTACTTACTTGCATATGTTTCGGTACTTATTGGTGATTATTACTGACTTGAATGGAAACATCTGCTGCTGCTTGTTTCTTGATTACTTAACTGTATGTTAGGAACGTATGATTGACACTGCTGAAACTGGAGAACTGATGCTGCATGTTCCTTGATTACTTGCATTGCTCACGACCGCTGTGAGTGACCGATTGCATTACTTGCACATGTTTCGGTACTTATTGGTGATTGTTTCTTACTTGTTTGGAAACATCTGCTGCTGCTTGTTCTTTGATAACTTGATTGTATGTTAGGAACGAATGATAGACACTGCTGAAATTGGACAACCGCTGCAGCATGTTCCTTGATTACTTGCATTGCTCAGGACATCTGTGAGTGACAGATTGCAATACTTACTTGTATATGTTTCGGTACTTACTGGTGATTATTACTGACTTGTATGGAAACATCTGTTGCTGCATGTTTCTTGATTACTTAATTGTATGTTAGGAACGTATGATAGACACTGCTGAAACTGGACTACTGCTGATGCATGTTCCTTGATTTCTTGCATTGCTCAGAACCGCTGTGAGTGACAGATTGTATTACTTACTTGCATATGTTTCGGTACTTATTGGTGATCATTACTGACTTGTATGGAAACATCTGTTGCTGCTTGTTTCTTGATTACTTATTTACATGTTAGGAACGTATGATAGACACTGCTGAAAATGGACAACTGCTGCACCATGTTCCTTGATTACTTGCATTGCTCAGGACCGCTATGAGTGACAGATTGCATTACTTACTTGCATATGTTCCGGTAGTTTATGGTGATCATTACTGACTTGTATGAAAACATCTGCTGTTGCTTGTTTCTTGATTACTTAATTATATGTTAGGAACGTATGATAGACACTGCTGAAACTGGACAACTGCTGCACCATGTTCCTTGATTACTTGCATTGCTCAGGACCGCAATGAGTGACAGATTGCATTACTTACTTGCATATATTTCGGTACATATTGATGATTGTTACTGACTTGTAAGGAAACATCTGTTGCTGCCTGTTTCTAGATAACTTAATTGTATGTTAGGAACGTATGATAGACACTGCAGTAACTAGACAACTGCTGCTGCATGTTCCTTGATTACTTGCATTGCTGAGGACCGCTCTGAGTGACAGATTCCATTACTTGCGTATGTTTCGGTACTTATTGGTGATTGTTAGTTACTTGTTTGGAAACATCTGCTGCTGCTTGTTCTTTGATTACTTGATTGTATGTTAGGAACGTATGATAGACACTGCTGAAACTGGACAACCGCTGCAGCATGTTCCTTGATTACTTGCATTGCTCAGGATATTTGTGAGTGACAGATTGCATTACTTACTTACATATGTTTCGGTACTTACTGGTGATTATTACTGACTTTTAGGGAAACATCTGTTGCTGCTTGTTTTTTGATTACTTAATTGTATGTTAGGAACGTATGATAGACACTGCTGAAACTGGACAACTGCAGTTGCATGTTCCTTGACTACTTGCATTACTCAGGACCGCTATGAGTGACAGATTGCATTACTTACTTGCATATGTTTCGGTACATATTGGTGATTGTTACTGACTTGTATGGAAACATCTGCTACTGCTTGTTCCTTGATTACTTAATTGTATGTTTGGAACGTATGATAGACACTGCTGAAACTGGACAACTGCTGATGCATGTTCCTAGATTACTTGCATTGCTCAGGACCGCTGTGAGTGACAGATTGTGTAACATCCGGCACTAAACCAGGTTAGCAATAATGACCTAGTCTACATTTAATAGTCAATTATAGTCTAATCAGTGGTCATTAGAAATTAATCAAGTGATTAACAAGGTTTATTAGAAAATTCAACTCAATTAGAATCAAATTCATCAGTGCGATGAATCGGAAAATCAATTAATCCGATCGATTAACGATATGAGGGATTAATTCAACTAAGTACATAATTAAATTATGATTAGTGACACTAATCATACACTAATACAATTACTTAACATTAATTATGCAAGACTAAAACAATTCATTAAAACAATGCATTCAAAAGTTTTTTTGAATTTATAAGAAAAGGGAAATACAAGAATACATTCTAAATACTTTTATACAAAAATATATATATATAAATACATGAAAATAATCCATAAAAATCTGGTCATAGGGTAGTACTACCCAAGATTTGATTTCAATTTTTTTATTTCCCAACTCCATAACCTTTCATAATCAAATCTTTCACACCCCATTCTCCTTTCATTTCAACATGATCTTACACTCCACCTCCATTTGAAAGACCAAGACTTTGCCTATAAATAGAGGGCTTCATTTTCATTATTTTCACACCAAAATATCTATTTCTCTCCTCTCAAAACCGGATCCCACACACACACACACTACAAACATTTTCATTCAAGTGTTCTTGGTGAAATTCAAGTGTTCTTGGTGAACTTCAAGTGTTCTTGGTTCAAATCTTGCAAGAGTTCCAACTTCTTCTCAATTTCATACTCCAAATACATCAAAGTAAGTAAATACTAACTTATTTCATCATATATTTATGTTTATATAAGTCTTGCATAATATATATAATCCCCAACAACAACAAGTTTCATAAAAACTCAAGTTTATAAGTTTCTAGTTTTATTTTTAAGTTGTTTCTTTAAATGTGTTTATGAATATATGAACACATTATAAAAGTGTTAATATTATGAAAACATGTGATATATATATGTGTTTTTATAACTATTATGACTTTTATACAAGTAGTCTTTGAATAAACAACAAGAATCATAAGTTGTTTCAAGTTTATAAACTACGGAATTTCGGCAGAATATTTGTATCGACTTTGAAAAATCATAACTAATTCATAACTCAACGAAATAAGTTGATTCTTGTCTCAAAAGTTAGATCTATGTCTTAACTATAGATCTGCAATTTTTCATAATTTATTTTGAAGTTTAAGACCTCCAGAAACTATTTGAGAAACCGAAAGTTTGACAGCTCAAAAATGGCCAACATAGCGTTTTTAACGAGCTTTTTCACCAACCTAAACAACTCGAAAAATGGCCGTTCTTGATTCTAAAAATCCTTTGTATATAGTAGCTTAATGACCTAGAAAACCAAAGTCTAAAACATTTTGGAGCTTGGTCAAAAACAGCCTCAAAGTAGGCCGAAAAACCTCCGAAAAAGCTGGAAAATTATATATATATAAACTTGACGTTTTAAGCAAATCTTATTTATAAACTTGTAATGTTGGGTGATTTAAGACATAAAAATCTATAAATATACATATTATCATATATTAGTAATATTAAGTCCTTATCATCATTTAGGACTCGGTTAAACACCTCCGGTTTCATCACCCATCAAACAACGCACTTTTGCATTTTTGCGCGTCGTTTTGCCATCACAAGTTCGGTGAGTCTTCATAGCCCCTATTTTTCACTATCTATTGGGGTGGAAATACATGCACTGTTTTTCATGTGGACATCAAAACTGTTTATTTCTTATATGTATTACATGTTTGGATTCCATCAGCCCTTATATCATGAACCGTTAATTGCATTTATTTGTAAGCGCGAGTATATTGTGGATAGATCTATTGGGAGTCATGTCCCCCATTCGTGTTAGCTCGGTTCGGCTAACAGCGAGTGCATATATATTCAACACACGGTATTACGTAGGGGAATACTGCACAGGGCAAACTCATTCTAATTAAGCTTCGGTTGCATGATTGTTTATGTAATACATACACGGAATTTATGATTTTATAAATTCAACTCATCTGATAATGTCCATACAACTGGTCTTTTCGCGTAAACCTATGAGCTCACCAACAATTTTTGTTGACGTATTTTAGCATGTATTTTCAGGTAATTAAGGCAAGTATGCCTTCAAAAGTAACCACTTTCAGGCTTCCGCACTTAAGGAGTCGCATTCTTTTTCAAACCGTCGGAGATTTATTTGCATTATTTTGGATAATTTAATTATGTATTCAAATCTCTGTACCTTGCGAACTACTCTTTATTATTTACGGGTTATGTAAGACATTTCTACCTTTTAAAGTTATATCGATGTATTTCTTTGAAAACGTCCATATAGTGGTCGTTCATTATGATTATGGTCACGCTTCCGCACTCGTCACGCCTCGCTGCCAACCGGGGTAGCAGGGTGTGACAGATTGGTATCAGAGCCATAGTTATAGTGAACTAGGTTGCATTAGTACCCTAGACTATAACTGCACATAAGATTTACTGATTTTAGAAATATTTTGTAACTTGTAACTAACTGAAAGACTATGCATGGGCCTTGATAGCAGAAAACATGTCTCACCAAGAGATAATCATCTTGTCCGACTCAGAAGAGGAGTATACCCCTACTAGCCCATGCAATCCGGAAGTATTTTCTGAGGAGGACCCGACCGAGGAGGAAGACCCCTCGGAGGACGAGGACCCGATGGAGGAATCCGAGGAAGAAACCATGGAGGAAGAACCGATGGAGGAAGAGGATCCTTCACCACCGACGGCCCCTGCTCGCGTCCCGTATCACCCGGCCGAACCATCCTATAAGCCGTATAGGCCTTATCCTAACGGCCCAAAGATGTTGTACACACCCCGGAAACGGGTAAACATACCAAGAAGGGAGTCTATTCCTGTTCCGACTCCCCAGCCCAATCCCCCGACACCACACCGACGGGTAGACGCCCGACGATGGACTTGGATACCGGAGACCCTCCGCGAATGGAGGCAGATGGAGGGAGTTCCTCCAAACTTCGAGATCGGAGGACCATCCTCCGCACCTGTCTCATCGCTCACTCAAGAGCCCGCCGATCAGACCATACCACTTTGGATCGCAAGGTCTACCAGGCATGACCACCAGATCCGGTCACTTAACCTGGATATCGGGGAGATGACCGCTCGTTTAGAGCGGGAGGAGTTGCAAAACTCCAACATATATTGGGCCAACCAGCACGCCCTTGCTATACAGCAGGACGGACTGAATGAGCTCCGGCAGCAACTAGCCGAGAGCCAAGCCCGGATCGAGGAGCTGACTCAGCGCCTCAACGCAATGGAAAAGGGAGAGACCCCCGATCACTCCCACACTTAGTACACATCTATCTATCTTTGTAATGGTAGGAAAATATCATGTAATAGTATACGACAAAATTTTCGGGTAATAACCCGCCCCTAATGTAAGAAAACTTCGAATGATTGATGACAATTGCAAGTTATTTATGAAATTGTGTTTGATGATTATAGTATTGTGCTTTAAGGAGAATTTACCTCTTTAAGATTCAATTTCTTACACTATGCTTTTTCTTTAAAATTTTAAGATAATGCCGCCGAAACGAACAATGAACGCTGCTGACATTGAAGAGCTAGTCGCACAAAGAGTGGCTGCCGCTATAGCCACATATGAGGCAAATAGGAATAGCTCAGCAAATGGAGATGGTGGTGCTAGCCGCACCACGGGAGGAACGGAAATCCACGCAAAAGGTTGTGGAATTAAAGGATTTTAAGTTGCAAACCCCGGTATTTCAACGGAACTGAAGGAGCCGTTGGCTTGATACGATGGTTTGAGAAGTTAGAATCTGTCTTTCGCGTCAGCGGATGTGCTGAGGGAGATAAGGTGAAGTTTGCTACTCACACCCTACAAGATAGCGCCCTCACGTGGTGGAATTCCTATGTCCAGTCTGTAAGTATCGATGAAGCCTACCAACTCACATGGTCCGCGTTAAAACAAATGATGACGGACGAGTATTGTCCGAGGAACGAACTCCAGAAAATGGAATCAGAGTTCTGGAACCTGTCGATGAAGGGAACAGATGTGATGGGGTACACCAACCGATTTCATGAGCTAAGCATTCTGTGCCCTCAAATGGTGACCCCGGAGTACAAAAAGATTGAACGTTACATTTGGGGACTCGCTCCTCAAATGCAAGGTAACGTGACTGCCTCAAACCCATCCACCCTGCAGGATGCCATCAGGATGGCCAATAATCTTATGGACCAAGTAGTCCGGAGAAATGAAGCTAAGGCCGGGGAGAACAAAAGAAAGTGGGAAGACAAGACGGGGAAGAATGCGGGTTCACAATCCAAAAAGCCCGAGACCATTAAGGCTTACGCAGCTGGAGCTGAGCCAAGAAGAGGTTATACCGGTACCAAGCCTTTCTGCACTAAATGCACCTTCCATCACAACCAGGGTCCCTGTCCAACCCACTGTGAGAAATGCAAACGTTTGGGGCATATGGCCAAGGACTGTAAGACAGGAGCCCCGGGAACCAGTGGTAGCAATCAAAAAGGCTGCTTTGTATGTGGAGTTACTGGGCACTTCAAGAGTGAGTGCCCGAAACTGAGGAATGGTGGAGGAGCTCAAGGGAGAGCTTTTGTGTTGGGAGCAGGTGACGCTCGTCAAGATCCCCACGTGGTATCAGGTACGTTTTTATTAAACGACATTTATGCTTACGTACTCTTTGATACTGGGCTGATAGGAGCTTTATATCTGATAAGTTTAGTAAGCAATTGAATGCCGCTCCTTTTCCCTTAGACAACTCTTATACTATAGAACTGGCTGACGGTAAAATAATAGAGGCAGGTAGTATCATTAAGGAATGCACACTGAAGCTGGCAGATCATCCCTTTAAAATAGACTTGATGCCTATAGAACTCGGAAGTTTCGACGTAGTAGTTGGTATGGATTGGTTGTCACACAATCATGCCGAGATTTTGTGTGGTAAGAAAGTGGTACGGGTACCACTCCACAAGAAGAAGTTCCTAACAGTCCAAGGAGAAAGAAAGAACCGACAGTTGAATGTCATATCCTGCCTAAGAACATTAAAGTGCCTTAGGAGAGGTTGTCATGCAGTACTAGTGCAAATTGTAGAAAAAGAGGCGGAGGAGAAGCGACTTGAGGATATTCCAGTGGTTTGTGACTATCCGAAGGTCTTCCCGGAAGATTTGCCTGGACTTCCGCCAACTAGACAAGTAGAGTTCCAAATCGATTTGGTGCCGGGAGCTGCACCGATCGCAAGAGCCCCATATAGGCTCGCCCCTTCTGAGATGCAAGAGCTATCCAATCAATTACAAGAGCTGATGGATAAAGGATTCATTCGACCAAGTTCCTCACTTTGGGGAGCTCCGGTCTTGTTCGTGAAAAAGAAAGACGGATCCTTCAGAATGTGCATAGACTACCGAGAGCTAAACAAGTTAACGGTAAAGAACCGCTACCCTCTCCCCAGAATTGACGACCTGTTTGACCAACTGCAAGGATCTAGTTTCTACTCTAAGATTGATCTGCGATCCGGGTATCATCAAGTAAAGGTTCGGGAAGAAGACATACCCAAGACAGCATTCAGAACTCGTTATGGACATTACGAATTCCAGGTAGTGCCATTCGGTTTGACTAACGCACCAGCCGTATTCATGGACCTCATGAATCGTGTGTGTAAACCGTATCTGGACAAATTTGTGATAGTGTTCATAGACGATATTCTCATCTATTCCAAAAATAAGGAAGAACATGAACAACATCTCAAGTTGATCTTGGAGTTGCTAGAAAAGGAACAGTTATACGCCAAATTTTCAAAATGTGAATTTTGGTTGCGAGAAGTTAAATTCCTTGGACATGTGATCAACAGCCAGGGAATCCAAGTTGATCCATCAAAAATCGAGGCCATAAAGAACTGGGCGACTCCTAGAACCCCCACGGAAATCCGCCAATTTCTAGGACTTGCCGGTTATTATAGGCGATTTATCGAAAACTTCTCAAAGATAGCGGGTTCCTTAACGGAATTGACTCGAAAGGATGTGAAGTATATCTGGGGTGAAGAGCAAGAAAAGGCGTTTCAGCAGTTAAAGCAAAGGTTGTGTAGTGCACCAATTCTGTCCTTACCTGAAGGGACTGAAAATTTTGTGGTCTACTGTGATGCCTCACACAATGGATTAGGTTGTGTGCTCATGCAAAGGGATAGAGTCATTGCTTACGCATCACGGCAGCTCAAAATTCACGAGGTGAATTATACGACTCATGACTTGGAGCTTGGAGCAGTGGTGTTTGCTCTCAAAATATGGAGGCACTACCTGTATGGAACTAAATGCACAGTATTCACAGACCATAAGAGCCTTCAGCATATTCTGAACCAGAAAGAGTTAAACATGAGGCAACGTCGTTGGGTTGAACTACTTAGTGACTATGACTGCGAAATTCGTTATCATCCGGGGAAGGCGAATGTCGTAGCTGATGCCCTGAGCCGAAAGGAACGGGTTAAACCCTTGAGAGTCCGAGCTTTGGTCATGACTATACAGTCAAACCTAAACTCTCAAGTCCGCGAGGCACAAGAAGAAGCAGTCAAGGAGGGTAATATACTGGATGAAGCCTTGAGAGGGATGGATAAGCAGTTCGAAATCAAGCCGGATGGATGTCGACACTTCATGGGCAGAATTTGGTTACCAAAATTCGGAGGAGTAAGAAAGCTGGTCATGGATGAAGGGCATAAGACAAGATATGCTATTCATCCAGGGGCAGATAAAATGTATCACGACTTGAAAGGAATGTACTGGTGGCCAAATATGAAGGCTGACATTGCTACCTACGTCAGCAAGTGCTTAACATGTTTGAAGGTTAAAGCTGAGCACCAAAAACCATCAGGATTGCTAGTTCAACCAGAAATACCCCAGTGGAAGTGGGAAAACATCACCATGGATTTCATCACCAAGTTGCCAAAGACGTCTGGAGGTTATGACACTATTTGGGTGATTGTGGATCGGCTTACCAAAACCGCACATTTCCTGCCCATTAAGGAGACTGATAAGATGGATAAGTTAACACGAATCTATCTTAAAGAAGTCGTCTCAAGGCATGGAGTGCCAGTATCAATTATATCAGACAGAGACAGCCGGTTCACATCAAGATTTTGGCAGTCATTGCAAGAAGCACTGGGTACACGCCTAGATATGAGCACAGCCTATCACCCACAAACGGATGGTCAGAGTGAAAGGACGATTCAGACGCTGGAAGACATGTTAAGGGCATGTGTCATCGATTTTGGCAAAAGTTGGGACAGACACCTGCCATTAGTCGAGTTTTCCTATAACAACAACTATCACTCAAGCATTAAGACCGCCCCATTCGAGGCACTCTACGGGCGAAAGTGTCGATCACCTCTTTGTTGGGCTGAAGTAGGAGATAGTCAGATTACTGGACCGGAAATCATTCAGGAGACTACAGAAAAGATAGCCCAGATTCGTAACCGATTAAAGATCGCGCGGGATCGACAGAAAAGTTATGCAGACATTCGACGGAAGGATTTGGAATTCCAAGAGGGAGATCAAGTAATGTTGAAAGTCTCGCCTTGGAAAGGCGTAATCCGTTTTGGGAAACGAGGAAAACTCAATCCTCGTTATATCGGACCATTCAAGATCACCAAAAGAATTGGCCCGGTAGCTTACCGACTCGACCTGCCCCCAGAGCTTAGTAATGTTCATAATACCTTCCACGTGTCCAATCTTAAGAAGTGTCTGGCTGATGAATCACTCGTTATACCCATGGACGAGCTGGAGTTAGACGATAAGTTAAACTTCATTGAGCAACCTGTAGAAATAATGGACCGAGAAGTCAAGAAACTAAAGCACAGTCGGATCCCGATAATAAAAGTCAGATGGAACTCTAAGCGAGGTCCTGAGTTTACATGGGAACGAGAAGATCAGTTCCGGGAAAAATACCCTCACCTGTTCTCGGATACTCAAGCAGTGGAGAACACGAGCTAATTTCGGGACGAAATTCCCTTAACAGGGGGAGACTGTAACATCCGGCCCTAAACCAGGTTAGCAACAAAACCCTAATCTACATTTAATAGTCAATTATAGCCTAATCAATGGTCATTAGAAATTAATCAAGTGATTAACAAGGCTTATTAGAAAATTCAACTCAATTTGAATCAAATTCATCGGTGCGATGAATCGGGAAATCAATTAATCCGATCAATTTACGATATGAGGGATTAATTCAACTAAGTACATAATTAAATTATGATTAGTGACACTAATCATACACTAATACAATTACTTAACATTAATTATGCAAGACTAAAACAATTCATTAAAACAATGCATTCAAAAGTATTTATGAATTTACAAGAAAAGGGAAATACAAGAATACATTCTAAATACTTTTATACAAAAAAATATATATAAATACATGAAAATAATCCATAAAAATCTGGTCATAGGGTAGTACTACCCAAGATTTGATTTCAATTTTTTATTTCCCAACTCCATAACCTTTCATAATCAAATCTTTCACACCCCATTCTCCTTTCATTTCAACATGATCTTACACTCCACCTCCATTTGAAAGACCAAGACTTTGCCTATAAATAGAGGGCTTCCTTTTCATTATTTTCACACCAAAATATCTCTTTCTCTCCTCTCAAAACCGGATCCCACACACACACACACACTACAAACATTTTCATTCAAGTGTTCTTGGTGAAATTCAAGTGTTCTTGGTGAACTTCAAGTGTTCTTGGTTCAAATCTTGCAAGAGTTCCAACTTCTTCTCAATTTCATACTCCAAATACATCAAAGTAAGTAAATACTAACTTATTTCATCATATATTTATGTTTATATAAGTCTTGCATAATATATATAATCACCAACAACAACAAGTTTCATAAAAACTCAAGTTTATAAGTTTCTAGTTTTATTTTTAAGTTGTTTCTTTAAATGTGTTTATGAATATATGAACACATTATAAAAGTGTTAATATTATGAAAACATGTGATATATATGTGTTTTTATAACTATTATGACTTTTATACAAGTAGTCTTTGAATAAACAACAAGAATCATAAGTTGTTTTAAATTTATAAACTACGGAATTTCGGCAGAATATTTGTATCGACTTTGAAAAATCATAACTAATTCATAACTCAACGAAATGAGTTGATTCTTGTCTCAAAAGTTAGATCTATGTCTTAACTATAGATCTGCAATTTTTCATAATTTATTTTGAAGTTTAAGACCTCCAGAAATTATTTGAAAAACCGAAAGTTTGACAGCTCAAAAATGGCCAACATAGCGTTTTTAACGAGATTTTTCACCAACCTAAACAACTCGAAAAATGGCCGTTCTTGATTCTAAAAATCCTTTGTATATAGTAGTTTAATGTCCTAGAAAACCAAAGTCTAAAACATTTTGGAGCTTGGTCAAAGACAGCCTCAAAGTAGGCCGAAAAACCTCCGAAAAAGCTGGAAAATTATATATATATAAACTTGACGTTTTAAGCAAATCTTATTTTTAAACTTGTAATGTTGGGTGATTTAAGACATAAAAATCTATAAATATACATATTATCATATATTAGTAACATTAAGTCCTTATTATCATTTAGGACTCGGTTAACCATCTCCGGTTTCATCACCCATCAAACTACGCAAACTTGCATTTTGCGCATATTTCTCCATCACAAGTTCGGTGAGTCTTCATAGCCCCTATTTTTCACTATCTATTGGGGTGGAAATACATGCACTGTTTTTCATATGGACATCAAAACTGTTTATTTCTTATATGTATTACATGTTCGGATTCCATCAGCCCTTATATCATGAACCGTTAATTGCATTTATTTGTAAGCGCGAGTATATTGTGGATAGATCTATTGGGAGTCATGTCCCCCATTCGTGTTAGCTCGGTTCGGCTAACAGCGAGTGCATATATATTCAACACACGGTATTACGTATGGGAATACTGCACAGGGCAAACTCATTCTAATTAAGCTTCGGTTGCATGATGGTTTATGTAATACATACACGGAATTTATGATTTTATAAATTCAACTCATCTGATAATGTCCATACAACTGGTCTTTTCGCGTAAACCTATGAGCTCACCAACAATTTTTGTTGACGTATTTTAGCATGTATTTTCAGGTAATTAAGGCAAGTATGCCTTCAGAAGTAACCACTTTCAAGCTTCCGCACTTAAGGAGTCGCATTCTTTTTCAAACCGTCGGAGATTTATTTGCATTATTTTGGATAATTTAATTATGTATTCAAATCTCTGTACCTTGCGAACTACTCTTTATTATTTACGGGTTATGTAAAACGTTTCTACCTTTTAAGGTTATATCGATGTATTTTTGAAAACGTCCATATAGTGGTCGTTCATTATGATTATGGTTACGCTTCCGCACTCGTCACGCCTCGCTGCCAACCGGGGTAGCAGGGTGTGACACCCTAGGTGCCTGATGCAATCCATATAGAGCCTTATCTAAACGATATACTCTATCAGGATACTTTGGATTTGTAAATCCGGGCGGTTGTTCTACATACACCAACTCCTTCACTTTCCCATACAGGAAAGCACTCTTAACATCTAACTGATATACCTTAAAGCCTTTGAAGGAGGCAAAAGCTAGAAACAACCTAATGGCTTCCAGCCTTGCTACTGGTGCAAAAACCTCGTTGTAATCGATTCCCTCCTCTTGGTTGAAACCCTTTACAACTAACCTTAGCCTTGTTGCGCGTGACTATACCCCGATCGTCTCTCTTGCACTTAAAAACCCATTTGGTTCCTATGGCAACTTCCCCTCGAGGTAATGGAACTAACTCCCACACTTCTAGTTTCCTAAATTGCGAAAGTTCTTCCTGCATCGCTTCAACCCAGGAGTTATCCTTAAGTGCCATTTGCACATTCTTAGGCTCTACTTGCGATATGAAACATGAATAGAGACATGTGTGATATGCCTCGGAGTCGTTTATCATCGACAACAACACAGTGTTGTTATTTACACTACTCCGAGTCCTCACACCCTCGTTAGGATTTCCTATGATGCTTTCTAATGGATGGTTCTTGTTAATCCTAGAGGTCTCTATATCATCAACCCTTAGATTATCTCCTAAGTTAGATCCTATTTCACCTAATGGGGGAACAGGCTCAGTTTCTACATTTTCCTCCTCATGATCATTTTCCTCAGAGTTGGAACTTGTTGCTTGAGTCTGATTCTCAGTGGTAGGTGCTTCTTGATCAGCAACTTCTGGAGATCTATCTACAGTCGCAGTAGGCTCGGATGTGGATTCAAACGTAGTCCTCGGAAAAATATGGCCATCGTCATTTAGGTGCAACGTCGCCATGTCTTTTTCGATTGTACCTGCAGTATCATCCAAAGGAATGTTAAATGACTCAAATAACTTGTCATAGTCAAATATCCATTCCGGACCAGTTTGGGGTTCATGTGTATAACTTGTGACTTCAATATTATACACAATCTCCACAGTACCACTCGTTTTGTTAAAAACCCGTTTGTTTGGTGAGTTCGGCACGTAACCTAGGAAGTATCCTTCGTCAGCCTTTTCGCCAAACTTCGGTTGATGTTTTGTTCGTAATAGAGTGCATGGTACCCCAAACGGTTCGAATCCAGTTAAGTTAGGTGGCCGTTTATTCAAAATTTCATAGCATGTTTTGTTCAAAGATTTGACTGTAAGGACTCGGTTTAAAATATGGCACGCGGTATTCACTGCTTCCCCCCAAAACATGGTAGGAAGCTTTGAATCCGAAAGCATAGTCCTTGCAGCCTCAATCAATGTTCTATTTTGACGTTCGGCCACCCCGTTTTGTTGAGGTTCATATGGTGCACTGAATTGATGCACTATGCCCTTTGATAGGCAATATACACCAATTACAGTGTTTTCGAATTCAGTCCCATTATCACTACGAATATTTTTAACCCGTGTTCCGTAGGAGTTTTCCATTTGGTCTAAGAACCCGATAAGCTTGGAAGTCGTCTCGTCCTTTGTACCTAAAAAGAAAACCCAAGAAAACCGTGAGTAATCGTCAGTGATAACTAAACAAAACCAACTACCTCCTATACTCCTTTTGTTGATAGGGCCGAAAAGGTCCATATGCAACAAATCGAATGTTGAGGATATCGAGTTCTGCTTCTTGGACTTGTGTGTCTTTTTATGTTGCTTGCCCTTCATGCACGGTAGACACTTGTCCTCGAACTGAAAGCTCTTCATTGGCACACCTTGCACCAGTCCATTCTTCGTTATGTAATTCATCTTTCTTAGGTGCAGGTGAGCCATGCGTCTGTGCCACAGTACGGATTCCGTCTCCGAAGCTTTGGATAATAGAAAGATTGGCCCCATCGAAGACTCCGGCTTGTTCATATCCAGCATGTACAAGTCATTCTTCCTTGGCGCCCGCATCAACACCCATTCTTCAGGAATCTTGAATCCCGGCTTTAGCACTAACGCCTCAGTGTCAGTAAATAACACTGAGTTCTTCTTATCACAGATTTGAGATACACTAATGAGATTGTGAACCAGTTTATCAACGTGATAAACTTGGTCCAACTTGATTGTCCCATTAGTGACCACTCCGGTACCCGTGATATTTCCACCTTTGTTCCCCGCGAATGATACGAATCCCCGATTCCCACCCTTGAAGTCTGTTAGCAGACCTCTTTCCCCTGTCATGTGCCTGGAGCATCCACTGTCGATGAACCATTTGTTGTTTGGACCTGTGGTAATCTCCTGCACATGAAAGAAAATAGGTTAGTTATCACGGGGAACCCAAGCCATGACTGACTTGGTAATACCATTCTCGTCCACATACTTGAACTCTTTCAAATACCCATCTCTCCTTTCAGGTGACTTGGGTCTTTGAACTGGAGTCTGTTGTGGTGCCGAGTGATTTAAGTTCACTCTTTGCCTTGGAGTAGGCATTTGTTGTGGAGCTCTAGAATAGTTCCTATTATATGGCATTTCGGATTGTGAACCCTGAGCTCTTACCGGTGCGTACTGTCTAACTGGAGTGTGAGACCTAACTGGAGTGTGTGACCTGCTAGGTGTTGTGCTCCTATAGACTTGTTGTGGTGCTGACCTAGATTGATTAATGACACGATTCGGCGAATTTGTTCTAATCACTTCCTTTGGTCCAATCTTAACCGGTGTGTTTTTCACAACTTGTTTGGGTGCGGCCTGCACAGCTTTCTCGGTACTTTGAGAACTACTGGTGCTTGCCACACTGGTTGAGGGCTTAACAGGTGTTGGATTCACTGTCTTAGGTGTAACATCGGCTTTCCTAAGTGGACAGTGAGAAGCAACATGCCCCTTCTCGTGACATCTAAAGCAAGACATCTTATCTATGGACTTTTTGTGTGTTCCCTTAGATCGAGGTGTCTCACTAGTGTCTATTTCCTTTGGTACATCTACGGTGTCTGGCTCGTCGACCTGATCAGCCCAAGCAATTTTCTGTTTTCCTGCAGGTGTTTCACTGGAGGAAGACACAAATTTGACTTTCTTAACCTTGACGGTTGAGTCATCCACCTTAGGTGTATTTTCCACTATAGGCTCTGGTGTCGGTGTAGGTAGGTCCTCTAAGTCTACTGACTTGTCAGTTTTCTCCTGAGGCTGAGGGACATAGTTTGCATTGAAAGGTGGAGGAATTTCGTGAAATCCTAGACCTACGGGCTTCTTAGACTGTCTTTGGGCATCTAAAACTTTCCCTAGGTTTAGGCTCGAATTCATAAACTTCTCCAGCTTGCTTTTCGCCTCTGCTACCTTAACCTTTGTTTCAGCTAGCTCTATGTCCTTGTCCTTAAGACTTTTGGTCAAGGCTTCTACGTGCTCATACATTAGCTCTATCCTAACACACTGCTCACTCAGTTTGTCTTTTAGAACTATTACGTCTTGAGCATCAGCCTTAAGCTTTTCTTTAAGATCTTGCTTGATATCATTTAGGCTAGCGTTTTCAATTTTTAAGTTCTCATTTTGAGCAGATATGGTTTTATGTGATTCTAGGACTAGATTTAACCTATCGTTAGAATTAACACACAAAGCACATAATTCACGAAATAGAGAATAAGTCAGACTAACCTTTGAGTTATCAGATTCCACGTTGGCCATCTGAGCAGTAAACTCCAGCACTGTCTGATCATTCGCCTTCTCTACCCATGTCGGACTGCTGTCCCTTGTGGTCTGCTCGTCCCCATCACACCCAGTTTCTGTGACTTCAGCCATGAAGGCTCTAAAATTTGACTCAGGACGTGAACTCCAGTCATATGTACCATCTAGATGTCTGTCTGAAGTGACATTAGATAGTAGACCCGCTAGGTTGGCTTGACCAGATGATGAACTCAGAAGGTATCGTTGTTGGGACTGATTTTGGAACTGTCCCTGATGCTGACTCTGCCCTTGGTATGTCTCCACCTTCGGTCTCTGACACTCCCTGGCGAAGTGTCCCAGTCCTTGACAGTTGTAGCATTTCACCTTGGACTTATCAAATCCTATCCCCTTGTTGTTCATCTGCAGATTCCTCCCAGTTCTTTTAATGAATCTCTTAACCCTCTGGGTTACCATGGCCAGTTGCCATTTAAGATCCATTTCCTCAAGATCATCAGGGTCGACCTGATCGTAGTCCTCATCCCAGAGAGAAGGATCGTTAATCTTCCCTTGAACGCAATTTCCGAATGCGGCCACAAAAGAAGCAAGCAGATTCAGATGTTCTTCCGCAGATTTTGCGCTCATTGGCATCTTCGAATAGCTCTGAGATGTAGATGGTTGTTGAACTTGAGGTTGCGGCTCTTCCGATTTTCCTAATCCTAAGAACGCGCGATTCAATGAGTCATCAGTCTCTGCTGGTGACGACGTTTCTCCAGTGAAAAACGCTGTAGCAGTCATCGGTTCAGGTGTCACTGAAGGCTTTGTTGTCTTTCCAAAATACATTGCTGGATTCTGGAATTGTTCATAGTCGGTTTCGGCCTTCAGTAGCTCGAAGTGATATGCCTGCAACGTTCCCACAATATCATCCAGAGATTGAGAATAGTACTTGTCCTTGTTCAACTTGATCATTGCCACGTACATAGCCCATTTGGCTGGTAAGGCATCAAGAAGCTTGTTGTTCTTGTCAGTATCAGTAAACTCAATCCCGTGGCTTTCAAGTTCCGTCAATAGATGATAGAACCGGGTGATAATATCATCCAGCTGTTCATCCTTTAACGCCTTGAAAATAGCGAACTGTTGTTTCAACAGCTCTGTACGCTTTCTACGTACCCTAGGATTTCCCTCACACCTCTTCTCTAGAGACTCCCTAAGTTCCTTAGATGTCTTCTGAGTCCTAAATGTGTGTAGAATATCCTGAGGCAAAGCGATTCGAATCAGTGAGAAAGCTTTGTTTTCGGCTTCATACATTTTCTTGTCATCCTCCTTCATCATTTGGTATGACAAGACCTTCTGACGGCCTTCAACTTCTGATACTGGTGGAATATACCCTTCGTCGATACACACCCACATGCGCATGTCATTAAAGCGCACGAAATCGGTAAACCGATCTTTCCACCAGTAATAATCTTCGACTTTCATCAGCTTGGGCGGAGCGTTTGCCTTCCCGACCTCGTGGTCCATTTCTAGGAATTTTTGAAGATTAGACATCTTTCCGAAAGTAATTTAATTTACCTTAATTAATTTAATTCAAAACTAATGTGAATTAATTCTTTCGAATCTAGGTAGATTCGAATGCAATCAGATTCAATTTATTTGGGATTAAATTCGATTAAGTGTTATAGTTCAATTAGATTCGAAATTAAGTCAGATTCGAAACCTCCACAGATTCGAAGGTCAGAGCAAACTCGAAACTACAGCAGATTTGAACCCCTATTCGAAACTAAGCTAAACTTGAAATAAACTCGAAACTAAGCTAGACTCGAGATCCTATTCGAATGAAGCAACAGACTCGAAACTAGGTAGATTCGAAACCCTCTGAAACAGACTCGAAAGGAGCGGATTTTGGTTAGACTCGACACTAAGTGTAACCCTAATTACCCCTATTAATTCAAGCGCCGCAAACTCGAGAAACGGCTAACACTTTGATTTTTTGACGTTTTGCAGATTAAATCACTATTTTTCCAAAGAAAAATAATGATTTCGATCAAAAACGTGAAAAACCACAAAGTGTTTTCCGAATAAGAATTTGCTAAGCTTGAAAACTCGATTTTGAGAGAAAAACCGTCCAACTAGCGTCAAGAAACCTAGAATGTATCTAGATGAACACGAAGAACACCAAGAACACTCCGTAGGCTTTGATACCACTTGTAAGGTCTACCTAACACAAGATCTATCTAGACGCGGAGCCGTCAACGAGTGCGGAATCCTCGTTAACGGGTAGACGGAAACAACTCTCAACTACGAAACACGGAGACTATCAGAGGCTGAACGAACGACACACGAACGATCCTACGCACTGATTCTCTCCGAAAGAACACACACCAAGCTGATAAACTCGAGATCGCTTTATGCTTAATCCCTCACGAATTCTGCAAAAAGTCTCATAATATCTCGAGTCTATCCCTAATTATAGACCCTGATTCGAGTCTGATGTGGGCCAAACTCGAATCTGGCCCAAGGCCCATTCGAGTCTGTCCACAAAGACACTCTCGAATCTGGTCATATTCGAATCTATGGCTACATTTGAATCTATAACAGATTCGAATGCCAAGCCTTAAATAATTCGAATCTAGCATTTCATATAAACAACTAAGTGTTGAAACTTATGTTATTACCTTATGATTGATTTTATCTTTGTACATTATGTTTGAACTTCTTGTAATACGTTACATCAAGTTCAAACATACAAACACTAATAAATATCAACCATATATAAACATATATAACAAACACTTGCTAAACCACAATGTTGGATCACTTAGACTGCTATGGTCACACAGGATGTACCAACAGCGATCTCGAGTTTATCATCAGTGTTAGTGCCGTTTCGGAGAGAATCAGTTCGTAGGATCGTTCGTGTGTCGTTCGTTCAGCCTCTGATAGTCCCCATGTTTCGTGTGTGAGAGTTGTTTCCGTCTACCCGTTAACGAGGATTCCGCACTTGTTGACGGTTCCGCGTCTAGATAGATCTCGTAGTGGTAGACCTTACAAGTGGTATCAGAGCCTACGGAGTATTCTTGGTGTTCTTCGTGTTCATCTAGATACATTCTAGGTTTCTTGACGCTTTTGGACGGTTTTACTCTCAAAATCGTGTTTTTCGTGTTTGTCGAGCTTAGCAAATAGTAATCCGGGAATTTTTTTTTATTTTTCACGTTTTTGATCGAAATCAATATTTTTCATTGCAAAAATATTGATTTAATCTGTAAAACGTTAAAAAATCAAAGTGTTAGCCGTTTTTCGAGTTTGCGGCTCTCGAATCTATTAGGGGTAATTAGGGTTTCACTTAGTTTCGAGTCTAACGAAATACGCTCCTTTCGAGTCTGATACAGAGGGTTTCGAATCTAATTCAAGTTTGTGCTACATTCAAATAGGGTCTCGAGTCTACTTCCTTTCGAGTTTAATTCGAATTTGGTCTAGTATCGAATAGGTTTCGAATCTGCTGTGTCTTCGAGTTTGCACTGACCTTCGAATCTGAGGAATTTTGAATCTGTCATCAGTTTCGAATTTAATTGACTTACAACACTTAATCGAATTTAATCCCAAATAAATTGGAATCTAATTATATTCGAATCTACCTAGATTCGAAAGAATTAATTCAAATTAGTTTCGAATTAAATTATTTAAGCTCAAATTCAATTCCTTTTGAAAAGATGTCAAATCTTCAAAAATTCCTGGAAATGGACCACGAGGTCGGGAAGGCAAACGCTCCGCCTAAGCTGATGAAACTTGAAGATTATTACTGGTGGAAAGATCGGTTTACCGATTTCGTGCGTTTTAATGACATGCGCATGTGGGTGTGTATCGACGAAGGATATATTCCACCAGTTTCTGAAGTTGAAGGCCGTCAGAAAGTCTTATCATACCAAATGATGAAAGAGGATGCTAAGAAATTGTATGAAGCCGAAAACAAAGCTTTCTCGATAATTAGAATGGCGTTGCCTCAGGATATACTACACACATTTAGGACTCAAAAGACGTCGAAGGAACTTTGGGAGTCTCTAGAAAAGAGGTGTGAGGGTAATCCTAGGGTTCGTAGAAAGCGTACAGAGCTGTTGAAAAAACAGTTTGCGATTTTCAAGGCTTTAAAGGATGAACAGCTGGATGATATCATCACCCGGTTCTATCATCTGTTGACGGAAATTGAAAGTCACGGGATTGAGTATACGGACACCGACAAGAACAACAAGCTTCTTGATGCCTTACCAGTCAAATGGGCTATGTATGTGGCAATGATCAAGCTTAATGAAGACAAGTATTATACTCAATCTCTGGAGGATATCGTGGGAACGTTGAGGGCATATCACTTCGAGCTACCGAAAGCCGAAACTGATTACGAACAAGTCCAGAATCCAGCGATGTATTTTGGAAAGTCAACAAAACCTTCAGCGACCGCCGATCTGAAGACTGCTACAGCGTTTTTCACCGGAGAAACGTCGTCACCAGCAGAGTCTGATGACACATTGAATCGAGCGTTCTTAGGATTAGGAAGATTGGAAGAACCGCAGCCTCAAGTACAACAGGCATCGACATCTCAGAGCTATTCCAAGATGCCCATGAGCGCAAAATCGGCGGAAGAACATTTGAATCTCCTTGCTTCATTTGTGGCCGCGTATGGGAATTGTGTTCAGGGGAAGATTAACGATCCTGCTCTCTGGGATGAAGACTACGATCAGGTCGACCCTGATGATCTTGAGGAAATGGATCTTAAATGGCAACTGGCCATGGTAACCCAACGGGTTAAGAGATTCATCAAGAGAACTGGGAGGAATCTGACAATGAACAACAAGGGGATTGGATTTGGTAAGTCCAAGGTAAAGTGCTACAATTCTCAAAGTCTGGGACACTTTGCCAGAGAATGCCAGAGATCGAAGGTCGAAACGTACCAAGGGCAGAGTCAGCATCAAGGACAGTTTCAGAATCAGTCTCAACAACGATACCTTCCAAGTTCATCTAACGGTCAAGCCAATCTAGCTGGTCTACTATCCAATGTCACTTCAGACAGACAGCTAGATGGTACTTATGACTGGAGCTTACATCCAGAATCAAATGCTCGGGCTTTTATGGCTGAAGTCACGGAGACTGGGTGTGAAGGAGAAGAGCAGACGACAAGGGAAAACAGTCCGATGTGGGTGGAAAAGACGAATGATCAGACAGTTCTGGAGTTTGCTGCTCAGATGGCCAACATGGAATCTGATAACTCAAAGGTTAGTCTGACTTACTCTCTTTTTCGTGAACTATGTGCGTTGTGTGTTAATTCTAACGATAGGTTAAATCTAGTCTTAGAATCACATAAAACCATAACTGCTCAAAATGAGAATTTGAAAATTGAAAACGCTAGCCTGAACGATATTAAGCAAGATCTTAAAGAAAAACTTAAAGCTGATGCTCAAGACGTAATAGTTCTGAAAGACAAACTGAGTGAGCAGTGTGTTAGAATAGAGCTTATGTATGAACATGTAGAGGCTTTGACCAAAAACCTTAAAGACAAAGACATAGAGCTAGCTGAAACAAAGGTAAAGGTAGCAGAGGCAAACAGTAAGCTAGAGAAGTTTAGGAATTCAAGCCTAAATCTAGGGAAAGTTTTAGATGCCCAAAGACAGTATAAAAAGCCCGTAGGTCTAGGATTTCATGAAATTCCTCCACCTTTTAATGCAAACTATGTGCCTCAACCTCAGGAGAAAACTGACAAATCAGTAGACTTAGAGGGCACACCTGAACCTATATCTGAGCCTATAGTAGAAAATACACCTAAGGTGGCTGACACAACTGTCAAGGTTAAGAAAGTCAAATTTGTGACTTCCTCCAGTGAAACACCTGCAGGAAAACATAAAATTGATTGGGCTGATCAGGACGATGAGCCAGTCGCCATAGATGTACAAAAGGACCAAGACACGAGTGAGACACCTAAGTCTAAGGGAACACATAAGAAGTCCATAGATAAGATGTCTTGCTTTAGATATCATGAAAAGGGGCATGTTGCTTCTCACTGTCCGCTTAGGAAAGCCGAAGTTACACCTAAGACAGTGAACCCAACACCTGTTAAGCCCTCAACCAGTGCGGCGAGCACCAGTAGTTCTCAAAGTACCGAGAAAACTGTGAGGCCCGCACCAAAACAAGTTGTGAAACAAACACCGGTAAAGGTTGGACCAAAGGAAGTGGTTAGGACAAATTCACCGAATTGTGTCATTAATCAATCTAGGTCAGCACCTCAACAAGTCTATAGGAGCACAACACCTAGCAGGTCACACACTCCAGTTAGGTCTCATACTCCAGTTAGACAGTACGCCCCGGTAAGAGCTCAGGGATCACATTCAGAGATGCAATATAATCGTAATTATTCTAGAGCTCCACAACAAATGCCTACTCAGAGGCAAAGAGTGAATTTAAATCACTCGGAACCACAACAAACTCCTGTTTAACGACCCAAGTCACCTGAAAGGCGAGATGGGTACTTGAAAGAGTTTAAGTATGTGGACAAGAATGGTATAACCAACTCAGTCATGGCTTGGGTTCCCCGTGATAACTAACCTATTTTCTTTCATGTGCAGGAGATTACCACCGGTCCAAACAACAAGTGGTTCGTCGACAATGGATGCTCCAGGCACATGACGGGGGAAAGAGGTCTACTTACAGACTTCAAGGGTGGGAATCGGGGGTTTGTATCATTCGCCGGTAACAAAGGTGGAAACATCACGGGTACCGGAGTGGTCACTAATGGGACGATCAAGTTGGACCAAGTTTATCACATTGATAAACTGGTTCACAATCTCATTAGTGTATCTCAAATCTGTGACAAGAAGAACTCAGTGTTGTTCACGGACACTGAGGCGTTAGTGCTAAAGCCGGGATTCAAGATTCCTGAAGAATGGGTATTGATGCGGGCACCAAGGAAGAATGACTTGTACATGCTAGATATGAACAAGCCAGAGACTTCGATGGGGCCAATCTGTCTTTTATCAAAAGCTTCGGAGACGGAATCGGTACTGTGGCACAGACGCATGGCTCACTTGCACCTAAGGAAGATGAACTACATAACGAAGAATGGATTGGTGCAAGGTGTCCCTATGAAGAGCTTTCAGTTCGAGGACAAGTGTCTACCGTGCAAGAAGGGCAAACAACATAAGAAGACACACAAGTCCAAGACGCAGAACTCCATAACCTCAACATTCGATTTGTTGCACATGGACCTCTTCGGGCCAATCAACAAAAGGAGTATAGGAGGTAGTTGGTTCTGTTTGGTTATCACTGATGATTACTCACGCTTTTCTTGGGTTTTCTTTTTAGGTACAAAGGACGAGACGGCTTCCAAGCTCATCGGGTTCTTAGACCAAGTGGAGAATTCCTACGGAACAAGGGTTAAAAGGATACGTAGTGATAATGGAACTGAGTTCAAAAACACTGTAATTGGTGTATATTGCCTCTCAAAGGGCATAGTGCATCAATTCAGTGCACCATATGAGCCTCAACAAAATGGGGTAGCCGAACGTAAAAATAGGACATTGATTGAGGCTGCAAGGACAATGCTTTCGGATTCAAAGCTTCCTACCATGTTTTGGGGGGAGGCAGTGAATACCGCGTGCCATATTTTAAACCGAGTCCTTACAGTCAAATCTTTGAACAAAACATGTTATGAAATTTTGAATAAACGGCCACCTAATTTAACTGGATTCGAACCGTTTGGGGTACCATGCACTCTTTTACGTACAAAACATCAACCGAAGTTTGGTGAAAAGGCTGATGAAGGATACTTCCTAGGTTATGTCCCGAACTCACCAAACAAACGAGTTTTTAATAAAACAAATGGTACGGTAGAGATTGTGTATAACATTGAAGTCACCAGTTATACACATGAACCCCAAACTGGTCCGGAATGGATATTTGACTATGATAAATTATTTGAGTCATTTAACATTCCTTTGGATGAAAATGCAGGTACAATCGAAAAGGACATGGCAACGTTGCATCTGAATGACGAAGGCCATACCTTTCCGAGAACTACGTTTGAATCCACAACCGAGCCTACTGCGACTGTAGATGGATCTCCAGAAGTTGCTGATCCAGAAGCACCTACCACTGAGAATCAGACTCAAGTAACAAGTTCCAACTCTGAGGAAAACGTCCATGAGGAGGAAAATGTAGAAACTGAGCCTGTTCCCCCATTAGGTGAAATAGGATCTAACTTAGGAGATAATCTAAGAGTTGATGAGATAGAGACCTCTAGGATTAACAAGAACCATCCAATAGAAAGCATCATAGGAAATCCTAACGAGGGTGTGAGGACTAGGAGTAGTTTAAATAACAACACTGTGTTGTTGTCGATGATAAATGACTCCGAGGCATATCATACATGTCTCTATTCTTGTTTCATATCGCAAGTAGAGCCTAAGAATGTGCAAATGGCACTTAAGGATAACTCCTGGGTTGAAGCGATGCAGGAAGAAGTCTCGCAGTTTAGGAAACTAGAAGTGTGGGAGTTAGTTCCATTACCTCGAGGGGAAGTTGCCATAGGAACCAAATGGGTTTTTAAGTGCAAAAGAGACGATCGGGGTATAGTCACGCGCAACAAGGCTAGGCTAGTTGTAAAGGGTTTCAACCAATAGGAGGGAATCGATTACAACGAGGTATTTGCACTAGTAGCAAGGCTGGAAGCCATTAGGTTGGTTCTAGCGTTTGCCTCCTTCAAGGGATTTAAGGTATATCAATTAGATGTTAAGAGTGCTTTCCTGTACGGGAAAGTGAAGGAGTTGGTGTATGTAGAACAACCGCCCGGATTTACAGATCCAAAATATCCTGATAGAGTATATCGTTTAGATAAGGCTCTATAGGGATTGCATCAGGCACCAAGGGCGTGGTATGAGACCTTATCCAACCATTTATTAGAGAACGGGTTTGAAAGGGGTAGGATAGATAGTACTCTGTTTGTTAAGAGGAAGGGAGAACATTTTATCTTGGTACAAGTGTACGTCGATGATATCATTTTTGGATCATCAGACGAACAGATGTGCAAAGATTTCGAGAAGGTGATGATGTCGAAATTCGAGATGAGTGCTATGGGAGAGTTAAATTTCTTTTTGGGGTTACAAGTTGACCAGAAGAAGGAACGGATGTTTATCCATTAGACGAAGTATGTCTATGACATATTGGAACGTTTCGGGATGGAAGGAACAAAATTGACTGCCCATTTCAGCACGCCGATTCAAGTGAATCGCAATCTCGGACCGGGTACTGAAAGTGATACCGATGTGGATCCGACTTTATATCGGGCCATGATTGGATCACTTATGTATTTAACTGCTTCAAGACCTGACATCATGTTTGTTGTGTGTATTTGTGCTAGGTTTCAAGTTAATCCGAAGGAGATACACATGAAAGCTGTGAAGCGGATTCTACGATACCTCAAGTTGAAACCGAAGCGGGGACTTTGGTATCACGCGGAGGGAAATCTAGAGTTGGAGGCGTTCACGGATTCTGACTACGGAGGATGCAGCTTGACGCGCAAGTCAACAACTAGAGGTTGTCAGTTCCTAGGAGGGAGATTGGTATTCTGGCAATGCAAGAAACAAACATCGGTAGCCGTGTCAACGTGCGAGGCCGAGTATGTTGCTGCTGGTAGTTGCTGCTCACAGGTTCTGTGGATACAACAACAATTACGGGATTACGGTTTGGCTTACACTCAAACTCCTATTAGGATAGATAATCAGTCTACAATTGCTATAACTAATAATCCAGTTAAACACAACAAAACAAAGCACATAGACATTAGGCATCATTTTATTCGTGATTGTGCTGAAAAGAACTTAATCAAATTGGTAAAAGTGGCAACAGAAGATAATAATGCAGATTTATTTACCAAAGCATTTGATAAGTCACGGTTTGAATATTTAATTCAACTAAATGGAATGCGCAACCCAGAGTAATTTGGCCTTAGTAGTAGTTTATTTCCTTTTATAGCTGTAGTATTTCTTTCTTTTTATAGTAAGTCTGCTAATTTTAGTAAGTTTCTGTTTTTAGTAAGTTAGTAGGTTATCTTATTTTATTGCTATTTCTTTATGAAAAACAAAAGAAAAAAGAGAGAAAATCATAAAAATACAAAAAAAGGAGAATATCAGAAAAGGAGTTAAGTCTTAGAAGCATAGGTTCAAAGTGACGAAAATTAGCACAGTCGTTACAAACTCTAAGTGTTTAGGCTTTCACACATAATGCAACTAAATTCTAAGTGTTATACTTTAGTTTAGTTTGATGTGTTGGTAGGCATAATACATATTGGGAGTCTTAAGGCAAATAAAATATTCAAGAAAAAGTCAAACATGTCGCTAACTTTGACGTACGACCAATCGGTCTTAATTTTTATGTACAAGACATACAAACTTTGAGTCTAAATGAGGTATGCAAACTTTCTGGGGATGTATAGCAACATCAAATACATCTGAAAATGGAAAGAATAGAAAAATCATATAAAATTGAGGGTCGAAAACATGTAACTCTGTTGTACGTAAGTACAGACCTGTTGCCTCTGTTTAGATTCGGGTTAGCGAGATATGTCGCTTTGTTGTACGTCGGTACAGACCTGTCACCGCTGTCTTGCTAACTTTAAGAATAAACCTTAAGTCAACCTAAGACACTTTGTTGTATGAAAATACAGACCTGTGTCCGATGTTTGTCTTTTAAAGAAAGTTTGCAAATACCAACAAGTTAGAATCTTTGTCTGTGTGCCTTGATCATAAAAGTATGTCTATGTCTGAGTCACGTAAGATACTTTCATGATAAATAAAAATGCCAAGGGATATTCCAAAATGTAGAATGTTTAAAGGGGTAAAATACCAACAATCGGCTAAATGGGAATTTCACGACAAACAATCAAAGGAATCAAAAATTCCTAAGTGTGAAAGTTGAAGTACTGAAAGTGAGTCTCTGACATCGCTATCTGATTGAACCTTTCTTAGACTATACTCATCAAAAATATTTTGTTTAGTATTTAGCTTAGGTTGTAAATTTTAATAGGTATAGCTTAAGTCCAAGTTAAATTTTTTTTAGTCAAAATTTTTATTTTATTTTATTTTATTTTACCTTAGTTTATTTCATTTTATTTTATTTTATTTTATTTTAAATTTTACTTAGGTAAAAGGTCAAAAAATTCTGAGGGTGCATTCACAGTTGGATAAAATACACACTGCGTGAAAAATCATGTGCTTAGGGTAAAAGAGTTGGCATAGTTTAACTTGTTACACAATACCGTTGAAAAGGTTGAAAAAGTTGAAGTTATTTCAAAATTTTCGAAATTTTTCTAAGTGTTGGTGTTATTCGAGTTTAGGACAGACTCGAAACAGGGTTTTCGAATCTGTCAGTAGATTCGAGTCTGGCCATAGATTCGAAGGTAGGTGTTATAAATAGGTAACAGTTCTTGTCATTACTCCTATCTGTTTTCGAATCTACTTCCTCGAATCTATCTTGGCGACCTCGAATCTATTCCTCGAATCTACCGACTTCCTCAAAAACGACAATTTGTCGAGTTTATTGCTAAAGTGTTCGATTCTACTGTTATATCTAGGTATAATCAACTTGATTGTACAAGATTCATGTAGTTTTATACACCATTTTAGGCAAAATCATCGATTTTTGAAGGTTTAAGGGTCTAAATCGTGTTTTCCAAAAATTACAAAGTTTGGACCAATAAAACGTCAAATTAATTGCATATATTTGTGATTAGAACCTAGTTGGACTAATGTATGTAATTTTCTAAGTTAAAAATGGTTAAAATCATGGGTTATGATGAAAATTTGGGCCGACGGGGTTTCGAATCTGATAATGAACTTCCTCGAGTTTACTGACAAACTCAAGAAGTCCATTACATTCGAATCTATCATCAAATTCGAAATTGGGTGTATTCGAATCTGTCTGTTCGAATTTGTCTTTTATTTGCATTATTTAATTTAAATTTTATTAAACTTGTAGAAATTTAATTGTGTTGGATTTTCTACTTAAACAAGTTCAAAATAAAACAGATTTGAACTTATACAAGTTTATTGATTTTTAATGAATCTAATAGTTTATTTACTATGCAGATATGGCTGTACGAGCTTTCGTGCCGAAGCATAATATGGTCATTCCCTATGATCATCATATCCCTGAGGCGCAGGGATTTCGTCAAATGATGGATTTTCTTGTTGACTCTAGGATAGCTTTTGCTTTATCTCACAATATTCAGATTGTAATTCCATATGTTCGTCAATTTTATGATCATCTACAGGTAGACTGCTCTGTCACCCCAACAGTGCTAAGAACTCGAATAGCTGGACAACCGCCAGTGTTTTCTGCGGATATGCTGCGTCAGGTGTTGCAGCTGGGTTCGCAGGAACAGGAGTCTGAGCCTATCGAATTTCCTCTGAGTATTAGGCAAGCGGCCTTTCAGAGAATGGGTTATAGTCTAGATGTGACGAAGGTTTCTTATATGAAGAGCGGGCTAATCGGCCAATGGAGATTTCTGGCTCATGTCGTTATGGTCTGCTTTGCAGCAAAGAAAGCCGGTTTTGACTATATAGTCTCGAAGATCCAGTCTGGGATGATCGCGTTAGTGTATAATCGGCCGTTCAGTTTCTCGGAAATGTTTTTCTCCGAATTTGTTCATCAAATCACCGCTCCAGAAAATCAACAATTCCTGCTGTATCCACGGTTCATAATGATGCTTATCAGGCATTTCTTGCCAAATCTGCCTCAGTCGAATGAGATTCAAAGCGTAGCTGTAATGGATAGGAGGATCTTTGCTGATTGTTCCTCGCACAGAGGAAGATTGGCTATTCCAGTTGAGCGTCCGTTGTTTGGAGCTATTTTGGATAGGAATTTTGAGGCCCCAGATACTGCCAACTGGGCAGGGAAGTTGAAGTTCAAGCCAGGAAGCCTCCACAACAACAAAGACAACAACCACGAGCACAGTCTCAAAGGCGAAGACAAAGAGCGACGGCGAGTCAAACACAGGCATCAAGGCCCTGTACGAGTCAGCAGCCAGAGGTACAGGAAGCCGGGCCGTCGAATCTCCCAAATGAAGCTTATCAGTTGTGCCAAACTCTTAATGAAATTTGGGAGGCAGGTCCTCATGCAAATGAAGATATAGCTGCAGCATTGGTGGGTGAATTACTTGAGCCTCCAGAGGGAGAAGAAGATGTGTTAAGAGATGTTGACGAATATGTGCCAGAACAGACTGGTAATGATGAGTCATCATCGGCCACCGAATCAGAGGAAATGGAGGAAATTGAAGTTGAAGCTCCAGCGTCAGTGTCTACTGAACCTCATGTTCAAATAGGAACATATGGATCAAGGTTGGTAGTTAATGAAGAAGCTTCGAGGAGGAGAGTAACAAGAGAGTCTGATGAATCAGATTTTGAAGAAGAAGAGATTGCTCCTTTAGTGACAAGGCAACGGGCCAAGCGTCACAGATTCATGCAAGGTTCATCTTCAGCCTCTGCAGAACAACCAGAAATCTCTCAACCTCAAAACCCTCAACCTCAAGAACCTCAAACCACCATTCCTCTACCACCACCTCGCGATGAAGCATATATTCCATCGCCAATCCTTCCAACTCCGATACAGTCAATTCCATCAACCTCATCATCATATGCCGACAATCAACGATTTCTGCAGCTTAAAGCTCGTGTTGACTTCCAGAATGTCCAAATCTTAGGCCTAACCAAGGCAATCAGTGAAATTCAGACGCATAATGCAAATCTTGATAAAGAGAATGCTGATTTGAAGAAGATTGTGGAACAAGTTCAGGAAGAGAATGTAGAGTTAAAGACGTTTGTCTGCGATCAGGCAGCTGAGATAAGGTCGATGCGCTCCCTACTAGAGCAGTTAATGAAAAATTTACAGGCTCAGGGGGAGACATCGTGCCGAGATCAAGAAGTACAAAGTCCGCGAGATGATGATGAAGACGATAACCAAGGCAATGATCCCAGCTCTCAAAGACAGGATGAGCCAGTAGATTTTTCTGCGGCTCAGACTGCTCAATCTCAAGGGGAGCCTAGTCAAGCAGAAGCTGGAATGGGTGAGGCAAGTTCATCTAAGCCTACGGATTTTGAGAATAGTGAAATGATTGATGCTCTCATGGATCTTGATGATGATCCGATGGATTTGGGTTTCGATTTTGAAGATGAAATGGAAGAGATGGAAGAGGGTGAGTTAGTGCCTGAAGATATTGTTGATTGGAAAACAGATGACGAGGTATGTGCTGATGAGGACGATGAAGCTGATGAGATCGTCGTGCAGCAAAACCCTATCACTGATACATATATCGTAGAAGGCAATGATGTTGTTAACGTAGAAATATTGAATGCTGCATTAAATGTTGAGCCATCAGTAGAGGAACCAGCCAGAGATCTAACGAATGAAGAAAAACCAAAGTTGTGGTTCAGGGCTGAAAAGAAGGAGTTAGAGCTTAAAAGGAAAATGAGGAAGCCGGGTACTGGGAAGTTGTCTGGAAGCATATTAAGCTGGTTCTTTGATCGAGAACTGCAGCTATTTATAATTAAGAGAAAAGACGGACTCCAGTACCTAAGGCGAACTCTAAAAGCTTTCAATTCACTGCCAAAGATCGAGATCACAGCGTTAGCATCGAAAGATCTGATTAATATTTGAAATGATCCCTACGCAGACGTAATTGCAAGAATCATAAGAAAAGAGGGAAGATCAAGAAAGTTTGAATGCCTGAATCCAAGGGTTGGAAAAAGAGTAGAAGATCCTTCACGTATTGATCCTCTAACTGGGCGACCTTGGATGAAGATCCATTACAAACCAGTAAGATGTCTTAGGAAGGTGCCTCTCAAGCCCATGCCACAGAATGTCTTGAAGAATCTGCATTGGTGGTATGCTGAGAGTGAGACTGGAGAAGCAGTGATGGAAGATTTTGAAGAAAAAGTTATTCTTAGAGTCTACGATCCTCTTCACCTGGTAAACCTTTCTAGAGATGATCTTCATATTTTGCATGCTTGTAAGATTTCTAGTGATGCTCATATGGATAGCGAGGCTAGGAAATATGAGAATGTAGTCAAAGTATGTGTTGAAAAAGGCTTGTATGCTGGAAGTAGTTTGAATAAATAATAAACAAAGTTCTTGATCAAATGTGTGAATTATTAGAAGCTATCGTCAAGGGGGAGTCTGTTGGTACACCTTGTGTGACGATGGCAGTCTAAGTGATCCTATATTGTGGTTCTAGCAAGTGTTTGTTATATATGTTTATATATGGTTGATAATTATTATTGTTTGGGTGTTTGAACTTGATGTAACGTATTACAAGAAGTTCAAACATAAAGATCAATATATTAAATCAATCATAAGGTAAAAACATAAGTTTCAATACTAAGTTGAGTATGTGAAATAGTAGATTCGAATTATATAAGGTTTGGCATTCGAATCTGTGTCAGATTCGAATGTACACCTAGATTCGAAGCTAGGCAGATTCGAGAGTGTCTATGAGGACAAACTCGAATGGGCCTTGGGCCAGATTCGAGTTTGGCCCATAACAGACTCGAAACAGCCTCTATAATTATGGATAAACTCGATTAATTAGAAAACTTTTTGCAGAATTCGTGAGTGATTAAGCAAAATGCGATCTCGAGTTTATCATCAGTGTTAGTGCCGTTTCGGAGAGAATCAGTTCGTAGGATCGTTCGTGTGTCGTTCGTTCAACCTCTGATAGTCTCCGTGTTTCGTGTGTGAGAGTTGTTTCCGTCTACCCGTTAACGAGGATTCCGCACTCGTTGACGGTTCCGCGTCTAGATAGATCTCGTAGTGGTAGACCTTACATTTCCCATGACCCTCTCCCTAACCTGACTTCTCATCTCAGCTGCATGCACTCACTGCACAACTGCAAAAACTATTCCCTTCTCTCTCATCTCTTTATTCCCATCCGCAAGACTCTGTGTCCAGCTTGAAAACTATGTCTCAACAACTGGCAAGTATTGCTGAAACTAGTTCTGCCTCTCTGCCTTTCACTTTAGCCTCTTTGAATACCTTGGTGGTATCCTTGTCTAACACTGTGGCATCAGGTTTCGAGGATGTGCAAGAGTCCATAAACATGTTTAATACCCTTAGGGGGATATCTAAAGGCTTTTTAATGCCTCAATAAAACCTGTTAAGTGATTTGAAAAATCAGCCTAAGTCTGCTTTACAGTGTTACATTAGTTGTAACATGGCAGTTTATCAAAGTTATCCATAACTGTTGGACAGGTTTGATAGAATCTTTCTAAGCTGTTCATGTTTGTTGAATAATTTTTGACATAGTTGTGTATTCTGTTCTTTGGGAACAAAACCTGTTCTTTGTGAACAGGTTTAACACTCCATGGAATATGTTTCCATGTCCTCATGCAATATCTTGAATGTCAAGATCAGTCTACAACTCAAGAAAAAATGGAAAATCATGACTGCCAAATATCTGGCAAAGCTGTTATGAAAGCATGAAGACAAAGAGGATATCTAAAATGGGTGACAGACCATTTCTTATATCAAAATAGCTTTACAAGGAATAATAAAGGTCATAACTTGACATTCCACTTTAAGGTAAAGCTGTCGATGACATAGTCAAAAGGGAAAAGACAATGATTTTACAGCAAGTGGACAAAGCCTGGTTTGTCAGACTTATGAAGAAAAGCAATCTTGTCTTTTTGCAAAGACATTCCCGCTTTTCTCTAAATCCAATGAATAAGATTCATGACGGGCCGTCGTTTTGACCCATAGAAATAATCGTTAAATCTAACTACTAGCATAGGGAAGTAAGAGTTGACTCCACTGGGAGTGAATTTGTAATTAGGGTTAGGCGGTTAGCCTTATAAGTTTATTGAAAATATTTAAATTGTGAATTTGTGGAATTGAATGATTTGTTTAGAGTAAGGATTTGCTATCTCTTTGTAACTAAAATTAATGACGAAGTAACTAACGTAGTAGATAAACAATCAAGAGACGAATAACCATCACGGGATCACCACGGCACAAGTATTACTCACTATAATTTCATGCGCGACTAAATTAATCAGACATGTCTGAACCAATAACTCTCGGCATAGCGTATGCAATATTAATACTTGTCTTAATCCCTAAGCTAATGGACTCGGCCCAAATAATAGTACCACGATAAACTATCTTGCTTTTACAAATCAAAACATACAATCATAATCATAGCCGAATGCTTATCATTTCCATACACTTAATAGATCTCATTTAATACAAATACATCAAAGCATGAGAAATTAAAGTAGAGTAAACTTAGCCGTAGATCTTCACAATCGTAGATCTGAGTCATAGCGTAGCTTGCGAATCACCGTCTTCATTCTCGTATCATAGACACACTACGGAAGGGGTTCGTCAACTCTTTCACACGTTTTGGGACTCTCTCAATGACTGCCATCGACCTCTATTTATAAAGGAGTCGATTTTAGGGTTTCCAGCGCTGAAAAACGTGTTTTTGCACCGAACCAGTGCAGGACAGGCGCAGGCCTGCGCCCCCTCCTGCGCCCGGATGCGGCTAGGGTTTTGCTGGCTTGCGCTAGAACTGATTTGGAACTTTTGGGGCGCAGTTCTAGAGCGCAGGGGGGCATAGGGCTACTCTCTGACATGCTCGGTTTGCGCTGAATTTTCTCGTGGTGCTTAGAAATGACTTCCGGACCCTGAAACACAAATATGATGTAAAAGAATGGATTTTACGAAGTATCGGTGCTTAAAATGAACATAAAATGACTCTGAAACCATATAAATTATAGACTCATCAAATCTCCCCAACTTAACTCTTGGTCGTCCTCGAACAATGTTTAGAATCAGAACTAACTATGTACCGACTGTATTAGCAGTGTTTTCGAATAAATCAAGGTTCAGTCAGCCTTCGCCATAATGCATTAAAATTTTGAATATAAGCTAAAGAACATTTTCAGTTAAAATACAATCTCTTTAAGTAATTATAGTGTATCTCACTTTTGAAAATTACTCTTTTAGCTCAAGACTACAAGCTTAAAACGTGTGGCTCTTTTGACCATCTTTTCCCTCTATGCATGTATACGATAAGATATTAATTTTAATTATCATGCTTATATCTACTATTTTTTTAACTCGAGTTTTTACCATAGCTTTTCTAGTTGGTCCATGTAGCAGGATTTGGGTCAATCACTCCCAAACCAGATGGCTTTAGGGGATTAGGCATGAATGGTACCCCTAAGGACTTAATTTCCTGAACCAACTAGGCTACCCTCGAATTTTTTTTAGGCTAAAAACATGATTAAGCTCTCCCCCTTATTGCATGAGTTTTTCAAAATATTTTGACACATTACTTTCATTTAAGCACAAATATATCTTAACTTACTTGAACTCAACTTACACTAAAAATGTTAATTATTATCACGACTCTTAACATAATTCTAGAATTTCTTACTAACACTAACTAATTTTGGGTACAATTTTTCTATGTATCATCATTTTCCACGGCATGATCGGCAAACAAGAACCATTGGGGAAATTTAAAAGACTACATTGACACTAAGCATCCACATTCAATAGGACTCGGAAACTGAAAATAAAACACACACAATTACTGAAATAACAAAAGTTAAAACTGTAACCCAAACAAGCAAATCTAAATATGGTAAATATTAAGAGAAAGGAACGATGGTACCTGATTACTAGTAATGAGGAAGAGGACCAAAGATATTATTTAAGAAGTTACCAGCCTAAAAATCCTCGTGATGTCAAACCTCCATTCCACTATGCCCAGATTCGATGTTCATGATATGTCGTAGCTCTCTACTCAGGTGGTCAAATTTCAGTCTAATAATAAATAAATAAAAATTGTTGGGAAATAGTTTAAGTATATTCAAGCTGTTAGTTAGACTTCTCAGACTGTTAGTAGTTTTTAAATGTAAATACAAAGTTCATGCTGCTAGTTGAAGAAACTCGAGCTGCTAGTGTAAAAGTTCAAGCTGCCAGAGCAAAACAACTCAAGCTGCTCTGCTCATGCTGTCAAGAGATTCAAGCTGCTCAACAGTTTCAGAAACAGAAAGTGCTGATTTTCAGGAAACGATATCTACGTGAAGATTCCAGCATATCTACTATCAGAGAAGTCATTATTCGTCAAGGAAACATATCAAGAAGCAATATAAATACATAGAATAGATCTTTCTATCATATAGGTTTTTCCTGCATATTTTGAGTCTGTAATTGCTTTGTTGATTAAGTTTTCATAAGCCTCTAAGGTTGTAAAACCCGAAGAACAGTCTGTGTTCTTCGTCTAATCAAACAGATTAGAGGTGATTGTAATCGTTGAATTCAGCAATACAAACAGTCTTGATTAATTCTTGTGTGTTTATTCATTATTGATTCTGAAAGTTTTTTTGATAAAATAATTAAGTGTTATTCCGCAAACTTCTTGATTAAACTTTGATTCAAAGCAAGATTATTGATTTATACTCTGATAAATTCAAATCAGTTAGTCTTGGTAATTCATATATAGATCCTGACAAGTGGTATCAGAGCCAGGTTTGTCAAACCAGGTTGTTCAAATCAGGTTTTTCAAACCAGGTTACTCTTTGTTTTTCAAAGTCAAAAACTTTCTTTTAAATTTTTAATTGTTTTGCAATGGAATTTGAAAACAGCGACAGTGGATCTGGGCAAGGACTCAAAGTGCCTATGCTCAAGCCCACTGAGTTTGAGATGTGGAAACTCAGGATTCAACAGCATATTCAATTCATTGATTATGCCATATGGGAAGCTGTTGAATTTCCTCCTGTAGTTGATCCAGAACTTGATGATGAGGGAAAACCAGTCAAAACTCCTCCAAAAACTGAACTTGAAAGGAAGGCTAGAATGAATGAAGTGAAAGCACTTACACTTTTACAAATAGCCATTCCAAATGCTTATCAACATCAGTTTAAAAAGTTTTATACTGCTCATTCTCTTTGGAATGCCTTAGAGAAGAGGTTTGCTGGTAATGCCAGTACCAAGAGAAACCAAAAGGACCTCTTGAAACAGCAGTATCAAAACTTTTCTGGTGGCAAGAATGAAAACCTTACTCAAATCTTTGACAGGTTCAACAAACTGATAAGTGAACTGGAAAGTGCATAGGTCAATCTGGATCAAGATGAAATCAACAGAAAGTTTCTCAGATCTCTTGGAGAAGAATGGACAGTCTATGCTGCACAATGGAGAACAAAAGACACTCTTGATGAGATAGAATTGGATGATCTGTATAACAGTTTAAGAGTGTTTGAGACTGAGATTGATGCTAAAAAGAAATCCTTTTCTTATAATCACAATACTGCTCTTCTGTCTTCTGAAAAATCTAATAACTCTGATTCTTTTCTCAGGTGGTGATGGCAACTCTGCTGAAACTCACTATGAGGCTTTTGTTGCCAATGATGGATTATTTGCTCTAAATGTTGAAGACTTGGAACAAATTCTTCCAGATGATCTTGAAGAGATGGATTTAAAGTGGCAGCATGCAATGTTGACCATGAGGGCCAAAAGATTTCTGAAAAAAACTGGTAGGACCAACTTTCAAGCCAAAACAGAAGGCAAACCATCTTTTGATAAATCAAAAGTGGAATGCTATAAATGCCATAAGCTTGGTCACTTTGCCAGAGAATGTAGATCTCAAGGTCAACAGCCATCAAGGACTTCACAACCCATTCTAACATCATCATCAACAGCACTTGTCTCTCAAGAAGACAATGTGTTTGACTGGAGTGATCAGACAGAGGAAGAATTTCAAAATCAAGCACTTATGGCAGAAACATCAAATGTCTCCTCCACTGAACTACCATCTGAGGTAAATTCTAAACTCTGCTCTCAATCATGCAAAAATATGGTTAAAAAGTACAGAGATCATAATGAGAGCATGTGCAAAACTCTAGCTAAGATGGAAGAAAGGAGATATGAATACATGCAAGCCATAGAAGATCTGGAAAAACAGATCAATGATTATAAGGACAATGAGATTCAAATGGGTTATGATAGAACCTATCATGAGTGGGAGAAAAAGGAGATAAATAAGAAAATAGAATCTCTAAATAAAAAGGTAGAAGAGACTGAACAAAAGGTGTTTGAGGCTCATAAGAAACTAGAATCTGTTAACATAGATCTAGGAAACTTCAAGTTAGCAAATCAAAAGCTGGAACACCTAATGGAAGTCCAATTTAAAGATAGAGTGAAATCTCAGGTCAATCCCAAAGAAGGAATAGGATACAGAGCTACTCCACCTCCATACAATAACAAGTACATTCATCCAATGAGTGAGGTTGCTGATAGACTTGTCAATGAATCACTAGATGAGGCTATGACTATTGTAGATCCTATCCTTGATAACAGTCCTGACTTAAAGGAAGATAAGAGTCAAAATAGAGACTGTGACACAATGAGTGCACCCATAGAGGTCCAAGCCCCCAGTAAGAAAGGAAAAGAGAAGATGAGTGTATGCAATGCTACTCCACAAGTTTCTGTACATTCTAACTGTAACACTGCATCTTCATCAAAAGGAAATAAAAGAGGTAAAACTGTTTCTGTCTGCACATGCCAAAAGCATGGTGTTCAAAAGTTTCCTAAACAACAGCAGGTAAGAGGAAATCAGAGAAACAAGAACCAGAAATTGGCAGAAAAGTCTGGTTTTCCAATTCAAACTGTCAAAAGATGTTTTCACTGTGGAAGGAAGAATCACTTAGCCAAAGATTATTTTTACAAACCAGCTGTTGCAAAACAGACTGTGCATCACACAAAATCAAATCTTATTCAGGCAAAGCACTCAAAAGTGAAACCTTCCACAGCAGTTCCAAAGAAAACAGTTGATTACAGGTTTTCCAAAGTTAATAAAAAACAGTCCACACATCAAAAACAAGTTTTGGCAAAGCCTAAATCAAGTTTTAAACAAATATGGTGTGTCAAGGACAAATCTGATCCTCAAACTGCTAATGCAAAAGATCAGACTGCTAAGTCAAAATCTGATGCTGTTAGTGCAAAAACTGAAACTGTTAGCACTACAAACACAACTCAAACTGCTGAGCATCAATCTGGAGCTGCTAGTGAACCATCTGAGACTGTTAGAAGAAAAGATGATCAAAATAGTTGGATACCTCATATAATCACCAAATACTCTCCAAAGACTCCATCAGTAGATCTCACTAAATATAAGAAGTCAAAAACAGTATTTAGTTATGTCAATGTACAAGGCCAACCCAAAACCAATTTGGTTTGGGTTTACTCCACTACTAACTAAGCTGTTATTTGTGCAGGACAACCACAGGTCTCCTCATAGAACAAGATGGCATCTGGACAGTGGATGCTCAAGGCACATGACAGGCAACTCTGAATGCTTGTCAAATTTCAAAGGTTTTGATGGAGGTTTTGTTGCATTTGGAGGCAACTCAAAAGGAGGTAAGGTTACAGGTAAAGGTACTGTTAATGCAGGCAACATGACATTCCATGATGTTTTGTATGTTGAACAGCTTAAGTACAATTTATTAAGTGTCTCTCAAATCTGTGACAAACAAAACATTGTTCTGTTCACAGATTCTGAGTGCATTGTTCTTTCAAAAGATTTCAAAGTTCCTGAAAATCTTGTTTTACTAAGAACACCAAGAAAGGACAATGTTTACTGCCTGGACACAGATCTCTTATCTAAATCAAATACTTTAAGTTGTTTAATATCCAAAGCATCATCAAATGAGTCTACTCTTTGGCATAGAAGGATGTGTCACATGAACTTCAAGTCCATGAATGCTTTAGTTAAAAAGAATCTGGTAAGAGGCTTACCACAAAAGGAGTTCATTTGTGATGATCATTGTGTAGCATGCCTTAAAGGTAAGCAACACAAAAGTTCTCATAAGACCAAAGAAGTAAATTCAATCTCATCTGTCCTTCAGTTGCTACATATGGATCTATTTTGTCCAACATCTGTTTTGAGTTTGAATAAAAGGGCATACTGTTTAGTCATTGTTGATGATTTCACCAGATTTACTTGGGTTTACTTTCTTAGGTCCAAAGATGAAACTGCTGAGCTACTTAAGTCTTTTATCCTTAAGATAGAGGACCAATCAAATTCCAAAGTTAAGGTGATAAGATCAGACAATGGAACTGAATTTAAAAATCACATTCTAAACAGTTTCTGTGAGTCCAAAGGCATTGCTAGACAATATAGTGCACCAAGAACACCACAACAAAACGGTGTAGCTGAAAGAAAGAACAGAACATTAAATGAGGCTGCTAGAACAATGTTAGTTGATTCAAATCAGCCAATGACTTTCTGGGCAGAAGCTGTTAATACAGCCTGTTATGTTCTAAATAGGGTTCAAGTTGTTCAATCACAAGGGAAAACTCCCTATGAGTTATTCCATAACAGAAGTCCCCTAATTGCTTTCTTCAAGCCTTTTGGATGCCCATGTACTATTCTTCACACTAAGACTCACTTAGGAAAGTTTGAAAGTAAAGCTGAAGAAGGATTCTTTGTAGGATACTCAACTCAAAGCAAAGCCTATAGAGTATACAACAGTGTGTCTAAAACAATTGAAGAAAGTGCCAATGTTGAATTTAATGAAAATACTGCTAATATCAAAGGCATTGGTCCTGATTGGTTGTTTGATTTATATTCACTAACACATTCTCTGAGCTTTGTTGAGTATACTGCAGAAGCTGATGCATACAGGGTTGAAGCTGCTAACACAAATTCTCATGCTGCCAATACAATTTCTCAAGCTGTTGGCACAAAGTTTCAGACTGTTGCAGATTCAACAAGTTGGGATGATTACACCACTGTACCACTTCTGTCATGTGATCCTCTAGGGGTCCTGAATGCCCAACATGATGCACATCCAGATACTGAAGTGCCACTCCCAAGTCCTGAGAGAACAGCTCCAACACAAAGGGACACAGTCCCAGATTCAAGTCAAGTTGTTCCTGAAGCTGATCCTTTTACTAGTTCTGATGGAGATGATACAAATCTTGGAACTTCTTTTCAAACATAGAGAGAGCCCACACTAAGGGTTCACAAGTATCACCCTCTCAATCAAATACTGGGTAATCCAAGCACTCCTGTTCAAACAAGGAAAATGGTTCACAATGAGACTGCTGCTGCTGAACAAGCAGTTCCTGAATTCAGTCTAGCTGCTTTTGAACATGCCTGTTTCATGTCTCAACTAGAACCTAAAAAGGCATCAGAAGCATTAAAAGATTCATCCTGGATTGAAGCTATGCAAGAAGAGCTTTTACAGTTCAAAATTCAGAATGTATGGACTCTGGTGGATCTTCCTAAAGGTAAGAGAGCAATTGGTACAAGATGGGTGTTCAGAAACAAGAAGGATGAGAGAGGGATAGTCATCAAAAACAAAGCAAGACTAGTAGCACAAGGGTACACTCAAGAAGAAGGCATTGATTATGATGATGTATTTGCTCCAGTAGCAAGAATTGAAGCCATCAGACTATTTCTAGCCTATGCAAGCTTCAAAGGATTTAAAGTGTATCAAATGGATGTCAAGTCTGCTTTCCTGTATGGGACAATTGAAGAGGAAGTATATGTGTGTCAACCTCCTGGTTTTGAAGACTACAAGTATCCAGACAGGGTGTACAAGCTAGACAAGGCTCTCTATGGTCTTCACCAAGCCCCCAGAGCATGGTATGACACTCTGTCATCATATCTTCTACAGAATGGATTCAAGAGAGGCACTCTGGACAAAACACTTTTCACTAAATCCATCAAAGCTGAGATTTTACTTGTCCAAATCTATGTGGATGATATCATCTTTGGCTCAACAAATGATTGTTTGTGCAAAGAATTTGAGACCCTAATGCACAAAAAGTTTCAAATGAGTTCAATGGGGGAACTCACATTCTTTCTAGGGATGCAAGTTAAACAGAAGCCTACTGGTCTATTCATAAGTCAATCAAAGTATGTCAAAGACATACTGGAAAAGTTTGGCTATCAAGACACAAAGGTTGCAAGCACTCCAATGGATCCTCATAAACAGCTCCATACAGACAAAGATGGCATAGATGTGGACATTCATCTATACAGATCCCTTATAGGATCTCTCATGTATCTAACATCTTCCAGACCTGATATTATGTTTGCTGTCTGTGTGTGTGCTAGGTTTCAATGCTCTCCAAAGGATTCTCACTTGGTTGCTGTTAAGAGAATCTTTAGATATCTTAAAGGCCAACCACATTTAGGCCTATGGTATCCTAAAGACTCTCCTTTTGAACTAACTGCTTATTCTGACAGTGACTATGGTGGATGCAACATTGACAGGAAATCCACAACTGGTGGATGTCAATACTTAGGAGCAGGACTGGTCTCTTGGCAATGCAAAAAGCAAACAACTGTCTCCACATCATCCACTGAAGCAGAATACGTAGCAGCTGCAAGCTGCTGCTCCCAGGTAATGTGGATTCAAAATCAACTAAGAGACTATGGTATGAATTTCTTATCCACTCCTATTTATATTGACAATTCAAGTGCAATCAGCATTGTGCAAAACCCAGTGAAATTCCCAAAAACCAAGCATATAGAAATCAGATTTCACTTCATCAGAGACTGTAATGAAAAGAAGTTAATCCAAGTTACCAAAATACATACTGATGATCAGTTAGCTGATCTATTTACAAAACCTTTTGATGTAGGAAGGTTCACTTTCCTAGTATCAAACATTGGTATGGTAAACATGGATTAAAATTTTCATTATTGTCTAATATGTATGCTTAATTTAAGGGGGAGTCACTGTTTTATTAAAAGATGCTTCATTTCTAACTAACAGCATGAATATTTTCTCAAGCTGGTAGTTCATTTTCTCATGCGGTTAGTTGTTTTCACTTGATCTGTCAAAGTGTGCAGGGTATTTGGGTAATTTCTCAAATGTGTGCGCGGGACCCAACCTTTTCGAAACCTTTAAAGGTCCCGATTTCGTTCAGTTGTAACTACCAGTTACAAATTCTTCTTCCACCGCCTCTTGCTTTCTCTCTGAACGAATCACACATTCTTCTTTCAAACCCTAAACCATCGTTTCTTCATCAATGGAGTTTGTAAAAGAACACAACTGCCTCCCATACACCCTAAAACACTCTGAAATTCAACCGTTTCATGCAATGATGGATTTCCTCAGGCACTCCCATATCCATTATGCCCTATCCATTAACCCTACTATATATATGTCCCATATTGAACAGTTTTGGAATCATGCATCTGTTCAAACCATCAATGGAGTGCCTACCCTCATATCCAAGATTGATGGAACTGTCATCAATGTCACTGAGGAATCCATCAGACGTCACTTGCATCTTCAAGATGCCTCAGGTATAACCGACCTATCCCTTCAAGCTTTACACTTTGGTCTTAAAAATATTGGTTATAGGGGTCCTGCTGATTTTTTTACTTTTCTTAAGGCACATTTTTCTCCTAAATGGAAATACCTTGTGCATGTTATTCAGCAATGTTTAAGCCCCAAAAGAACTGGTTGGTCTGAGTTTTCTTCAAATATTGCCACTGCCTTAGTGTGCTTTTCTACTGGCCAACAGTTCAATTTTTCTAACATGATTTTTCAGGGGATGTTAAGGCATCATTCCCTAAAGAATGGGAAATTTCTCATGTATCCTAGATTTTTGGCAAAAATTATTGCACACACCTGCACAACTCCACATTTACATAAACGGATACATGTTTCCCATAGGCACTCACTGTCTTCAATTAAAAGGCTGTTAAAGCCAAGTGCCAATTTTGTAAGTATAGATGTTCCATTGCCCTCTGCAATGATGAACATCATTCCAGGAAACAGAGGAGAGGTTCCTGAGCAGACACAGCCCAACATTCCTGCTTCACCCCCAGGACCCCAACCCACTCCTCATGATACAAATATTCCATCTGATCCTTTTGTACAGCCAAAACGCCCACTAAGATACTTATATAAAAGAAAAAGGGGACCAGGAGCTCCTTCCTCCTCCTCCCATCAACAAGAGCCATATATCCCTGTGCAGAAGGATACTTCATCCTTCTGCACAGAATATCCAAAGGGAACCAGTTGAGGAAACTCCCATCCTCTCTCAGGAGGTGAACATCTCTTCAGAGATGGTTCATATGGGTTCTGTGGCTGGCACTACTGATGTCTCTGCACAAGAGGCACAGTACAGGGCCAACATAGCTAAGACCACGCTCATGGCAACAGCAAGTGTGCAAACACAAGCTGGAAGTCCCCAGAACCAAGAAAAGAGGGGCCCAGAAGTTTCTACTTCTGGTCTTAATGTCCGTGATAGATCACAAGCACCCCAGGTGTTTTCTGATCTTGAGACAAGTCTGCAACTCATGCTTTTGACGGATCCCAAGCTGAAACCTGTTGTAGCCATGTTGGAATATCAAATGTCCATCATTGCTGCACAGGGGGCTCAAATTTTTGAACTCAAACAGGCAGAGGCTGCTCAGAATAACCGAATGGATTATCTTCACAAAGGGTTCACCCTCTGTGGAAATAAAATTATGAAATTAGAGCAGATGATTCAAACCCAAGGGGCAAAGGTTGTAGGTCCTTCTGACCAAACCAATGCTTCCAAAAAGGGGGAGAATCAGGAGGTTCCCAAGTCAGTTCAAGCAGCTCCAACAACAACAGTCCAAGCAGCATCAACAGTTCCAGTTTCTAGGCTAGCAGTCCCAACAGCTTCTCAAGCTGTTAGCCTAGAAACTCAAGCTGCTCCTTCAAAAGCTACTAGAGTTGTGATCAGGGAAGGCATTCAAGCTCCATCAAGCACAGTCCAAGCTACAACATCTGCTGCAAAAGACAAGGGCAAGGGCATTCTCATTGAGTCTCCAAAGCATAAATTTTCTTCCAAAGAAGCCCAAATTGCCTTTGATGCTGAAATTGCCAAAAGAATAGCAGAAGAACAGGACAAGGAATTAGATCAGCAAGCCCAAACCCCAATGGATGATGATGAGACTTTAGGTGATTACTTAAAGGGGTTTGTGGTTAAGCAAGGAGCAAAGAAGAGAAAGATGTCAACAGGGCACTCCAAAGCTGAGCACATAAGATTTTTGATAAATTTTGCATTTGCAGCAGGTATCCCAAAGAAAATGGCTCAGTCCATGCCAACTGAAAGGCTGCAAGAGAATCATGACAAGGAGATGGACAAAAGAAAAAGAACAAAAGTGTCTCCAGAAGCTCAACCGTCCCAAGAAGTCCAACCATCAACTCAATCAGTCCAAACTGAAGCTGATGCCAGTGCACCTGCTCCCACTGATCAAGCAGTTGTTTCTATTCCTTCATCTGTTAAGAGGGTGCTCTTTGAGCAACACTTGCAAAAGGCTATGGAGATAGAGAAGCTGATTGATTAGCATGATTTCACAAAGCCTCAAATCAACTACTGGTTTGCTAAGTCACTGGATGACCATGACTTGAGAATCAAATTTATAATCAGAAGAGAGTCTGGTCCTAAAGAAGAGTATGATACTTTTTGGCAAATAGTTCAGAAGCTGACCAGAGATGAACTGATAAAGATGTACAACATAGGGTCTGTTACACAAGTGAGATCTGCTCTTCCATAAGTGAAGCAACTCATCAGAGATCTAAGTACAGTGGTTGACCCTGAATTTGCAAGACAAGAGATAGAAGATGCTGATAAGAAAGGGAAAAAGATCAAGCAAATTGATCTGTTCGTCAAGTCAAAGACATACAGAATCAAATTCACAGATGGGTCTGGTATCTTCTTCAATCTTGAGTTTTACAATCTTTCAAAAGATATGTTGCTGCAAATAAAATCAGCTAGAATATCTTGTGATAAAGAAGAGATGAAGAGAGAATTTTTGAAGGCTATAGATCATAAACTTGCACAGCTGTAAGTTTTGTAAGCCTTGGTTTGTAAATAACAGCTTACTTATTCATTTCCATTTTTTGTATAGAACTTAAAGTCTTGTGTAAAGAATTTAAGTTAGGGGGAGATTGTTGGGAAATAGTTTAAGTATATTCAAGTTGTTAGTTAGATTTCTCAGACTGTTAGTAGTTTTTAAATGTAAATACAAAGTTCATGCTGCTAGTTGAAGAAACTCGAGCTGCTAGTGTAAAAGTTCAAGCTGCCAGAGCAAAACAACTCAAGCTGCTCTGCTCATGCTGTCAAGAGATTCAAGCTGCTCAACAGTTTCAGAAACAGAAAGTGCTGATTTTCAGAAAACGATATCTACGTGAAGATTCCAGCATATCTACTATCAGAGAAGTCATTATTCGTCAAGGAAACATATCAAGAAGCAATATAAATACATAGAATAGGTCTTTCTATCGTATAGGTTTTTCCTGCATATTTTGAGTCTGTAATTGCTTTGTTGATTAAGTTTTCATAAGCCTCTAAGGTTGTAAAACCCTAACAACAGTCTGTGTTCTTCGTCTAATCAAACAGATTAGAGGTGATTGTAATCGTTGAATTCAGCAATACAAACAGTCTTGATTAATTCTTGTGTGTTTATTCATTATTGATTCTGAAAGTTTTTGATAAAATAATTAAGTGTTATTCCGCAAACTTCTTGATTAAACTTTGATTCAAAGCAAGATTATTGATTTATACTCTGATAAATTCAAATCAGTTAGTCTTGGTAATTCATATTTAGATCCTGACAATCAACAATCTTGCTTTGAATCAAAGTTTAATTAAGAAGTTTGCGGAATAACACTTAATTATTTTAACAAAAGCTTTTAGAACTCATAACAGATAGACATAAATAAATAAATCAAAATTGCTTGTATTGCAAACTTCACTGATTACAATCACCTCTAATCTGTTTGATTAGACGAAGAACACAAACTGTTTTTAGGGTTTTACAACCTTAGAGGCTTATGAAAACTCAAACAAAAAGCAATTACAAACTTGAATATGCAGAAAAACTCCTATATAATAGAAAGACCTATTCTATGTATTTATATTGCTTCTTGATTTGTTTCCTTGAAGGACTACAACTTCTCTGATAGTAGATATGCTGTAATCTTCATGTAGATATCTTTTCCTGAATATCAGCACTTTCTGTTTGTAAAACTGTTGAGCAGCATGAATCACTTGACAGCTTGAACAGAGCATCTTGAGTTGATTTACTCTGGCAGCTTGAACTTTTACACTAGCAGCTCGAGATTCTTCAACTAACAGCATGAACTTTGTACTTACATAGAAATTCTACTAACAGTTTGAGAAGTCTAACTAACAGCTTGAACTACTTAGACTATTTCCCAACAATCTCCCCCTAACTTAAATTCTTTACACAAGACTTTAAGTTCTATACAAATAAGGAAATAAACAAGTAAACTGTTATTTACAAACCAAGGCTTTCAAAAACTTACAACTGTGCATGTTTCTGATTGACAGCCTTCAAAAACTCTTTCTTCATATCTTCTCTATCACAAGATAACTTAACAGATCTCATCTGAAGTAACATAGCTTTTGGTAGATCATAGAATTCAAAATTGAAGAACATACCAGATCCATCTGTAAATTTTATTCTGTAAGTCTTTGATTTGACAAACAGATCAACTTGCTTGATCTTCATTCCCTTTGCATTTGCATTCTCTATATATTCCCTTATAGACTCAGGATCAACAATGCTCTTCAGATCTTTGATAGCTTGCTTTACTTGTGGTAGAGCCGATCTTACTTGTGTTACAGACCCAACATTGTGCATTCTTGTGAGCTCATCTCTGGTCATCCTTTGAGCCATATGCATGATGCTGTTATACTCTTCTTCTGGACCAGATTCCCTTCTTACTACAAACTGAAATCTTAAGTCAATGTTGTCCATTGACTTAGCATACCAATAATTAATAGGAGGTTTTGTAAAGTCATGCTGGTCTATCAATTTCTCTATCTCCATCACCTTTTGCAGTTGATGCTCAAACAACACCCTTTTAACCAGAACCAGCTTTGCTTGTGACATTGACTCTGATTCAGGAATAGAAGCAGCAGCTTGAATAGAAGGAGCAGGGGCACTGGCAGCAGTTTGAACATCACTTGTACCAGTTTGAACTGGTTCTCGGGATCTTTGGACTTCTTGGGAGACTTTGGCTTTCTTTCGTTTGTCCATCTCTTTGTCATGGATATCTTGTAGCCTTTCTGTGCTCATGGACTGAGTTATTTTCTTTGGGATACCTGCTGCAAAGGCAAAATTAATTAGAAATCTTCTATGCTCAGCCTTAGAATGCCCTTTTGGCATCTTCCTCTTCCTTTCCCCTTGCTTGACCACAAACCCTCTCAGGTAATCACCTAAGGTTTCATCATCTTCCATTGGGGACTGGGTTTGCTGGTCTAACTCTTGATCTTGTTCTTCTGCTAATTTTCTGGCAATCTCAGCATCAAAAGCAATCTGGGCTTCTCTTGTAGAAAATTTGTGCGTTGGAGGCTCAATAAGAATACCCTTGCCCTTATCTTTTGTAGCAGAAGATGTTGCTTGGACTGAACTGCTAGGAGCCTGAGATGTTTCTCTTATTACAACTCCAGTTGGTCTTGTAGGGGCAGCTTGAGTTTCTAGGCTAACAGCTTGAGAAGCTGTTGGGACTGCTAGCCTAGAATGTTGAACTGTTGGAGCTGCTTGGACTGATTCTGTTGGAGCTGCTTGGACGGATTCAGGGAGTTGGATCTCCTGATTCTCCCCCTTTTTGGAAGCATTGGTTTGATCAGAAGGACCTACAACCGTTGCCAATCGGGTTCGAATCATGTGCACTAATTGTATGATTTTATTTCCACAGAGGGTGAACCCTTTATGAAGATAATCCATTCGTTGATTCTGAGCAGCTTTTGTCTGTCTTAGTGCAGTAAGTTGTGCTTCCTGTGCAACAATGATGGACTTTTGGTATTCCAACATTGCTACAACAGCTTGCAGCTTAGGATCCGTTAATAACATAAGTTGCAGACTAGCCTCAAGATCAGCAAACAAAGTTGGTGCTTGTGATCTATCACTGACATGAATTCCAGAAGTGAAAACCTCTGGGCCCCTCTGTTCTTGGTACTGGGGACTTCCAGATGGTGCTTGCACACCTTCTGTTGCCATGGGTGTGGTCTTATTAATGTTGGCACTGTCCTGTGCCTCTTGTGTAGAAGCAGCAGTAGTGTCAGCCACAGAACCCATATGAACAATCTCTTGTGAGATGTTCACCTCCTGATTGAGGATGAGAGTTTCCTCAATGGGTGCCCTTTGGATATTCTGTGCAGAAGTATCCTTCTGCACAGGGTTATTTGGCTCTTGTATGAGGACTGAGGAGGAAGGAGCTCTTGGTCCTCTTTTCCTTTTATATAGATATTTGAGTGGGGATATTGGCTGAACAATAGGAACAGAAGGCATTTGTGTATCATGAGGAGTGGGTTGGGGTCCTGGGGGTGAAGCAGTAGTGTTAGGCTAAGCCTGCTCAGGACCCTCTCCTCTGTTTCTTGGAATGATGTTCATCATTACAGAAGGCAATGGAGCATCTATACTCAAAAAATTGGCACTTGGCTTTAAAAGCCTTTTAATAGAAGATAGTGAGTGCCTATGGGAAACATGTATCCTCTTATGTATATGAAAAGTTGTGCAAGTTTTTGCAATTATCTCTGCCAAAAATCTAGGATACATCAAAAATTTCCCATTCTTTAGGGAATGATGCCTTAACATCCCCTGAAAAATCATATTTGAAACATTGAACTGTTGGCCTGTTGAAAAGCACACTAAGGCAGTGGCAATATTTGAGGAAAATTCTGACCAACCAGTTCTTTTAGGGCTAATACACTGCTGAAAAATATGCACAATATATTTCCATTTAGGTGAAAAGTGTGCTTTAAAGAAAGTAAAAGAATCAGCAGGACCCCTATATCCAATATCAGAATGACCAGTATGTAACGCATTAAGGGATAGGTCTGTTATACCTGAGGCATCTTGAAGATGCAGATGATGTCGAATGGATTCCTCAGTTACTTTGATGGGAGTGCCATCAATTTTGGATATTAGAGAAGGAACGCCATTGATGGTTTGTACAGAAGCACGGTTCCAGAATTGCTCAATATGAGAGATGTATATGGTGGGATTGATATTGAGGGCATGATGGATATGGGAGTGTCTAAGAAAGTCCATCATGTCATGGAACGGTTGAAGTTCAGAGTGCTTTAGAGAGTAGGGTAGGCAGTTGTGTTCCTTGACAAACTCCATGGAAGATTAAACGGAGATTTTAGGGTTTCAAAGAAGAGTGTGTGAATCGTTAAGAAAGAGAAGAAGGCCGTGGTATGAGATTATGTAACTGGTAGTTACAACTGAACGAAACTGGGACCTTTAAAGGTTTTGAAAAGGTTGGGTCCCACGCACACATTTAAGAAATTACCTAATTACCCTGCACACTTTGACAGATCAAGTGAAATAACTAACAGTCCTAGAAAATGAACTAGCAGCTTGAGAAAATACTCAAGCTGTTAGTTGGAAATTAAGCATCTTTTAATGAAACAGTGACTCCCCCTTAAATAAGCATATGAAGTAGATAATAATGAAAACAAATTAATCCATGTTTACCATACCAATATTTGATACCAGGAAAGTGAACCTTCCCACATCAAAAGGTTTTGTAAATAGATCAGCTAACTGATCGTCAGTATGAATTTTGGTAACTTGGATTAATTTCTTCTCATTACAATCCCTTATAAAGTGAAATCTGATTTCTATATGCTTGGTTTTTGGAAACTTCACTGGATTTTGCAAAATGCTTATTGCACTTGAATTGTCAATGTAGATAGGAGTGGATAAGAAGTTCATACCATAGTCTCTCAATTGATTTTGAATCCACATTACCTGGGAGCAACAGCTTGCAGCTGCTACATATTCTGCTTCAGTGGATGAGGTGGAAACAGTTGTTTGCTTTTTTGCATTGCCAAGAGACCAGTCTTGCTCCTAAGTATTGACAGCCACCAGTTGTGGATTTTCTGTCAATGTTGCATCCTCCATAGTCACTGTTAGAGTAGGCTGTTAATGTAAGAGGAGAGTCTTTAGGATACCAGAGGCCTAAATGAGGTTGGCCTTTTAGATATCTAAAGATTCTCTTAACAGCAACCAGATGGGAATCCTTAGGTGAACATTGAAACCTTGCACAGACACAGACAACAAACATAATATCAGGTCTAGAAGATGTTAGATACATAAGTGATCCTATAAGAGATCTGTATAAATGAATATCCATATGTATTCCATCTTTGTCTGTATGAAGCTGCTTGTGAGGATCCATAGGAGTACTTGCAGCTTTGGTATCTTGGTACCCAAACTTTTCCAGTATGTCTTTAACATACTTTGATTGACTTATGAAGAGACCAGTGGGCTTCTGCTTGACCTGCAATCCTAGAAAGAAAGTGAGTTCTCCCATTGAACTCATTTGAAACTTTTTGTGCATTAATGCCTCAAACTCTTTGCACAAACAATCATTTGTTGAGCCAAAGATGATGTCATCAACATAGATTTGTACAAGCAGAATCTCAGCTTTGATGGACTTTGTGAAAAGTGTTTTGTCCAGAGTGCCTCTCTTGAACCCATTCTGTAGAAGGTATGATGACAGAGTGTCATACCATGCTCTGGGGGCTTGATGGAGACCATCGAGAGCCTTGTCTAACTTGTAGACTCTGTCTGGATACTTGTAGTCCTCAAAACAAGGAGGCTGACATACATAGACCTCCTCTTCAATTGTCCCATATAGAAAAGCAGACTTCACATCCATTTGATACACTTTAAAACCTTTGAAGCTTGCGTAGGCCAAAAATAGTCTGATGGCTTCAATTCTTGCCACTGGAGCAAATACATCATCATAATCTATGCCTTCTTCTTGAGTGTACCCTTGTGCTACTAGTCTTGCTTTATTCTTGATGACTATCCCTCTCTCATCTTTCTTGTTTCTGAACACCCATCTTGTACCAATTGCTCTCTTTCCTTTAGGAAGATCATCCAGTGTCCAGACATTTTGAATCTTGAATTGTAGCAGCTCTTCCTGCATTGCCTCAATCCATGATGAATCTTTCAGTGCTTCTGATGCCTTTTTAGGTTCTAGCTGAGACATGAAACAGGCATGTTCAAAAGCAGCTAGACTGAATTCAGGAACTGCTTGTTCAGCAGCAGCAGTCTCATTGTGAACCATTTTCCTTGTTTGCACAGGTGTACGTGGATCACCCATTTTTTGACTGAGAGGATGATACTTGTGAACTCTGAGTGTAGGCTCTCTTTCTGTCTGAAAAGAGGATCCAAGATTTGTATCATCTCCATCAGGACCAGTGGATGGTTCAGCTTCTGGAACAACTTGACTTGAATCTGGGACTGTTTCCCTTTGTGTTGGAGCTGTTCTCTCAGGACTTGGGAGTGGCACTTCAGTGTCTGGATTTGTATCATGTTGAGCATTCAGAATCCCTGGAGGGTCACATGACAGAAGTGGTATAGGTGTATATTCATCCCAAGTATTTGAATCTGTAATAGCTTGAGAGTTTGTGCCAACAGCTTGAGAATTTGTATTGGCAGCATGAAAATTTGTGTTGATAGCTTCAATCCTGTTTGCATCAGCTTCTGCATTATACTCAACAAAGCTCAGAGAATTTGTTAGTGAATCTAAATCAAACAACCAATCAGGACCAGTGCCTTTGACATTTGCAGTATTTTCATTAAATTCAACATTTGCACTTTCTTCAATGGTTTTAGACACACTGTTATATACTCTATAGGCTTTGCTTTGATTTGAGTATCCTACAAAGAATCCTTCTTCAGCCTTGCTTTCAAACTTCCCTAAGTGAGTCTTAGTATGAAGAATGGTACATGGACAGCCAAAGGACTTGAAAAAGGCTATTAAGGGAATCTATTATGGAATAACTCATAAGGAGTTTTCCATTTAGTTTGAACAACCTGAACACTATTCAGAACATAACCGGCTGTATTAACAGCTTCTGCCCAGAAAGTCATTGGCAGTTTTGAATCAGCTAACATTGTTCTAGCAGCCTCAATTAATGTTCTGTTCTTTCTTTCAGCTACACCATTTTGTTGTGGTGTTCTTGGTGCACTATATTGTCTAGCAATACCTTTGGACTCACAAAAACTGTTTAGCATATGATTTTTAAATTCAGTCCATTGTCTGACCTTATCACCTTAACTTTTGAGTTGGATTGGTTTTCTATCTTAAGAATAAATGATTTAACTAGCTCAGCAGTTTCATCTTTAGACCTAAGAAAGTAAACCCAAGTAAATCTGGTGAAATCATCAACAATAACTAAACAGTAGGCCCTTTTATTCAAACTCAAAACAGATGTTGGACCAAATAGATCCATATGAATCAGCTGAAGAGCAGATGAGATTGAATTTACTTCTTTGGCCTTATGAGAAGTTTTGTGTTGCTTGCCTTTAAGACATGCTACACATTGATCATCACATATGAACTCCTTTTGTGGTAAACCTCTTACCAGATTCTTTTTGACTAAAACATTCATGGACTTGAAGTTCATGTGACACATCCTTCTATGCCAAAGAGCAGACTCATTGGATAATGCTTTGGATATCAAACAGCTTAAAGTACTTGATTTGAATAAAAGTTCTGTGTCTAAACAGTATACATTGTCCTTTCTTGGCGTTCTTAGTAAAACAAGATCTTCAGGAATTATGAAATCCTTTGTAAGAACAATGCACTCAGAATCTGTAAACAGAACAATATTTTGTTTGTCACAGATTTGATAGACACTCAATAAATTATACTTAAGATGTTCAACATACAAAACATCATTGAAAATCATGTTGCCTGCATTAACCGTTCCTTTACCTCCTTAGGAGTTGCCTCCAAATGCAAAAAATCCTCCATCAAAGCCTTTGAAATTTGATGCAAAATGGCATTAACAAAAGAAGAAAGATGCAAAGTTGACCTTCCTCTTTTGGTTAAAGCCTTATGCAACAGTGACAAAAAGAAAAAGACAAAGATTCTGCCATATGAAGACAAATCTGCTTTATCAGAATGTGCGGAAAAGGTGTCTTGTCTTTTTGGAAACACATCCCACTATCTGTCCAATGAAGAAGCTTAACTGAGATTCTCAATGAGAGTATAAAAGGAATCTTCTAAGGATTATGATAGACCAAGAGTGTGAAATCAGATCGTGCATTAAAGTGTCTTTTTCATGCATGCAAGTCTACTTGTATATAACAGTATGTGCGTCTGAGCTGTTCATACTCAAGTTGTCCATCTGTGTCTTGTAAAATTAGTGAGTGCATCTATGTGAGTGTAGTCATTGTATGTAGTCTGAGTGTGTCTTAGATTAGTTAAACAACGGTTGTATCTGTCATCTCAGCTTGAACCTTTGCGCAGTTCAGGCTTGTTTGTAATTAACACTTGTTGATAATATACAAAAACATTGAGAAAAGAGTATTCTTTTGCGCTGTATTCTTTTGGTTAAAGCCTTATGCAACAGTGTCAACTCTAGATCTCTCATTCTCCCTATTTTCCCATGAACAACACTGCTGCAAGTTCCTCCTCTTACTATGACAATGGGTCAATGGCCAAACCCCCCAAGTTCAATCATCAGAACTTCTCTGGCTGGAAGTGCAGAATGATGCTCTATTTAGAGAATCTGGATGTACAACTGCCAGAGATACTAATGGAAGGTCCCTATGTGCCAACTTCTGTTACTACTATCACTCCAGCTATTAAAGGAGCTGCCCCTGTAATCAGAACGATTGAGAAGGCAAAAGCTCAATGGTCTGATGAAGACAAAAGACTGGTTGCTCTGGATGAAAAAGCCAGGAATAACCTGGTCATTTCTCTTCCTGATGATGTGCTCAAACAGGTTGAGAAGATGAAGACTGCAAAGGAGATGTGGGATACTTTGTGTACCGTCTATGATGGTCCCACAATCACACTGGATAACAAGATCAACAATCTTGTTAGACAGTATGAACTCTTCTTTGCAAAACCAAAGGAGTCTCTCGAAGAAACCTACACCAGGTTCACTGCACTTATCAATGATCTCAAAGCTGTTGGGATCACAAAGGACAGCCTGACTCTGGTAAACAAGTTCTTAGACATCATGCCTGAAGAGTGGAACTACTTTTTTACCATCTTGAGAATTTCAGGCACCATCAAAGGTATGGATCTTGTAAACTTATATGGATTCCTACTAAATGATGAGCAGTCAAGGAAACAGAAAAGAAATGCCTTGGAAATGTCTAAGAGAGGTGCTGCCTTAGTGGTCAGCGTGAGACAACCTCTTGGTCAGGTATGTGATGTGTTCACACAACCTGATCAACAGGCTGATGATGAAAAGGGAAGAAATGTTTGAAGAGGAAGACGGTGAAGATCTTGCTGAACTTTATGATGAGAAAATTATTACAATGCTTGTCAAAAGGTTCAACAAGAAAAGGTTTGGTAGAAGAATGCTGCATGGGAACTCAAATGCTGTCAAAAAGAAGGCATTTGATAAATCTAAGGCTGAATGCTTCAAATGTGGCAAGACTGGCCATATAGCTGCTGACTGTGTGTCAAAAGCTGTTGGTCAGTCATCCTAACCATTCAAGACAAACAGAGACGATGGCTACAGGGTTAAGTACCTTATGCGTATGGCTAAGCTGAAAAAGTTGGAAAACTCAGTGGCTTCCAACAAGCAAAAGGGACTCATGGCTGAGACATGTGATTGGGAGGAGTCTGATTCATCATCAGATGAAGAAGACAACAACTGTCTGATGGCCAACACTGATGTCCCATCAACCAGCAACTTCAAACAGCATCTGGCTAAAGCTGAAGCCTTCAGCAGCTTAGAGAACTGGAACCCCACAATGATGTACAACGTACAAAACTTTAAGGCTTCAATTCTGATGAAAAAGTAAAAATGTTTGAATACATGCTTGTTGATTTAAAAGCTGCTGTTGAGAAGCACAATGTTTTACTGTCTGAAATCTCTAAGCTTAAAAATGATCTTGACATAAAATCCAGTAAACTGGACAGTTTCCATAAGTTGGAAACTGAGTTTGACGAATTAAAACACATCAACTCCATTTTACTGGAAAAAAAGAGAGAGACAGATGTAAAACATGCAAAGCTTCAAAAGATAGTTGACTCTTGGTGCCAATCTGCACATAAAGTCAGCCATTGCATTAGACAACAGATCCCTGCAGAAATCCAAGCCTATCTTGCAGGGGATCTTGACAAAGCAACTTCTATTGTTGAGATAAATAATCTGAAAGATGACTTATCCACTCTTGGTGAGCTGCCTAGCACTTTCATCCAGAAAGTAAATGGTAAGCTAGTCTCAACAAACAGGTTTGTCAGGCCTCAAAATACTGACAGCTTGTGTGAAAAAAGCTCCAAAAGCTAATGATGGAATATGTTCTCCATCAAATTAGCCTGCTAAGTGCTCTGCTGATTCACACAAGCAGAAGAAAGGAAAACATGCTCAAACTGCAGCTGTGGACACTATACTTGTTGACAAAATAGGCTCTGGGTCCAAAGCTGATGGTAAGAGACCTGTTAATCCTTTTGATGTTAAACATTTTGAGAAAAAGTTTTCAAAAGGTAATCAGCCTGCTTTCAACAGGGGTAAGTCTCATGATAAAAGCAAATCTGTTGTGGTTCCAAATAAGTTTTTAAATCACAATGGAAAATTGGTTATAAATGAAGGTAAGTCTTTCAGAACCAAAAGCAGTGATCATGTTGATAGGCAACATAAATCACATCTCAGTAAGGGCAAAGGCAAAGCCATTGCTCAACCTGAGAAATTTGGGAATAAGTTTCCCAAACCTGTGGATGGTCAAAAGCCAATCAAGCTTCATGTGTTTGATATCTGTCCTCCCAAAAAGAGGAAAGAAGAAACAGGCAAAGCTGTTGCTATTGTGCCTTCCACCCAAACTGTTGATTAATCTAAAAATAGTAATAAGTTTGCCAAACCTGCTGACAGAATCAACAAAAACAATTCAGAATATGTTTCTGGAAGTTCTTCTTCCAAAAAGGCTAAAAAGAGAAAATGCTATAAGTGTGGGAAGAAGACACATATGTCCAAAGACTGTCCTGAAACTGGGGACATGAGGACTGTTGACTCTGCTAGTTCCATCATTGCAAAAACAAGTAGTGTTGGAAATAACATAGTCAATGAGGATGGTACCCAAGCTGATACCATCCAAATAGGGAATCTTAGTGTGGATATCACTGGTCCATCAACAAATGTTGATGAATTAGGAGAACTCATCCCTATGATGAGTTCCCCTAAAAATAACTAATATTTTCTCATGACACTCTGCAGGACAAACAACCATCCTAGGTTTGGTACTTGGACAGTGGCTGCTCAGGACATATGACAGGTTTCAAGGACCTGCTGAGTGATCTCAGGCCTGAAAAAAGGCCAAAAGTCACATTTGGTGACAATGTACAGGGATCCACAGAAGGATATGCAACTCTTCAAGCTGGTGCTGCAGTGTTCAAAAGGGTAGCCTATGTGGTTAGGCTGAAACATAATCTTGTTAGCATAAGTCAACTATGTGATACTGGCTACAAGGTTAACTTTGATGAGCACCTGGGTTACATATTGGATCCTCAAGGAAAAGTTGTGCTTTGTGCTCAACGAAAGAAAGGTGTATATGGTGTGGACATGAAATCTGCTAATCCCACAACTGAAACCTGCTTTATCTCAAGAAGCAATGCAGACCTGAACTGGTTATGGCACAAAAGGCTCTCACACCTGAACTTCAAGATTATCAACGAACTCTGTAAGAAAGAGTTGGTAACAGGTTTGCCTTCCATAACCTTTGTTAAGGATAAACTCTACACAGCTTGTGAGAAAGGCAAGCAGAGAAAATCATTTTTTAAATCTAAGCATAATTTCTCTATTGATACTCCTCTCTTCTTATTCCACATGGACTTGTTTGGACCAGTCAGTGTCCCAAGTCTAGGAGGAAGAAGATACACTCTAGTAATGATTGATGAGTTCTACAGGTTTAGATGGGTGATCTTTCTAAAGAGCAAAGGAGAGGCTACTAAAGAAATCATTTGATTTATCAAGAAGATGGAAACGCTAAACTCTGCTCAAGTAAAGCAGCTTAGAAGTGATCATGGTACTGAGTTCAGAAACAGTGCTCTTGAGGAATTCTGTGAAGAAAGAGGGATCTCACAAAACTTTTCAGTAGTAAGAACTCCACAACAAAATGGAGTTGCTGAAAGAAGAAACAGAACCCTCATTGAAGCTGCTAGAACCATGTTGTGTGCATCTGGTTTACCTTCATCATTCTGGGCTGAAGCTGTCAACACTACCTGCTTCACTCAAAATAGATCCTTGGTGGTGAAAAGGTTCAACAAGACTCCCTATGAGCTGCTCAAAGCAAGAAGGACAAACATTAATTATTTCCATGTGTTTGGATGTCCCTGCTTCATTCTGAATCAAAGGGACCAACTGGCAAAGTTTGAACCTAAAGCTGATGAAAGTGTGTTTGTTGGATATTCTGCTATCTCCAAAGCCTACAGAGTATACGACAACAAGAGAAAGGTAATAGATGAATCTATCAATGTCACCTTTGAAGAGTCCAGGAGTGCCTCCACCAAAGTTGTTCCTGAATCAGTTTCAGGAGAATTCATCTTTGATGATCTTATGCATTCCATCAATAAAGAGAAGGACTCAAAAGCTTCCACTACATCCAAAGTGGAACCTGCTAATCATGATGGGCATGATGATGATTATGTTGATACACCATGTGTGAATAAGTGCACTGACATAATTACAACTTCATGTCCTGAACCAATCAATGCTGATTTTCCTGGATTCTCTGCTGATATGTTCAACAATGGAGAGTCATGCTTAACAAGTGAACATGCTCAAGATATCAGTGTGTCTGAAAATCTTGAGAGCTGCTCAACAGGACCTATTGAAGATGAAAACAACTCAGGAGAATCCTCATTGAAGCAAGATCCTAAGTGGATCAGGTGTCACCCAAATGATCAAATAATTAGTGACATCAACAAAGGGGTGCAAACAAGATGGGACAGCTTAGGAAACTTTTGTATGTTTCCTAGCTTTGTGTCCCTAATGAAGCCTAAGAAAGTGGATGAAGCACTTAAAGGTGCCAATTGGATCACTGCCATGCAAGAAGAACTCAATCAGTTTGAGGGAAATAAAGTATGGAAGCTGGTCCCTACTCTTAAAGGGAAAACAATAAATGGCACCAAATGGGTTTTCAGGAATAAGATGGATGAGCAAGGTCATGTCATTAGAAATAAGGCAAGACTAGTTGCTCAAGGCTACAGACAGGAGGAAGGCATTGAGTATGATGAAACATTTGCTCCTGTGGCCAGGTTAGAGGCTATTCGTTTGTTTCTGGCCTACGCTGCTCATAAGAGCATGAAGGTATTTCAGATGGATGTGAAGAGTGCATTTTTGAATGGTAAGCTTCAAAAAGAAGTCTATGTCAAGCAGCCTCCAGGTTTTGAAAATGAACATCATCCAGGTTTTGTCTATAAGTTGGACAAAGCTCTCTATGGTCTAAAACAATCCCCTAGAGCCTGGTATGACACTCTTACTGATTTCCTTATGAGCAATGGTTATTCAAGAGGTAAAGTGGATACCACACTGTTCATAAAGAAGGTGAAGTCTGATATTATGCTTGTTCAAATTTATGTTGATGACATAATATTTGGTTATACTAATGAGCAGTTATGCAAGAATTTTTCACTACTCATGAAATCCAAATATGAAATGAGTATGATGGGAGAACTTACTTTCTTTTTAGGATTGCAGGTTAAACAAACCTCAAATGGAATTTTCAAAAATCAAAGAAAGTATACTTTAGATCTTTTGAAAAAGTTCAAATTTATTCAAAGTTCTCCTATCAAAACCTTTTGGGACCTACAACACGGAATATCAACTTGCGGATATTTTTACTAAAGGGTACACCATGTTTGGGTCTTTGGTATCCCAGAGACTCAAGCCTTGAACTAACAGGATATTCAGATTCTGATTTTGTAGGTTGCAGGCTAGACCGAAAAAGCACAACAGGTGGGTGTCAACTTGTTGGTGGTAAGTTGATAAGTTGGTGTAGCAAGAAGCAGAACTCAGTTTCTACTTCTACTGCTGAAGCTAAGTATATTGCTGCTGGAAGCTGCTGTGGGCAGATTCTATGGATGCAGCATCAGCTTGAAGACTATCGACTTGTATATAGGAAGACTCCTATTCTGTGTGATAATACAAGTGTCATAGCTATCTCCAACAATACAGTATTTCATTCCAGAACAAAGCATATAGAGGTCAAACATCAATTCATCAGGGATCACATCCAGAAAGGTAATGTGGAGGTAAGTTTTATTTCCACAGATGAACAGCTTGCTGACATTTTCACCAAGCCTCTTGATGAAAACAGGTTTAATTATCTTGTCAGTAAGCTGGGCATGTTAAATAAAAGTGACTAAGTGTCCTCTATGTTCTAAGTTATTATATGTCTCACACTGCTCAAGTTCTTCAGAACAGCTTAGATAGAACAGGCTATGCATGTTCAATACTTAGCCAGTTTCTGAAAACTTGAACAGCTTGAGCATATAACTGGTTTGACAATATCATCTTTCATTTTAAACCTGGTCTGATGATCAAACCTCCAACTTGCTCACTCTCTCAATCTGTCAAACAAGACACTGTCTTGTAACCTGATCAGCTATTGAACAAAACCTGTTCTTACATAGCTGAACAGGTTGAACGAACAGCTTGAAGAGTGACCAGCCTGTGATGACCTTGCTCATCACAGGTTTGACCAACAGCTTAGACCATCAGTTTTTAACTACCTTTCTTCACCATTAAGTTACTTAATTTCTGTTTTTATTTAACTTAAAAACTGCAGATAATGTGGGTTAACATGTGTTAGTGATTAAAAAGGGCTCAAGTGGTCTGACAACCGTTCTGACATGGACAACCGTTCCGTTTTCCGTTAACGAACATTTCAAATCAACCGCCCAAAGTTTTTCTCTCTCATACCCACTCACATTCAAACCCTATAAATACCCATCTACTGTTTCATCTTCGTCTTCCTCACTTCTTCCAGAACTTCCAAAGAACCCTAAACCTCGACTAAGTGTCGTGTGCTACTACTTTCACTACATCCCAAAGGGCTCACCAAAACAACCCCTTTCTTCCAGTTTTCGTTGATAACGATGTGCATAAACACTCGTCTGTTACCACGATGCTGACTTTGAAACCTACCAACTACCTTGCAAACCTAACCATCCCTAAAAATTATGTGGGAAAAGGCTCTGAAGACATGGTGGAGTTTCAGAAGGTTCACCCACTGAACTACGCAATGACTGCATCTCCTGATGTCCTGTACCAGGAAATGGTATATGAATTTTGGTATACCTATTCTTATGACCTTGCTACCAAAATCATCAGGGAACCATACTCAATAGGACTCACACCATTGTGATCACTACTCGTCTGATCAAGGAAGCTCTTCGTCTCCCTGTGGCTGAAACCTATGATCAGCCACAACCTGAAGATGAACAGATGAGGAATATGCTACACTTCTGTGGTGTAGCAGAACCCAAAGTTAGAGCTACTCCGTTTAGGAAGGATTTGTCTCTAACCTACAGTTTCCTGTTTGCCTTAGTGGTGATGTGCTTCAGCAGTAAAGTTGGTTCATTCGACCAACTCAGCCGTGATGAGATTCCCATAGTCCTCCAGCTTGTGGATGCGACTACAATCAACATGGCAAGATGGATTTTCATGAAATTGAGAAACCTGGTGCAGCAGGAAACACGTCCAGCTGCTGTTCGATATCCCAGGTTTTTAATTCTTATTTTTAAGCACATCTGTGGTGAGCAACTATATAACTCACAGCCTCGACATCGTACTGCTGCATTCCCTGTAACAGGGAATAGAGTTTTCTATACTTCTATTCTCCCAAATGAGCCTCCTCTGTCTACTCCAATGAGGAGGTTGCTAGGATTGGTGGAAGGACCCTCTGCTGTAAGGGTGGATCCAGAGACTGCTCCCAAGGGAAAAATCCAAATCTAGGGTCAAATTTGTCAAAAGGACCCTGGAAACGACTGAAGCTGAGCCTGTCCGTAAGAAGGCTAAAACAGCCAAGTCAAACTCTGCCCCATATGCCTTTGTGGCTGAGGGGGAGCAGGCTTCTCACCCTGGTTCATTAGTTGAACCTGAAGCCTCTGTGGCTGGTGCCTCTGTGGCACCTGAGACTATGGAACAAGCCATCACACTTGTTTTTGACCCAGTCTCACAACCAGTCCAAACAGAACCCCTCATCACCTCTCCCCAACATCCATCATTCACCTCATCTCTCAAATCATACCAACGCAAATCCATTGCCAAAAAGAAACCAACAGCCAAAACCAGCCCCTCTGTTCCCTCTCAACAGGGTTCAGTTGAAAAAGAAGCAACCACTATTGCTTCTCCTATTTTGGGAGAAGCTTCAGAATATTTGGAGCATGCTTCACTCCAACAAGAGTCTACCCTGAGTCAGCCATGGGCCTCTGGTTCCTCCCAAGAGGAACCAGTTGTACAAAATGAGACTACCACATCAACTATTTCAGCCTCCCAACAGGCTGAGAATATTGAAATACAGGAGTTCACTTCACTCCATATTGAGTCCTCGCAGTCTCCTCCCCATACTTCTTCACACCCTGAGTCTGCACGAGGTGCCAAACCTACTGGATTAGACCATCCAGTAGATCAACCTCCAACTTCTGCTCCTCATGATACAGCTGTTGTACACCCAACAGCTGCTGAAGGACCAACATCCACAGCTGATGAACCTCAGGGACTATACCATCCCTCTGGTGAGGCTGCACCTCATATGCAAAATCCATCAGCAGTTTCACTACTGCTAATGTTGAAATGCACATTCCATCTCCCCATGATGAGGCATCTCTAAACCAAGGTGCTACAGAGGGAATAACCCCTGGCCTTAATGAAGGTGCTGCAACACAAGCAGCATCTGAAAGGCTACCATCCTCTATCCCTTCTCCTGATGAAGCAGCTAAAGCCACTGCTGAGGGACCAATTGACCCCTCCAAGCTGGGCCATATTACTTTTGCGCAGGCTATGGAGCTTCTGTCCAGAGTATCCCTTCCTTCTCCTTCACATCCCCAAACACCTGCCTCATCATCATCATCTCATTCATCCCCGTCTACTCAATCCAAATAGTCTACCCATACTCCTCCTTCCACCAAAGATCTTCCTTTGAAGGATCAGGTTTCCTTGCTGACCAACAAAGTTGGATCTTTGGAAAACTCCATGACTGCCCTACCATCCATAATCTCAGACTCTGTGTCTGCCCAGCTTCAGGGATTCATTGATTTGTTCAAGAATTCCTTTCCATCCACTCCCCAAGCTGACCACTCCTCACAGCTGCTTGCACTTACTGCATAGCTGCAAACTATCTCCACTTCCCTCTCCTCAATTCTTTCACACCAACAGGACCCCGTGTCCTCCATGACAACCATATCCCAACAGCTGTCAATTGTCCTCACTACTTGCACTACTACCCTTCCAGATACATTGGCCAGCTTAAACTCTCTAATCGTTTCTCTGTCAAATTCTGTGTCAGCAAATCTTGATGATGTGCAGGACTCTCTTGAGTTACATCTTGCATAACTTCAAAGTTTGCTATTCTAGCTTCTGATAGTGAAAATCTTGTCAAGATGTCCTCTATTGTTGATTCACAGTCCTCCTCTCTTTAACCTGTCTTTCCCAACTTGCAGAGTTTAAGGACAACCTGGCTTTCTTAGTGCATAGCCTGGTTGGCCCCAAACCTGCTGCCAAAACTGCTGCCAAGCCTGCTGAATTCGTTTTTCCCGGCAGATCAGTTGTTGAAGGTGCTGGTTCATCTCCTTCAAAGGGGAAGAAGTTGCCTGCCTCAAAAACTATGTCTAAGGGGGAGAAAACTTCTTCTCCTTATAAGGAGAAATCAGCATCTGTTGGTCAAACAACAGGTGCATCAGGAACAGGTCCAGCAGCAGATGTCTCTCATCAAACTGAAACTACTCAGCCTACTCAGGCTGGATCTCCAAACCCTGCACAATCTAAGGGGGAGGAATCCATTTCTAAGGACAGGCCAAGCGGCAAAAGGAGGCATCTAATTCTGGAAGAAGAAGAAGAAGAAGATGAAGAGGAAGATATTCCTGAAACTGTTCCCATCACAACAGCTAAAGGAAAAGAAAAAGCAATTGCTGACCCTGACCACCAGAAAGCAGCGCAGCTAAAGTTTTACAAGGCAAGGGCTAAAGAAATGGGTGTTTCTATGGAAAAATATTATGAGTTCAGAGATGAACAGCTCAAAGCCCTGGAAAAACTAAGAAAAGAAGAAGCCTCTGCCAAAGCTGCAAGATCCTTTGCACTCAAAGAGGTAGGCAAAATCAAAATGCCTTCTTTAGAGGTGCAAAGAAAACTGCTTGAAGCTGCTAAGGAGTCAGCAACTGAAAAGGAAGGTGGTAAGGAACAAGGTGCTCTGGTCTCAGTGACCAAATCCAAACAAGCTTCCTCTGCAAGGGCCCAAATTCATTTTGACAACTTGGGAAGGAAAAAGTTTTCTGATGTTGCTGATAGAAGACTTTCCAAGGAATCTATTGTCAAAGCTGTGCCCATATCAAGAAAAGGCAAATAGTATAAATTGCAAATAACCGGAATGGGTGCAACAGGCCCAGAACTGAAATCTTATGACTACACTGATGTTGCACAAATGGGGTACAGAGAATGGTTGAGTTGGTACTTGCCCTGAGCCAGTCTAAATCTGACGGCTAAGACTATCAGGGCATATGTCAAAAAGCTGATGGAGAGAGTGAGAGACCTTGGCCTGATTTCAGAAGAACTATCTCAGGGTGTCTCTGTGACTTATCCCAAAATAAAGGCCATGAGGAATAGAATGGATTCAGAGCTGGAGGAACTACTGATCTTGATTGAACAAGGTGACTATGCAGTAGAGATCAAAGGAGTTGACTACAGCCTGCCCAAAGGAGTAGAATTTGAAGAAGGCAAGCTGATTGAGGAACCAGAGTTAGGGGCATTTTTTGTAGATCCCCTGACAAAGAAGAAGTGCTTTCAAAGAGCATCAGACCTACACAAAGTTGATCTCAAACTGGTTGTAGCATTCAGACTTGCAAACTCCTTTAGGCAATCCAGTAAGTGGAGAGCAGCTATCTGGGATCAGCTCAGAGGCTTTTATGAAAGAGGGGAGCTTGAACATCCCAACTTTATGTTCCTCAGAGTTGAAATACAAGACTTGGAGGAAACCAGGGATGAGCTTGAAAGAATGTTTCTAGAAGGATTGCCACCACCACTGTCATGAAGTCCACCTACTGTCTGAGTAGTTGAAGAATGGAAGTTGTCCATATGTAGGACAGGCTTGCCATTATCTGCTCCCATCATCAACATTCCAAATTCTTGAACTTTCTTGTACATTAGTTATACTTAGTTTCATTAGTTGTAACTTTTATTTTTTTTACATCAGATGTAATATACACTGGTACATTAGTATATATAAACTGATCTTTTACTTTACCTTAAGATGTTGTAATTTCATTTCAGCAAAATGTATTGTAAAATGTATAGTGATTAATTATTGATTAAATTAGCTCAGACTGATTGCAAATAGGGGGAGATTGTTAGGCACAAAAAGGCCTCAATCAAACCTGTTCTACATATGAGGGGGAGATTTTTGATCAACCCTGTTTGATGCACTTGAAGGTATAATTTAAGGCCTGTTTATGCCTTATTGAAACCTGAAAAGTGATTTGCAATAGCAGCCAAAGCTGTTTACCCAGTTGCATTCAGTGCAACAAAGGAAGATTGTCCAAGCTGTTCTGTCTGCTGAACAGGCTGGACATAAACTGTCTACGCTGCTCTGTTCTGTTGAGCAGCTTGGTTCTAAGTGTTCAGTTCTTTGTGAACAGAACCTGTTCTTTGTGAACAGGCTAAACACTTTATGGAATATGTTTGCAAGTCCTCATGTATTGTTTTTAGCTACAAGATCAGTTTACAAAGTCGAAGACAAAGTGGAAGACAGACACTGCAACAGCCTGCATTCGCTGTTCTGTTACATGAAGACAAGCAGATATCTGAAAAGGGTGACAAACCTTTTCTTATATCAAAATGGCATTAACAATAGAAGAAAGATGCAAAGTTGACATTCCTCTTTTGGTTAAAGCCTTATGCAACAGTGATAAAAAGAAAAAAGACCAAGATGCTGCCATATGAAGACAAATCTGCTTTATCAGAATGTGTAGAAAAGGTGTCTTGTCTTTTTGGAAAGACATCCCACTATCTCACCTGTCCAATGAAGAAGCTTCACTGAGATTCTCATTGAGAGTATAAAAGGAAGCTTCTAAGGATTATGAGAGACCAAGAGTGTGAAATCAGATCGTGCATTAAAGTCTGTTTTTCATGCATGCAAGTCTGCTTGAATATAACAGTACGTCTGTCTAAGCTGTTCATACTCAAGCTGTCCATCTGTGTCTTGTAAAATCAGTGAGTGCATCAAAGTGAGTGTAGTCATTGTATCTAGTCTGTGTGTGTCTTAGATTAGTTTAACAACTGTTGTATCTGTAATCTCAGCTTGAACTTTTGCGCAGTTCAGGCTTGTTTGTAATTAACACTTGTTGATAATGTACACAAACATTGTGAAAATAGTGTTGAGTTTTAAATTGCTGTATTCACCCCCCCCCCCCTCTACAGCTTAGAGAAATACACTAGAGAAACCTTTTGGGACCTACAACACGGAATATCAACTTGCTGATATTATTACTAAAGATTTAGACAAACCTAGTTTTCAGTTTTTAGAATCACATATTGGCATCTTGAATCCACCCTCTAGTTAAATATTAGACATTTTCTAAAATAATTCTATTTCAAACAGCTATGTATGAAATTCCTTTATTTTAGAAAATATCTGTTATTTAAATTTAAGGGGTGTGTCACAACATTAAACTTCAATATTTCCTTATCTATGTACATTCTTAATAATTAATGATCTTGACAAATTGCTATATGAATTGTTCATCACTGAGTGGGATGCAAATTTATCTTGGTTTGTTCTGTATCTTAAAAGGTTCATGAGTTTAATCTGAAAAAGAAAAGAAAAAGGATAGGTGTCTATTTGAGGGGGGTTTAAATTCTCTATATCTTTAAGTTTTAGGTTGCTTAAATTTATTTAAATTTCCCTATATTTATAATTTTTAGGTTTGATAGAGTATGTCAGAAAAATCACAAAAAGATTTTATTTAAATATATCAAAACGCCAAAAATATTTTTTATCTTATTTTTTCTTAACTATATTTTTCAGAAAATCACAAAAATATTTTTGTATCTTGTTATGTTAAATTTAGTTCTTAACTTATGTATTCATTTTGTTCTAATTTTGAGCTTCAAAGAAACCTCAGAAAAATTCAAAAAGATTTTTAATTGGGCTTATTTCTTAGTTTTAATTTTTGGTCAAATTTTTTTTTTATTTTGTGTTTGGCCCAAGTAGTGTTAAATGTTAAAATCCGGTTGGCCCACATATTTTAAAACGCGCGGACCCTTTTTAGCCAACCCGACCCGACCCGCCCTCACTTTAAATAGACGGGTCAAACGGTTAACCCCTATCTTCTTCCTTAAGCCTTTCTTCTTCCTCTTTCTCTCTGAAAAACGGACAACCCAACCGCCATTTTCGTCATCATCGGAGCTTCCAACCACATTTCCCCATCGTTTTTACTTGTTTTTCTTGCTGTTTCGTGTATCTGCACCATCAAGTAAGCTCTCTTCTCTTTTATTTCAGTCAATAACATTTTATTTAGTGTGTTTAATTATCGAATTTTTTAAGGTTTTTAGTCTCGGTTTTTGCTAATTTTTGGGCCTTTATTCTGATTTTGTTAGCTTAGTGTAGATATAAAAAATGTTCCTTGCATGTTTTTACACTAGCAAATGCATTTTTATGCATTTTGTTAACTGTTCACGTTGCATGTGCATGAACTGAAAATTTTCTAAGTCCTAATTTCGGACCATCCGATGTTGGACCATCCGGACTTCCGATGAATTTCCTTAGAAAATGTTCAAATAGTTTAACTGTTCATCCGAATTCGGACTACTGTGCATTGGAGTTCTAACCAATGTTCATCCGTATTCGGACCACTGTGCATCCGAATTCGGTTCATATCAGCATTGTTCATTTTTCAATTATTTTTCTAAGTTTTTCCACTTTCTCTACTGTGCATCCGAATTCGGTCCCCTTACATACATTTTCCATCCGCACATCGGATTGGACCGAATTCGGATCACTGTTCATCTAAATTTCAACTCATTTGAATTTCATCACTTAACATTTTTTTAAAATTTTCCATTTTTGCATTTCTATCAATAATCAAAATTCCCAAAAATACTTCAAGTCCTTTGCACCATTGGTTAGAGTTAGGATCAGTGTTTAAGTAAAAATGACTGTTCTAACGTTGGTCTCTTAACGATTGACTTTGGACTTCAATCAGTAGAATTCACATTCTACTGATAAAGACCCGATGCTTTAAAGAGAACATACAGTTTCTATTTCATGCTTTATTTTGTTAAGTCTTCTATTTTAACTCAGATGTATCTCTTCAGCACTCATGGAACCCGCAGTAGTTCTCACCATTCCTCATTCATCCATCCCAAACAATAATGCCTAACTCCCCGAGGAGTCCATTCTGCCCCAATCACAATTTGTCGAGTTTGCCCCCCACAACTGGCAACATGACGTTTCAACCCTTCACCGTGAAGCCAAGGATATCACCTTTGATATCCTCAAAGGCCACCCACTCTTTTATTCCTTATCCACCGCCATATCCGAACCTCAAATTTACCTCCAACAATTCTGGCATCATCTCACATTCGTGTCTGATGCCGAACCCTACTTCACATCTACCATAGACTTCGTTCCAGTCAAAATCACCCAAGCAGCCATCCGCCACATTCTCCGCCTCCCAGCTGAAGCCTTCTCACTATCAAGACTTGCCTTTGCCCCAATCCCTTCTCTTTTGGAAACCCTTGACGAAATCAAGGCACTCGGTTATGATGGCCCACTCTCAAAGCCGTCTGAGTTCATAATAAAGAATCTACAGGCACATTGGAGGATTCTATTTGACATCATCAACAAATGTTTCACCGGGAAACATTCCAATCATGATTCTGCGTCAATTCAACTTCTTTCGATGTTTGCCGCTTTTGCGGATGGCTGAAATTATGAATACACGGCATTCATCTTTGATGAATTGAAAGAATCCATCCTCGAGAAAAGAACAAAGCGAGGGCGTAAATACATCCCTCTTCAGAGGTTTCTTCAACAGATCATACAGTAGGGTATGGACAATGATGATGATTTCCACGAACGACCAGAGGCCGACGTATATGTCACAGCTGCACTTCAAAGATTAAACATTCCAAAGGGAAATCCCAACGTATCGGTGTTGACTATTCCACTAACTTTGCTACAAGAAGTAGTACAAACAGAGAAAGTAAGGGAATATCTTAGGGTTTTTTTATCCCGATGAGGCTCAGTCAGAACCGACTGAGCCTAACCAATCTGAAGGTGAGGCTCGAGTGAGTGAGTCTGAGGGTGAAGCGGTGGATGTACAACAAACAATGGGTATAGGTGAGCGGGTAGTTTCTGAGGCGAGGGAGGGACTAGCAGGTGAGGTGGCAAAGGCGGCCTATTCTGAACGGACCGTCTCTGTCCAAATGAGACGCCAAGAGATAACATCTGAGGGTGATCTTAGCCTCGTAAGCCAGACAACCCCGCATAAGGCCGTCAGTCCAATGGTCGAAACAACCCAATCCGTCCACTTGATATCCACTCAAAGGGATATCACTTGATTCCACGGGGACATTGCACACACTCTATCACCCTCTCACTCAGAGAGTCATGTTGTTGAAACGGGTCACACATCGCCTCCAGTGACCATACTTCGTTCGACCACAGCTCACTCTCCACACCCACACACACAGCACGACGACTCCATGGTGTCCACCCCTGAACGAGCTGCCTTCGTGGGAGCTCTAGAAACTTCCAGATCTGAGCATCCCGTAGTGGAGCCAGAAGTGACGGAAGGAAGACATGATGTTGCCCCACAAACGTCGTCTACATCAGGTCATCCCGAGATTAATCTCGAGATGTTAACAGCAGCTCTTCGTGCTGCTGGTGTAGTCACCCGGGCTGACCTGGACGCACAAAAGGAGGCTGCCGAAGAGAGACATACCGCCCTTCTGTCATTAATTAAGTGTAAGGGTGTTGAATCTGAGGATTTGCCACCACTAGGTACCCGATCAGTCCAAGCTCAGATTTCAGAATTATCAGACAAGATAGATGCGGTTACAAGATTAATTTTACCAGTTCAAGAGCAGATAAACTCTAGAATGGATCGTATTGAGTCTGCGGTTATCAAACTACAGTTTTGTCCTTGGGATGAATCTAACAAAAGAAAACATGATGATCAGGATGACCCTGATTGCCATGAGGGGGAGAAGCAACAAAGAATTCGGTCTGAGGACCCGATAGCCGAATCAGAGGGAGCAGATATACCAGGGTCTGCGGAACAGAGGTATGGGGCTCAAGAGATGTTAGAAGACGAAACAATGGTTGAAGGCCCGACTCCATTGGATCCAATGTCTGCGATGGTGGAGTACGATCCTATATTTAAAAAGGTCGAAATCATATTGGTGTCTGATACAGACTCTGATATTGATGAAGACTATCCTCTAGTCACTCCAAAGCCTGAACCCGAGTTGCCACAAAAATCCTCTTCATCCTTTGAATTCCTAAATTCCCCGCCCCATGTACCATAACAAGAAACACTATCATTTATCCAAGCTTCCTCCCCTACTCTCAAAGAAACCCCACTGATCCAAAGTCCTCCCAAAGTCCAAAGTCCTCCCAAAGTACAAACTATACCCCAACCACAAATCCCTGGAACCAGAGCCTTCAGGCACTAGAGTTGTGGATTCTTTCGATGCTATGCCTGAAGGACCTGGCTACCATGATGAAAGTGATTTATACTATGTTGGTTGGTATTCTAAAGGTGGGGTGCAGGCGTTACCAGAAGTGTTGAAAGAAGAACTAACGCAAGAACGAAGGGGGAAAAATTTTAAATTACTTGAAGCCCCTTCGGCCGAAATAGAAGAACCCCATGTTCAAGGCCTAAAGGATTTTTTGAAGAAGTTCATGGCCGAACAGTTTCAGAATCCATTTTTGGAAGAGAGGTTTAAAATGGTATTCAAGAAGAAGCATGGGTCATTCAGCAGGCGTTTATTCATGGAGCTTTCAAATGTATCATAAGTTGAACAAGCCGAGTCAACCAGATGATGCTCAGGGAGAAAAGGCCACGGGACAAATATTGGTCAAAGTCAAAGATCAAAAAACTTGTCAGTATCCACATGTGTTAGAGAGCCCGAGTGTTCACTCCTACTTTTGAGGTGCTCAGAGAAGATGGAGCAGTACAGGAACTACATGAAAGTGATCAAGACTACGTGAATGAGGACGACGTTGAGTATTTGCATGATAAACTGAAACACAGAATCAAGAAATGTCTGACTCGCATGACGGCAGTCGCCGCCCTTACAAAAAGCATGAACCGCCGCTCCATTATCATGTGCTTATGGGACTTTCAAATGGCAAATGAGAGGGCGCTGATCAAAGTCGGTCTGAAAGCCCCTGAGCAAGACATGTTTCTGCTAGACCACTACCCAGCGTACAAAGTTCTATTGGAAGGGCAGCCAGGAATTATATTTTTTAATCAAAGAGGCCAGAAAGATTTATGAGCTTTGAGGAAGGCAAGCTGATTGAGGAACCAGAGTTAGGGGCATTTTTTGTAGATCCCCTGACAAAGAAGCAGTGCTTTCAAAGAGCATCAGACCTACACAAAGTTGATCTCAAACAGGTTGTAGCATTCAGACTTGCAAACTCCTTTAGGCAATCCAGTAAGTGGAGAGCAGCCATCTGGGATCAGCTCAGAGGCTTTTATGAAATAGGGGAGCTTGAACATCCCAACTTTATGTTCCTCAGAGTTGAAATACAAGACTTGGAGGAAACCAGGGATGAGCTTGAAAGAATGTTTCTAGAAGGATTGCCACCACCATTGTCATGAAGTCCACCTACTGTCTGAGTAGGTGAAGAATATAAGTTGTCCATATGTAGGACAGGCTTGCGATTATCTGCTCCCATCATCAACATTCCAAATTCTTGAACTTTCTTGTACATTAGTTATACTTAGTTGCATTAGTTGTAACTTTTATTTTTTTTACATCAGTTGTAATATACACTGGTACATTAGTATATATAAACTGATCTTTTACTTTAGCTTAAGATGTTGTAATTTCATTTCAGCAAAATGTATTGTAAAATGTATAGTGATTAATTATTGATTAAATTAGCTCAGACTGATTATTGCAAATAGGGGGAGATTGTTAGGCACAAAAAGGCCTCAGTCAAACCTTTTCAACATATGAGGGGAGATTTTTGATCAACCCTGTTTGATGCACTTGAAGGTATAATTTAAGGCCTGTTTATGCCTTATTGAAACCTGAAAAGTGATTTGCAATATCAGCCAAAGCTGTTTACCCAGTTGCATTCAGTGCAACAAAGGAAGATTGTCCAAGCTGTTCTGTCTGCTGAACAGGCTGGACATAAACTGTCTACGCAGCTCTGTTCTGTTGAGCAGCTTGGTTCTAAGTGTTCTGTTCTTTGTGAACAGAACCTGTTCTTTGTGAACAGGCTAAACACTTTATGGAATATGTTTGCAAGTCCTCATGTATTGTTTTTGGCTACAAGATCAGTTTACAAAGTCGAAGACAAAGTGGAAGACAGACACTGCAACAGCCTGCATTCGCTGTTCTGTTACATGAAGACAAACAGATATCTGAAAAGGGTGACAAACCTTTTCTTATATCAAAATGGCATTAACAATAGAAGAAAGATGCAAAGTTGACATTCCTCTTTTGGTTAAAGCCTTATGCAACAGTGATAAAAAGAAAAAAGACCAAGATGCTGCCATATGAAGACAAATCTGCTTTATCAGAATGTGTATAAAAGGTGTCTTGTCTTTTTGGAAAGACATCCCACTATCTCATCTGTTCAATGAAGAAGCTTCACTGAGATTCTCATTGAGAGTATAAAAGGAAGCTTCTAAGGATTATGAGAGACCAAGAGTGTGAAATCAAATCGTGCATTAAAGTCTGTTTTTCATGCATGCAAGTCTGCTTGAATATAACAGTACGTCTGTCTAAGCTGTTCATACTTAAGCTGTCCATCTGTGTCTTGTAAAATCAGTGAGTGCATCAAAGTGAGTGTAGTCATTGTATCTAGTCTGATTGTGTCTTAGATTAGTTGAACAACTGTTGTATCTGTAATCTCAGCTTGAACTTTTGCGCAGTTCAGGCTTGTTTGTAATTAACACTTGTTGATAATGTACACAAACATTGAGAAAATAGTGTTGAGTTTTAAATTCCTGTATTCACCCCCCCCCCTCTACAGCTTAGAGAAATACACTAGGGAAACCTTTTGGGACCTACAACACGGAATATCAACTTGCTGATATTATTACTAAAGATTTAGACGAACCTAGTTTTCAGTTTCTAGAATCACATATTGGCATCTTGAATCCACCCTCTAGTTAAATATTAGACATTTTCTAAAATAATTCTATTTCAAACAGCTATGTTTGAAATTCCTTTATTTTAGAAAATATCTGTTATTTAAATTTAAGGGGTGTGTCACAACATTAAACTTCAATATTTCCTTATCTATGTACATTCTTAATAATTAATGATCTTGACAAATTGCTATATGAATTGTTCATCACTGAGTGGGATGCAAATTTATCTTGGTTTGTTCTGTATCTTAAAAGGTTCATGAGTTTAATCTGAAAAAGAAAAGAAAAAGGATAGGTGTCTATTTGAGGGGGGTTTAAATTCTCTATATCTTTAAGTTTTAGGTTGCTTAAATTTATTTAAATTTCCCTAAATTTATAATTTTTAGGTTTGATAGAGTATGTCAGAAAAATCACAAAAAGATTTTATTTAAATATATCAAAACGCCAAAAATATTTTTTATCTTATTTTTTCTTAACTATATTTTTCAGAAAATCACAAAAATATTTTTGTATCTTGTTAAGTTAAATTTAGTTCTTAACTTATGTATTCATTTTGTTCTAATTTTGAGCTTCAAAGAAACCTCAGAAAAATTCAAAAAGATTTTTAATTGGGCTTATTTCTTAGTTTTAATTTTTGGTCAAAATTTTTTTTTATTTTGTGTTTGGCCCAAGTAGTGTTAAATGTTAAAATCCGGTTGGCCCACATATTTTAAAACGCGCGGACCCTTTTTAGCCAACCCGACCCGACCCGCCCTCACTTTAAATAGACGGGTCAAACGGTTAACCCCTTTCTTCTTCCTTAAGCCTTTCTTCTTCCTCTTTCTCTCTGAAAAACGGACAACCCAACCGCCATTTTCGTCATCATCGGAGCTTCCAACCACATTTCCCCATCGTTTTTACTTGTTTTTCTTGCTGTTTCGTGTATCTGCACCATCAAGTAAGCTCTCTTCTCTTTTATTTCAGTCAATAACATTTTATTTAGTGTGTTCAATTATCGAATTTTTTAAGGTTTTTAGTCTCGGTTTTTGCTAATTTTTGGGCCTTTATTCTGATTTTGTTAGCTTAGTGTAGATATAAAACATGTTCCTTGCATGTTTTTACACTAGCAAATGCATTTTTATGCATTTTGTTAACTGTTCACGTTGCATGTGCATGAACTGAAAATTTTCTAAGTCCTAATTTCGGACCATCCGAAGTTGGACCATCCGGACTTCCGATGAATTTCCTTAGAAAATGTTCAAATAGTTTAACTGTTCATCCGAATTCGGACTACTGTGCATTGGAGTTCTAACCACTGTTCATCCGTATTCGGACCACGGTGCATCCGAATTCGGTTCATATCAGCATTGTTCATTTTTCAATTATTTTTCTAAGTTTTTCCACTTTCTCTACTGTGCATCCGAATTCGGTCCCCTTACATACATTTTCCATGCATTTTCCATCCGCACTTCGGATTGGACCGAATTCGGATCACTGTTCATCTAAATTTCAATTCATTTGAATTTCATCACTTAACATTTTTTTAAAATTTTCCATTTTTGCATTTCTATCAATAATCAAAATTCCCAAAAATACTTCAAGTCCTTTGCACCATTGGTTAGAGTTAGGATCAGTGTTTAAGTAAAAATGACTGTTCTAACGTTGGTCTCTTAACGATTGACTTTGGACTTCAATCAGTAGAATTCACATTCTACTGATAAAGACCCGATGCTTTAAACAGAACAGACACTTTCTATTTCACGCTTACCCCAGACTTAGTATCAATGCTTTATTTTGTTAAGTCTTCTATTCTAACTCATATGTATCTCTTCAGCACTCATGGAACCCGCAGTAGTTCTCACCATTCCTCATTCATCCATCCCAAACAATAATGCCTAACTCCCCGAGGAGTCCATTCTGCCCCAATCACAATTTGTCGAGTTTGCCCCCCCACAACTGGCAACATGACGTTTCAACCCTTCACCGTGAAGCCAAGGATATCACCTTTGATATCCTCAAAGGCCACCCACTCTTTTATTCCTTATCCACCGCCATATCCGTACCTCAAATTTACCTCCAACAATTCTGGCATCATCTCACATTCGTGTCTGATGCCGAACCCTACTTCACATCTACCATAGACTTCGTTCCAGTCAAAATCAACCAAGCAGCCATCCGCCACATTCTCCGCCTCCCAGCTGAAGCCTTCTCTCTATCAAGACTTGCCTTTGCCCCAATCCCTTCTCTTCTGGAAACCCTTGACGAAATCAAGGCACTCGGTTATGATGGCCCACTCTCAAAGCCATCTGAGTTCATAATAAAGAATCTACAGGCACACTGGAGGGTTCTATTTGACATCATCAACAAATGTTTCACCGGGAAACATTCCAATCATGATTCTGCGTCAATTCAACTTCTTTCGATGTTTGCCGCTTTTGCGTATGGCCGAAATTATGAATACACGACATTCATCTTTGATGAATTGAAAGGAGTCATCCTCGAGAAAAGAACAAAGCGAGGGCGTAAATACATCCCTCTTCAGAGGTTTCTTCAACAGATCATACAGTACGGTATGGACAATGATGATGATATCCACGAACGACCAGAGGCCGACGTATATGTCACAGCTGCACTTCAAAGATTAAACATTCCAAAGGGAAATCCCAACGTATCGGTGTTGACTATTCCACTAACTTTGCTACAAGAAGTAGTACAAACAGAGAAAGTAAGGGAATATCTTAGGGTTTTTTTATCCCGATGAGGCTCAGTCAGAACCGACTGAGCCTAACCAATCTGAAGGTGAGGCTCGAGTGAGTGAGTCTGAGGGAGAAGTGGTGGATGTACAACAAACAATGGGTATAGGTGAGCGGGTAGTTTCTGAGGCGAGGGAGGGACTAGCAGGTGAGGTGGCAAAGGCGGCCGATTCTGAACGGACCGTCTCTGTCCAAATGAGACGCCAAGAGATAACATCTGAGGGTGATCTTAGCCTCGTAAGCCAGACAACCCCGCATAAGACCATCAGTTCAATGGTCGAAACTACCCAATCCGTCCACTTGATATCCACTCAAAGGGATATCACTTGATTCCACGGGGACATTGCACACACTCTATCACCCTCTCACTCGGAGAGTCATGTTGTTGAAACGTGTCACACATCGCCTCCAGTGACCATACTTCGTTCGACCACAGCTCACTCCCCACACCCACACACACAGCACGACGACTCCATGGTGTCCACCCCTGAACGAGCTGCCTTCGTGGGAGCTCTAGAAACTTCCAGATCTGAGCGTCCCGTAGTAGAGCCAGAAGTGACGGAAAGAAGACATGATGTTGCCCCACAAACGTCGTCTACATCAGGTCATCCCGAGATTATTCTCGAGATGTTTACAGCAGCTCTTCGTGCTGCTGGTGTAGTCACCCGGGCTGACCTGGACGCACAAAAGGAGGCTGCCGAAGAGAGACATACCGCCCTTCTGTCATTAATTAAGTGTAAGGGTGTTGAATCTGAGGATTTGCCACCACTAGGTACCCGATCAGTCCAAGCTCAGATTTCAGAATTATCAGACAAGATAGATGCGGTTACAAGATTAATTTTACAAGTTCAAGAGCAGATAAACTCTAGAATGGATCGTCTTGAGTCTGCGGTTATCAAACTACAGTTTTGTCCTTGGGATGAATCTAACAAAAGAAAACATGATGATCAGGACGACCCTGATTGCCATGAGGGGGAGAAGCGACAAAGAATTCAGTCTGAGGACCCGATAGCCAAATCAGAGGGAGCAGATATACCAGGTCTACGGAACAGAGGTATGGGGCTCAAGAGATGTTAGAAGACGAAACAATGGTTGAAGGCCCGACTCCATTGGATCCAATGTCTGCGATGGTGGAGTACGATCCTATATTTAAAAAGGTCGAAATCATATTGGTGTCTGATACAGACTCTGATATTGATGAAGACTATCCTCTAGTCTCTCCAAAGCCTGAACCCGAGTCGCCACAAAAATCCTCTTCATCCTTTGAATTCCTAAATTCCCCGCCCCATGTACCACAACAAGAAACACTATCATTTATCCAAGCTTCCTCCCCTACTCTCAAAGAAACCCCACTGATCCAAAGTCCTCCCAAAGTCCAAAGTCCTCCCAAAGTACAAACTATACCCCAACCACAAATCCCTGGAACCAGAGCCTTCAGGCACTAGAGTTGTGGATTCTTTCGATGCTATGCCTGAAGGACCTGGCTACCATGATGAAAGTGATTTATACTATGTTGGTTGGTATTCTAAAGGTGGGGTGCAGGCGTTACCAGAAGAGTTGAAAGAAGAACTAACGCAAGAACGAAGGGGGAAAAATTTTAAATTACTTGAAGCCCCTTCGGCCGAAATAGAAGAACCCCATGTTCAAGGCCTAAAGGATTTTTTGAAGAAGTTCATGGCCGAACAGTTTCAGAATCCATTTTTGGAAGAGAGGTTTAAAATGGTATTCAAGAAGAAGCCTGGGTCATTCAGCAGGCGTTTATTCATGGAGCTTGCAAATGTATCATAAGTTGAACAAGCCGAGTCAACCAGATGATGCTCAGGGAGAAAAGGCCAAGGGACAAATATTGGTCAAAGTCAAAGATCAAAAAACTTGTCAGTATCCACATGTGTTAGAGAGCCCGAGTGTTCACTCCTACTTTTGAGGTGCTCAGAGAAGATGGAACAGTACAGGAACTACATGAAAGTGATCAAGACTACGTGAATGAGGACAACGTTGAGTATTTGCATGATAAACTGAAACACAGAATCAAGAAATGTCTGACTCGCATGACGGCAGTCGCCACCCTTACTAAAAGCTTGAACCGCCGCTCCATTATCATGTGCTTATGGGACTTTCAAATGGCAAATGAGAGCGCGCTGATCAAAGTCGGTCTGAAAGCCCCTGAGCAAGACATGTTTCTGCTAGACTACTACCCAGCGTACAAAGTTCTATTGGAAGGGCAGCCAGGAATTATATTTTTTAATCAAAGAGGCCAGAAAGATTTATGAGCTTTGAGGACTTACCTTGTTACTCCGATGAGACTATCAGATTAGTCAGAGCCTAGCTCACCAAAAGAATACAAGAATATGATGCTCAGAAAAATCCTGAACATAGACTCCAACCCAAGGAGATTCAAGTGATCCTCAGCGGCATAGAAATTCTGAATGAGAGGCTTCATCTTAGGCAAATGACTAGACGGTTCAACGTCGTCCTTAGCCTCCGAGAATCTACAGATCATGCCCGAGTTCACCCATAATGATCAAAAAGGGGGAGATTGTTTTTATATTTAATTTCGATCTTGTGGCTTTATTTTGTAATAAATATTATTAGTTTATTTGCTTGTAATTTATTTCTAGACTTTGTTTAAGTTGTTTCTTTATTTTACAAGTAGAGGGGGCCAAAGTGTAATTCATGGAAACTTGCATTTATTCCATGTAAAGTAGGTGACCTAGGGTTTTGTAATCATTACTCACGAATATTGAATACATTAGCCGCCGCTTTTTGAGAGAGCATTCTTTGTGTCTTTTTCCTCATCATTCTTCAATCGTTAAGTTCAATATTCTGTTTGTCGAATGTTTGTGTGATAAATATATATACGAGTGTTGAATTTATCTGGGATTCATTATTAATAGGATTTTCAGATGGCGGTTGAGAGCACTGTGTTTAAAGTTGGTATGAAAGCCCCAGAGCAAGACATTTTTCTTCTAGACCATTATCCTGCTTACAAAGTCTTGATGGGGGGCACCCGGGAATCATCTTTTTGAACTAGAAAGGGCAGAAAAGGTTTATGCACATTGAGGACCTGCCTTGCTATTTCGACAGTACTCTCAAAATAGTTAGAGCTGAACTCACCAAGAGACTACAAGAACGCGATGCTCAAACTATCTCAGAACTTAAAAGAAAACTAAAGGATATTCAAGACATGCTCAGTGGCATAGAATTATTGAACGAAATGATACATATAAGGCAAGTGACTCGACGGTTCGAAGTCGTCCTTGGCCTCAGAGAAACCACTGATCATGCCCGAGTTCATCCACAATGATCGAAAAGGGGGAGATTGTTAGATATTAAATTTCGATCTTATGACTTTATTTTGTAATAGTTATTTTGGTTTATTTCCTTGTAATTTATTCTTGTCTATCAATATTAGTAATAATATAAGACAAGGGGCTAGGTTGTAATTTAGGGAAACTCTAATTAAATGATGTAAGGGAAACCCCACCGAGGGTTTCCCACACAGACATTCACGAAAATACATTTTGCAGTCGCCGCAATTTCTATAATCTCTCTGACATTGTGTTCATCTTTATTCTTCCAATCATTGAGTGTTTCTATTCTGTTTGCTTTGAATATTGCTGAAATCATTCACGTGTGCTGATTAATACAGGGAAATCGATTACAACATAATGACATAATGAAATTACAAAAAAAAAAAATTAAAATAGTTACCGAATTGTTCCTTTGTTAGTATAGGATCTTCATTTGGTATGGACGTTTTCAGTGGTATGTTGAACCAATTTTCATCTTAAATCAGTTTTAGTGTGTAACACGTCCGTACTGTATTTTGCATAACATGTATCTTATTTTGAGTAACCGCACTCTTATTATGAATAACGGTAATATTTAATATAATATTTAATAGAAACTTATGTCAAATCATCAAAATTTCATGTCTTTTATTGCAATCTTTTAGAATCCAACATCTTTTTATGTAATATTTTATAATCTCACGTATTTTTGGACAATCTTTTTCGTAATTTTATGTCATATCACTAGATATTGTATAATGACCAATATATTTTGACTAAAAAACATATCATAAATTGAAATGAAAGTTAAGTTGATATCGCCATTTTTGTATATATTTATCAGGTGATATCTGTTTTGATTTACACCTTAATATTGCTTATAGTACTCTTTTTGAGCAAATTTTGGTATTTAGTTGGAATTTTGTTCATTGGAGCAGGTTTTGTAAAAATTGGCCAATATAGCTGTTCTAAAAAATGCACGGCGCGGATCCGAAAAGCGCGCCGCGGTAATAGCAGCAGAAAACCCATCCAAAAGCTGTAACTCAAAGCACGACGCGTCCTTCAGAAGCGCGGCGCGTAAATGGCCTCTAGCAACTTGCAAGTTATAAATTAATTTCCATGGAGGTCCAATAGGAAATCGCAATTTCAAAAGCGCGGCGCATAAATGGCCTAGTATAAAATTTCAGAAACTCAATTTTTAAAAGCATATTTCGAAAATGGTTTTGGCTGTGGCGATTTTGTGTGATAAGAAGTGATTTGTTGCTCGATTTTTGAAGGGTTATCATCCATTTCAACCATCTAACACCAATTTCATCAATAGGGGAGTGATTTCATCTTCATTTTGTCTTGATTTTGAGTTGTAATTCAATGTTCATGGCAATTTGTGTTGTAAAACTCTTCAATATGATGGAGTAGTAACTTTTTGATCATTTGGGTATGAAATACCTTAACATTTGATGATGGTTATGTAAATACTTGGAATATTAATATGTTTAGTTGTTATTATGGATGAATATAATGGTTTGGTTGCAAAAACATGTGTTGATTCATTTTAGATGTTGATTAACCTTTGATGTGAGTTAGGGATTATTAATATGTATTCAAACTGAAGTGATTTTTGATTGCTTTGTTTAAATCCTTTAACTTGTGAGAGTAATGGAAAATAGACATAGAAATGTTTTGCTATGAATCATTGTATTATTTGTGTAAGGATGTGAGTCTAATGCAAATTATGTTAACATTGTGAGGTGAAAACATCATCCATGACAATAACCAATATATGAGTATGAATGTATGTTCTTAACATTATTAAAATAATGGTTGAGTGATCTTCATTGTTTTATGAATGTATCTTTTGGTACCAAATATTATTTGCGTAATATTTTGATACTTGAATTCATACTCATATCTTAATTTGTATAAAATTCTCAAGGGAGTGATCCTTTGATAGTTTTATATTAATTAAGGAGTTAAGCTATTTGATAGTCTTTGGGTGATCTTTGCTATTGAATAACTTAAGTAATAACATATTTTTATTCCAATGGAGTATCATTACTTAATCATCCATGTGTTAGGAAAAATAACCACAAGTGATCATCCTTTAATCAAGTTTTAATCCTTCTCTCGTCGTTATTGTCACTGTGTTTGTAAACTAATTTGATAATCGAAATCTTAACGATAAATCTTTACACATTATCGGCTATCTAACTTTTAATCTACTTCTTATTGTTTTGCAAATCCAATTGTCCCTGAGATCGACAACCCAGACTTACTTAGCTATACTAGTATATGATATCTAATACTTGTCTATTTGTCCGCTAGTTTTAGTTAATTTTTTCCGTTTTTATATTTAATGTAAGGTCTTGACTCTACGGATCTATCTCGACGCGACACCGTCCAACGAGTGCGGAATCCTCGTTAGCGGCTTGACGGTAAGATCAGACACACAGAAACACGGAGACTACCACGGTGTTATACGAACGACAACGAACGCACCTACATGATGATTCTCTCCGAAACTACTCTCTAGAAACTAGTAAACTCAAGATCGCCTTTGCTTAATCACTCTTTGAAAAGTATTATAATTATTCGAGTTAACCCTTAATTATACTGACAGATTCGAGTTTGTCTTGGGACAAATTCGAATCAGGCCCAAGGCCCATTCGAATTTGTCCTTATGACAAATTCGAATCTACCTTAAGAACAAATTCGAATTTATATCAAATTCGAATTTCAACTATCAAACTTCTATTTGAACATATGTTTTAACTTATGTTTGAATATATCTTTGAACTTTATGTTTGAACTTCTTGTAATACGTTACACCAAGTTCAAACATACAAACAACAAATACCAAACACACATAATCACATATATCAAACACTAGTCAATATTCAATACTACGTAACTTGACTTACACAAAATGCTAACAATACTTAGACTGCTATCGTCACGCGGGGTGTACCAACAGACTCCCCCTTGATGATAGCTTCTAACTATTTACATTTTGACTAAGTACTAAGGTCTATTCAAAACACTACCAGCATACAGACCTTGTTCAACACCAAACTTGACCACATTCTGATACTTTTTGGCTTCAGACTCCATATGCGCATCACACGAGATTTTGTGAACATGAAGCACTTGAAGATCATCTTTGGACAGATTAAATAGGTGCAACAGATCATAAACTCTAAGAATCACCTTTTCTTCGAGGTCTTCCATTACAGCTTCACCCGTCTCACTTTCAACGTACCACCAGTTGAGATTACCCAACACATTCTGTGGCATCGGCTTCAGAGGGACTTTCTTTAAACAGCTAACTGGTTTGTACTGAATTTTCATCCATGGCCTACCAGTCAGACGATCAATTCTTGTATGGTCTATAACTCTTTTGCCAATTCATGGATTGAGCCTTTCAAATTTCCTAGACCTCCCTTCCCTTCTTATAATCTTGGCAATTATTTCAGCATAGGGATCGTCCTCGATATTAACCAGCTCTTTCCATGCCAACGCCTTTATCTCAACCTTTGGAAGTGAATTGAAATCTTTTAATCTTCTCCTTAGATACTGAAGTCCATCCTTTCTCTTGATGATAAACAGCTGCAGTTCTCGATCAAAGAACCAGCTAAGTATATTTCCGGACAGCTTTCCAGCCCTAGGCACAATCATTTTTTCCTTCAATTCTATAGGCTTCTTTTCTGCCCTAAACCATAACTTTCTCTGTTCTTCATCAGTAAGCTCCCTGACGGGCTCTTCAACTTGTGATTCAACATTAAAGCAGCTTTAACAGCTTCTATGTCAATCACATTTTGTTCCTCCGTCACATATGTATCAGTGATGGGATTTTCCTGAATAATGATTTCATTAGCTTCATCTTCCTCATCATCCAATACCTCATCATCTGGTTTCCAATCAGGAATGTCTTCTGGAAAAATCTCTCCTTCCTCCAGCTCATTAATCTCGTCTTCAAATCAAAATCTAACACCTCTTCCTCAATATTCATCGGAGCGTCAATCATTTTGCTCATTTCGCTATCCATGACCTTTGAGGAACTCGCCTCACCTCCTTCAGCTCCAGTCTGACTTGGCTCCCCCTGAAGTTCGGAATGTTGAGCAGCAAAAAAATCTACTGGCTCACTGTCTTTTGGTGCATCGGGATCATTGCCTTCTTCATCGTCCCTTCTCAACTCCTCCGCATCCCTGCAACTATTCTCCCCCTAAGCCTTTAGATTATTCATTAATTGTTCAATCAGGGACCTCATAGTGCGGATCTCTGCAGCCTGGTCGGCAACGAATGTCTTCAGCTCAAGATTTTCTTTATCGATATTTGCATTGTGACCTTGAAGATCCCCGACGGCTTTCGTAAGCTGGAAGATTTGGACTTGTTGGAAATCAACCTTGCTTCTGAGCTCAGAAAACCTTTGGTTGTCAATGAAGGTGGATGAGGTTGATGGTATGGATGTGATAGGTGACGGGATGATCGATGGTGGAACTGATGTTTGAACAGGTGGTGGTGGTCGTCGTGGAATGGATGTTTGAGTTGATGGCTGAGCGGTTGGAATTTCAGCCTCTTGGCCCTCTGCCTAGGCACCAAAGGGGCTGTATCTTCAACCTCGAAATCGGAGTCATCTGCATCCGAATTCCTAGATGCTTTCCTCTTCCCTGCTTCTTCATCAATAACCACTATTCTTGATCCATATGTGCCTATTCGGATAGACGGATCTTCTGTCTCTTTCCTTGGTGCCTCAATCTCAATCTCTTCCATTTCTTCCGACTCAGATTCAGATGTGGTCACAGCTTGACCTTCTTCCTCAAGTACATAATCCTCTATCTGGCGAAAAATATCTTCTTCACCAGCTGGAGGTTCCAAAATATATCCAACAAGCTCAGAAGTAATCTCTTCATTTGCATGCGGCCTTTGAGCCCAAATCTCTTCCAATGTCTCCACCCGTGGATCAGTTACGGGGGCTACAACTGAAGGACCAGCAGCGTCCGTTGAAGGATCTGCTTCCCTTGACTCCTGTACTCTGCTCGATGAAGGCCTTGTAGCCTGAGTTTGTCTAGCTGAAGGTCTCTGCCTCCTTCTTTGTTGTTGCTGAGGCTTCTACTGTTGCTGTTGCTGTTGCGGCTGCTGCTGAACTTGTACATCTCCTGCCTAGTTTGCACCTTCTGGGGCTTGAAAATCAGGATTCACCACAGCACCTGTGGGCTTGACAATCAGCAAAAATCCTCTTGTCGATCACTGCAACACTTTGAATCTCTGGCAATTGCGGCAGATTTGACAATAAATGTCTGATCAACATCATCAAGAACCTAGGATACATCAAAAATCTTTCTCTTGCTGGAGCTGTTATTTGGTGAACAAACTCCGCAAAGAACATTTCAGAATAATTGAACCTCTGGTTGTAGACCAACGCGATCATTGCCGATTGAATCTTCGACACTATGTAATCAAAACCGGCTTTCTTCGGAGCGAAGCACACCATGAAGACATGTGCTAAATATCTCCATTGCCCAATCAAACCGCTCTTCATGTACGACGCCTTTGCCACATCAAGATTTAAAAACAAAACTCCAAGATTTAAACCATTTTAGACTTAGAAAATCACATCCATTAGTCCTAATAGGTTCTAATCGAAGATATTAGTCACTTATTTGAAGTTTCACCGGTTCAAACTTTGTTATTTTGAATTACAAAGTTCACACCATTAAAACCTCAAAATCGGTCGATTTTGGCTCAAATTGAGTCCAAAACATCCTAAATCTTGTATCAAGATGTTGATTATACCTAGATTTGGTAGTATTCTCGAACACAAACGGACAAAAACTCGATTAACAGTTGAAAACTCGAAACGACAAAGTCGAAGCAGTAAACTCGAAATCTCTCTTGATAAACTCGAAGCACTAAATTCGAATGTAGGTGAATAATGAATGATCACTGTTGACCTATTTATACTAACCACCTACGAATTTGTGTCCAATTTCGAATTTACTGCTAAAATCGAATTCACTGCCAAATTCGAATATACATTCGATTTTGGCTTAAACTCGAATTTAACTTGAAAATTTTGAAAATCTTGGAATTAAATTCAACTTTTCCAACTTTTTCGTGTAACGGAACAAACTATGCAAAAATATTTACCCTAAGCACAAGATTTTCATGCAATGTTTATTTATTCAACTAAAATGCATCCTCAGTAACTTTGACCTTTTTCCTAAATAAAAATAAAAATAAAAATGAAGTAAAAATAAAATAGAATAAAATAAACTAAAATTAAAATTTTGAAGAAAAATTTAAACTTAGACTAATCTACATTATTTTTAAAATTTACAACCTATACTTAATACTAACAGAATATTTTTGACGAGTATTGTCAGAGAAAGGTTCAATCAGATAGCGGTGTCGAATACGCACTTTCAGTATTTTACTTTCACACTTAGGAATTTTTTATTTTCTTTTATTGTTTGTCGTGACACACATTTCTAGATGATTGTTGGTATTATTTTCCCTTTAAACATGTTACACTTCGGAATATCCCTTGGCCTTTTTATTTATCAAGAAGTTACCTTACGTGACTCATACTTAGACATACTTTTATGATCAAGGCATACACACAATGATTATAACTTTTTGGTATTGCAAACTTTCTTTAAAAGGCAAACGTCGGACACAGGTCTGTATTTACATACAACAGAGTGTCTTAGTTTGTCTTAAAGTTTATTTTTAAAGGTAGCAAGACAGTGGTGACAGGTCTGTACCGACGTACAACAAAGCAACTTATCTTGCTAACTCGAGTCAAAGCAGAGGCAACAGGTCTGTACTTACGTACAACAGAGTTACTTGCTTTGACTCTCAACTCAGTATCATGATTTTTCTACTCTTTCCAATTTTTAAGATGTATATGATGTTGCTATACATCCCCAGAAAGTTTGCATACCTCATTTAGAATCAATGTCTGTATGTCTCTAACATAAAAATTAAGACCAATTGGTCATACATCTAAGTTAGTGACACGTCTAACTTTTTCTTGAATGTTTTATTAGCCTCGAGACTCCCAATATGTATTATGCCTACCAACATATCAAACTAGATAATGTATAACACTTAGAATTTTAGGTGCATTATGTGTGAAAGCTTAACACTTCGAGATTGTAGAGAGTGTGCTAATTTTTGTCACTTTGAACCTATGCATCTAAGACTTAACTCATTTTCTGATATTCTCTTTTTTTGAACTTTTTATGGTTTTCTCTCTTTTTTTCTTTTGTTTTTCATAAATAAGAGTAAGAAAATAAACTAACTTACTAACTTACTATAAAAAGGAAAATATGCTAAGCTACTAAACTTACTATAAAAAGAAAGAAACACTACTGCTATAAAAGGAAATAAACTCTACTAAGGTCAACTTACTCTGGATTACGCATTCCGTTTAGTTGAACTAAATACTCAAACCGTGACTTGTCAAAAGCTTTGGTAAATAAATCCGCATTATTATCATCCGTTGCCACTTTTACCAGCTTAATTAAATTCTTTTCAACACCATCACGTATAAAGTGGTGACTTATGTCTATGTGCTTGGTTTTATTGTGTTTAACTGGATTATTAGTTATTGCAGTTCTTGACTGGTTATCTATCCTAATAGGTGTATGAGTATAAGTCAAACCGTAATCCCGCAATTGTTGTTGTATCCACAGAACCTGTGAGCAGCAACTACCAGCAGCAACATATTCAGCCTCGCACGTTGACACGGCTACCGAAGTCTGTTTCTTGCATTGCCAGGAAACGAGTCTCCCTCCTAGGAACTGACAACCTCCAGTTGTTGACTTGCGATTCAAGCTAGATCCTCCATAGACTGATTCCGTGAACGCCTCCAATTCCAGATCGCCCTCCGCGTGATACCAAAGTCCCAGCTTCGGTTTCGACTTGAGGTATCGTAGAATCCGCTTCATAACTTTCATGTGCATCTCTTTTGGATTAGCTTGAAACCTAGCACAAATACAAACCGCAAACATTATATCAGGTCTAGAAGCAGTTAAATTAACGAGTGACCCAATCATGGCCCGATATAACGTCGGATCCACATCTGTATCACTTTCTATACCCGGTCCTAGATTATGATTCACTTGAATCGGCGTGCTGAAGTGAGCTGTCAGCTTGGTTCCTTCCATCCCGAAGCGCTCTAAGATATCATAGACATACTTCGTCTGATGAATAAACATGCCCTCCTTCCTCTGTTCGACTTGCAAACCCAGAAAGAAGTTTAACTCACCCATCGCACTCATCTCAAACTTTGACTTCATCACCTTCTCAAAATCTGTGCACATCTGCTCGTCTGATGATCCAAAAATGATATCATCGACGTACACTTGTACCAAGATGAAATGTTCTCCTTTTCGCTTCACGAACAGCGCACTATCTATTCTCCCTCTTTCAAACCCGTTGTTTAAAAGATGACTGGATAGAGTTTCGTACCACGCCCTCGATGCTTGATGTAATCCATACAAAGCCTTATCTAACCGATATACTCTGTCTGGATATTTCGGATCTGTAAACCCGGGCGGCTTTTCCACATATACCAGTTCCTTCACTTTCCCATAAAGGAAAGCACTCTTAACATCTAGCTGATAGACTTTAAAACCTTTGAAGGAAGCAAAACCCAGAAACAAACAGATTGCTTCAAGCCTTGCTACTGGCGCGAACACTTCATTTTAATCGATTCCTTCCTCTTGGTTAAAATCCTTTACCACCAGTCTTGCTTTGTTGCGAGTGACTATACCCCGATCATCTCTCTTGCACTTAAAAACCCATTTGGTTCCTATTGCTATTTCTCCTCGAGGTAACGGAACTAACTCCCACACTTCTAGTTTCCTAAACTGTGATAGTTCTTCCTGCATCGCTTCAACCCAAGAGTTGTGTTTTAGTGCCATTTGCACATTTTTCGGCTCTACTTGCGAGATGAAACATGAGTAGAGGCAAGTATGAAAGGCCTCGAAGTCATTGATCATCGACAAGAACACTGTGTTGTTACTCAAACTACTCCTAGTCCTCACACCAGCATTAGGATTTCCTATGATACTCTCAATAGGATGATTCTTGTTGATCCTAGATGTTTCTATCTCGTCAACCCTAAGGTTATCTCCCAAATTTGATCCTATCTCTCTAAACAGGGGAACGACTTCAGACTCCACATTTTCTTCCTCATGGACACTGTCTTCTGAGTTAGAATTTTTTGTCTGATTTTCGTTTGTAGGCACATCAGAATCATTTTCTTCTGGAGATCTATCTTCAGTTGATGTAGGCTCAGATGTTGATGGAAAGGTGGTCCTCGGAAAACTTTGACCCTCGTCATTCAAGTTTAATGACGACAAGTCCTGTTCGATTGTACATGCATTTCCATCCAAAGGAATGTTAAATGACTCAAACAATTTGTCATGATCAAATATCCATTCCGGACCAGTTTGGGGTTCATGTGTATAACTTGTGACTTTAATGTTATACACAATCTCTACTGTACCATTTGATTGTTAAAAACCCTTTTATTTGGTGAGTTCGGCACATAACCTAGGAAGTATCCTTCGTCAGCCTTTTCACCAAACTTAGGTTGATGTTTTGTTTTCATTAAAGTATATGGTACCCCAAAAGGTTCGAAGCCAGTTAAATTTGGTGGTCGTTTATTCAAAACATCATAACAGGTTTTTTTCAATGATTTGACAGTAAGGACCCGGTTTAAAACATGGTATGCGGTATTCACTGCCTCCCCCCAAAACATGGTAGGAAGCTTTGAATCCGAAAGCATGGTCTTTGCTGCCTCAATCAATGTCCTGTTTTTCCGTTCGGCCACCCCATTTTGTTGTGGCTCATAAGGTGCAATAAATTGATGCACTATGCCCTTTGATAGGCAATATACACCAATAACAGTGTTTTTAAATTCTGTTCCGTTATCACTTCGGATACGCTTAACCCTCGTTCCGTAAGAATTTTCCACTTGGTCTAAGAACCCGATGAGCTTTGCAACCGTCTCGTCCTTTGTACCTAAAAATAAAACCCAAGAAAAAAGTGAGTAATCGTCAGTAATAACTAAACAGTACCAACTACCACCTATACTCCTTTTGTTGATTGGTCCGAAGAGGTCCATATGCAACAAATCGAATGTGGCAGCAATTGAGTTCTGAGTCTTGGAATTGTGTGCCTTCTTGTGTTGTTTTCCTTTCTTGCACGGTAGACACTTATCCTCGAACTAGAAACTCTTCATGGGAACACCTTGCACCAATTTATTTTTCGTAATGTACTTCATTTTCCTTAGGTGCAAGTGTGCCATGCGTCTGTGCCATAAAACCGACTCAGTCGCTGAAGCTTTAGATAGCAGACAAATTGGTCCCATCGAAGATTCCGGCTTGTTCATGTCGAGCATGTACAAGTCATTCTTCCTTGGAGCCCTCATCAGTATCCACTCTTCAGGTACTTTGAACCCCGGTTTTAGCACTAACGCCTTAGTATCAGTGAATAGTACAGAGTTCTTCTTATCACAGATTTGAGATACACTAATGAGATTATGAACCAGTTTATCAATGTGATAAACTTGATCCAGCTTGATAGTCCCATTAGTGACCACTCCAGTACCGGTAATATTCCCTCCTTTATTGCCAGCGAATGATACAAATCCCCGATTCCCTCCCTTGAAGTCTGCAAGAAGACTTCTTTCCCCTGTCATGTGCCTGGAGCAACCAATGTCGACGAACCATTTGTTGTTTGGACCTGTAGTTATCTCCTGCACATGAAAGAAAATAGGTTAGTTATCACGGGGAACCCAAGCCGTAACTGACTTGGTAATACCATTCTCGTCCACATACTTAAACTCTTTCAAATACCCATCTCTCCGTTTAGGTGACTTGGGTTTTTGAATTGGAGTCTGTTGTGGTGCAGAGTGATTTAAATTCACTCTCGGCCTTTGAGTAGGCATTTGATGTGGAGCTCTCGAATAGTTACGATTATAATGCATTTCCGACTGATATCCCTGAGCTCTACCTGGTGTTTGGTGTCGTACAGGAGTATGTGACCTAACCGGAGTGTAAGCTCTGCTAGGTGTGGTACTCCTATAACTCTGTTGTGGTCCCGACCTAGATTGATTAATGACTCTATTTGGTTAAATAGTCCTAATCACTTCTTTGGGTCGACCTGACACAGACATTTGTTTTACAGCAGATTTAGGTGTGGCTTGCACAGTTTTCTCGGTGTTATGAGAAGTACTTGTGCTTGCAACACTTGGCGAAGGCTTAAGTTGTTCCAGCTTTCCAGTCTTAGGTGTAGAATTTACTTTCCTATGTGGACAACTAGAAGCAACATGCCCCCTTTCGTGACATCTAAAGCAAGACATTTTGTCTTCTTATGCGTGCCCTTTGACTTAGGTGTCTCACTAGTGTCTGGTTATTTTGTTTCAACTATAGCGACTGATTCCTCCTCCTGATCATTAAAGTCAATTTTGTGTTGTCCTACAGGTTTATCACTAGAGGATGGCACAAATTTAACCTTTTTAATCTTGATATTAGTAGCAGTCACCTTAGTTTCATTTTCCTTAGCAATTTCAGACACTGGTTCCGGTGTTACCTCTGATTCAACTGATTTTTCAGTTTTCTCCTGAGGTTGAGGTACATAATTATCATTGAAAGGTGGAGGACTCTCATGATACCCTAGACCTACAGGCTTCTTAGACTGACGTTGTGCATCTAAGATCTTCCCTAGGTTGAGCGATGAGTTCCTAAACTTTTCAAGTTTACTGTTTACCCCAGCTACCTTTACCTTAGATTCTGCTACCTCTACTTCTTTAGTTTTAAGCTCTTTTGTCAATGCCTCAACATGTTCGTACATCAGCTCTAATCTAACATACTATTCACTAAGCTTGTCCTTTAGAACTACGACATCTTGTGCATCGGCCTTAAGCTTATCTCTAAGATCTTGCTTTATATCTACTAGCCTAGAGTTGTCTGATTTTAATGATTCATTCTGAGCAGATATATTTTGATGTGATTCAAGTACTAAATTTAACCTATCATTAGACGTAGCACACAAAACACATAAATCATGGAAAAGAGAAAAGTTCAGAGTTACCTTGGCATGATCTGATTCCACGTTGGCCATCTGTGCGGCGAACTCCAGAATTGTCTGATCAGCTGACTTTTCTACCCACATCGGACTGCTTTCATTCTGATTGCTGTCCCTTGTGATTTCCTCTGCTCCATCACTTCTAGTCTCGGTCACTTCAGCCATAAAGGCTCTAGCGTTCGACTCTGGATGTGTACTCCAGTCATAAGTTCCATCTAGCTGTCTGTTTGATGTGACATTGGATAACAGACCAGCTATATTAGCCTGCTTGGTTGAACTACCCGGTAGATATCGCCCTTGCGATTGATTCTGATACTGGCCCTGGTAGTTCTCTACTTTCGGTCTCTGACACTCTTTAGCGAAGAGTCCTAACCCCTGACAGTTGTAACACTTAACCTTGGATTTATCAAACCCAATCTTATTGTTACTTACGTTGTGGTTTCTACCCGTCCTTTTGATGAACCTTTTAACTCTCTGAGTTACCATGGCCAGTTGCCATTGCAGATCCATCTCTTCTAGATCATCAGGATCTATCTGATCGTAATCCTCATCCCAAAGCGCAGGATCGTTGATTTTGCCCTGAACGCAATTGCCGTAAGCGGCCACGAATGAAGCCAACAGATTCAGATGGTCTTTAGCAGATTTTGCGCTCATAGGCATCTTTGAATACCCTTGAGATGTAGATGCCGGAGTAGCCTGATGCTGCTTTTCTTCTGGTCTAGCAAACCCTAAGAAAGCCCTACTTACTGAGTCTTCTGATTCAGCTGGTGTCGATGTCTCTCCCGAGAAGAATGCTGTAGCCGTCTTCACATCAGTTGCCCCTGAAGGTTTTGATTTCCCAAAGTACATATCCGGATCTTGAACTTGTTCATAATCCCTCTCCTTCTTCAGCAACTCAAAGTGATATAACCCTGTCTAGAGTAAGAGTATAGAATTTGTCTTTGTCATGCTTTATCAGTGCCACATCCATTTCCCATTTGGCAGGCAAAGCATCTAGAATCTTGTTAATTTTCTCGGTTTCACTATACTCCACATCATGGCTGTCTAACTCAGTCAATAAGTGATAAAATCTGGTAATTGTCTCATCCAGCTTTTCGTTCTTCAATGCTTTGAAGATGGCGAACTGCTGCTTGAGCATTTCCATTATGTTCTTTCTGACCCTCGGGTTACCTTCACACCGTTTCTCTAACGCATCCCACAGCTCTTTTGCTGTCTTCTGATTTCGAAAGGTGTGCAAGATCTCCTGAGGTAACGTCATTCTAATGATAGCGAATGCACGGTTCTCAGCTTCATACAGCTTTTTATCGTCGTCCTTCATCTTTGAATAAGGCACAACCTTTTGTCGTCCTTCAACTTCAGCTGTAGGTGGAATGTATCCTTCGTCGATACAAATCCACATCCGCATATCATTAAACCTCGCGAAGTCGGCAAACCTATCCTTCGACCAGTAATAGTGCTCTATTTTCATCAACTTCAGTGGAGAATTTGCTTTTCCAACCTCGTGATCCATCTCAATGAACCTCTGTAGACTTGTCATTGTTTCAAATATTTTTGAATTCAAATTTAATTAATTTAATTCGAAATTAATTTAAATTAACTCTTTCGAATTTGATTAAATTCGAATTTAATTAATATTAAACTGGTTTGGAATTAAATTCGAAATTAAGTTTGAAGTCCAACTATATTCGAAATTAAAGACAAACTCGAAGGTCCAACTAATATCGAAGGTCTAACTAAACTCGAAGGTCTAAATTCGATTTTAGAGTAAAATCGAAAGCAAGCAAATTCGAAGAGGCCAATTTCGAATCAAACCCTAAGGAACCTCGAAAGGAGCGGATTTTCTGTTAAACTCGAAAATGAGCAATCCCTAATATCCCCTTAACAAACTCGAGTGCCGCAAATTCGAAAAAGGGCTAATACTTCGAGTTTTTCAAGTTTTGCAGATTAAACCAATACTTTTACAAGGAAAAATACTGATTTTGATAAGCTCGAAAGACCTCCAAAAACATGATATTATCCGTCCAAAATGTCAAGAAACCTAGGATGTTACTCTATGAACACGAAGAACACCAAGAACACCCCAAAGGCTCTGATACCACTTGTAAGGTCTTCACTCTACGGATCTATCTCGACGCGACACCGTCCAACAAGTGCGGAATCCTCGTTAGCGGGTTGACGGTAATATCACACACACGGAAACATGGAGACTACCACGGTGTTATACGAACGACAACGAACGCACCTACACGATGATTCTCTCCGAAATTACTCTCTGGAAACTAGTAAAATCCAGATCGCCTTTGCTTAATCACTCTTAGAAATTCTGCAAAAGTCTTATAATTATTCGAGTTAACCCTTAATTATACTGACAGATTCGAGTTTGTCTTGGGACAAATTCGAATCAGGCCCAAGGCCCAAGGCCCAAGGCCCATTCGAATTTGTCCTTATGACAAATTCGAATCCACCTTAAGAACAAATTCGAATTTATATCAAATTCGAATTTCAACTATCAAAGTTCTATTTTGTCACACCCTGCTACCTTGGTTGGCAGCGAGACGTGACGAGTGCGGAAGCGTAACCATAATTATAACGAACGACCACTATATGGACGTTTTCGAAATATTACATCATTAAAATTTAAAAATGTATTAATGTTTTACAAAATGAAAGGAATGAAGTTCGCGTAATACAGAGATTCTGATACATAATTAATGCGTCCAAAAATAATGCAGTCAAATCTCCGTTAGTTTCGAAATATGCATGCGACTTCATAAAATGCGGAAGCTTGAAAGTTGGTGTATCCGAAGGCACACTTGCCTTAATTACCTGAAAATACATACTAAAATACGTCAACAAAAATTGTTGGTGAGTTTATAGGTTTACGCGAAAAGACCAGTTGTATGGACATTAACAGATGAGTTGAATTTATAAAATCATAAATTCCATGAGATGTATTACATAAACCATCATGTCACCGAAGCTTAATTAGAATGAGTTTGCCCCGAGCAGTATTCCCATACGTAATACCGTGTGTTGAATATATATGCACCCGCAGTTAGCTAAACCACTAACCCGAGTGGGGGACATGACTCCCAATAGATCTATCCACAATATATTCGCGCTTGCAAACAAATGCAACTAACGATTTCATGATATAAGGGCGGAAATCACATATGTAATACATAATAGAATCGAGAAGTTTTTTTTTTGTGTCCATATGAAAACGAAGCATGTATTTCATCCCAAAACATAATAATGTGAAAAATGGGACTATGAAGACTCACCTTGTTGATTTTTGATGATGTTTTTGGATCTGAGTTGAACACTTGTTTGAATGGTTGAGACTCGTCCTAATATTTTTACGAGTTCGGGTCAATATCATCATAATACGTGTTTGAATATTTTATGTACTTGGGGGTGATGTATAAATAATTTCGTAGGATTTTATATGTTGATACTGATTTGTAGTTATGTTCAAGTAATTTATTTAAAAATATAATTTGTTGTATTAATTCCGATTTGCAAAAATGATTTTAAGTAGTTTATTTCCAAGGACATTTTGTTGCATGCATGCATACGTATGTACATATGTATTTATATATATATACGAAAATGCATACATATATATACGAGCATGTGCATCATTATGAAAGGGTATTCATATATTTTGCATGGAAAATTTCACGAGTATTATGAAAACCGAGTTGTAAACGAAAAGTATTATATTTTAGTAAATATATTTAATTTTTTTTTGTTTTATAAATTTTAAGGTGGAAAATAAAATAAATAAGAAAACTTACAAAGGTTTGAAGAACACTTGAAATCTTTAAATATGGTTGGCCGATTTCTTTCTTGAGAGAATATGTGTGTTGGTGTGATTTTTGAAAATGGGTGTTGGCTTCTACTTATAGAAGAAAAACCGGTTATTTAAATTAATGATAAAGAAATTTAAAATAATTATGATGATGAAAAGTGAAAAGGTAAAACCGGTTGAGTGTTTATCAAAAAGGTGTGGCCGATTGTTATGATTGTATGTTGTATGTTGTTTATTAATATAATAATACAAAAGTACAAGCTAGTTGTCCTTTAAAGGCCAACTTACTTTTTAGAGTGATAAGTAGTATGGCTTTTCAATTTTTATATTAATAAAGTACAAAAAGGCGTGCAAAAGAGGTGGCAGCATTTATTATCATCGTATTTATACATACGTACTTAGAAAAATTTCTGGAAGGTTAAACTCGATTCAAGTGTGAATCGAGTTTTATGTAGTTTAATTCGAGTTTGGTTCAGTTTTGATCGAGTTTTTAGGCTTCATCATTCGAGTTTCTTGCTTCATCAATCGAGTTTCTTTGTTTAACTGTTCGAGTTTTATGTAGTTTTATCCGAGTTTTATGTTTCTTTATTCGAGTTTCATCCCTTAGAAATCGAGATTTGTATCTTCATCATTCGAGTTTTATACTGCATCATCCGAGAAAATTGTTTCTTTATTCGAGTTTCATCAAAGTGTTATTCGAGTTTAGATCTTTACTAATCGAGTTTCATTATATCATTATTCGAGTTTATTACTTCTTTCATCGAGATTCATACAACACCATTCGAGTTTATTGATTATATGATTCGAGATTCATATAACTTCATTCGAGTTTATTACTTCATTATTCGAGTTTTATATTAGTTTAATTTTTGAGTTTCATACCTTATTTTTAGGCCAGTTGTTACAGTCTCCCCCTGTTGAAGGAATTTCGTCCCGAAATTAGCTCGTGTTCTCCTTTGCTTGGACTTTTGAGAACAGCTGGGGGTACTTCTCTCGGAATTGATCTTCGCGTTCCCAAGTAAATTCAGGACCTCGTTTAGAGTTCCATTGGACCTTTATTATTGGAATTCGACTGTGCTTGAGTTTCTTGACTTCTCGGTCCATTATTTCCACCGGCTGCTCAATGAAATTCAACTTATCGTCTATCTCCAGCTCGTCCATGGGTATCACGAGTGATTCATCAGCCAGACATTTCTTAAGATTGAATACGTGGAAGGTATTATGAACGTTACTAAGCTCTGGGGGTAGATCGAGTCGGTAAGCTACCGGGCCAATTCTTCTGGTGATTTTGAATGGTCCGATATAACGAGGATTGAGTTTTCCTCGTTTTCCAAAACGGATTACGCCTTTCCAAGGCGAGACTTTCGGCATCACTTGATCTCCCTCTTGGAATTCCAAATTCTTCCGTCAGATGTCTGCATAACTCTTCTGTCGATCCCGCGCAATCTTCAATCGGTTCCGAATCTGAGCTATCTTCTCTGTAGTTTCCTGGATGATCTCAGGTCCAGTATTCTGACTATCCCCTACTTCAGCCCAACAAAGAGGTGATCGACACTTTCGTCCATAGAGTGCCTCGAATGGGGCGGTCTTAATGCTCGAGTGATAACTGTTGTTATAAGAAAACTCAACTAATGGCAGGTGTCTGTCCCAACTTTTTCCAAAGTCGATGACACATGCCCTTAGCATATCTTCCAAGGTTTGAATCGTTCTTTCACTCTGACCGTCCGTTTGCGGGTGATAGGCTGTACTCATATCCAGACGCGTTCCTAGTGCTTCTTGCAATGATTGCCAGAACCTTGACGTAAATCGGCTGTCTCTGTCTGATATAATGGATACTGGAACCCCATGCCTTGAGACGACCTCCTTAAGATAGGTTCGTGTTAACTTATCCATCTTGTCAGTCTCCTTGATTGGCAGGAAGTGTGCGGTGTTGGTGAGCCGATCCACGATCACCCAGATACAGTCATAACCTCCAGAAGTCTTTGGCAACTTAGTGATAAAATCCATGGTGATATTTTCCCACTTCCATTGGGGTATCTCTGGCTGGACTAGCAATCCTGACGGCCTTTGATGCTCAGCCTTAACTTTTAAACACGTTAAGCACTTGCTGACATAAGTAGCAATGTCAGCCTTCATGTTTGGCCACCAGTATGATCCCTTCAAATCGTGATACATCTTGTCCGACCCTGGATGAATAGCATATCTTGTTTTGTGCCCTTCATCTATGACCAGTTTCCTTACGCCTCCAAATTTCGGTAACCAAATTCTGCCCATGAAGTATCGACATCCATCTGACTTTATTTCAAACTGCTTATCCATGCCTCTCAATGCTTCATTCAGCAGATTATCCTCCTTGACTGCCTCTTCTTGAGCCTCTCGGACTTGAGAGTTTAGGTTCGACTGTATAGTCATGACCAAAGCTCGGACTCTCAATGGCTTAACCCGTTCCTTTCGGCTTAGGGCATCAGCCACGACATTTGCTTTTCCTGGATGGTAGCGAATCTCGCAGTCGTAGTCGCTAAGAAGTTCCACCCAACGTCGTTGCCTCATATTTAACTCTTTCTGATTCAGAATATGCTGGAGGCTTTTATGGTCCGTGAACACCGTGCACTTGGTTCCATACAAATAGTGCCTCCATATTTTGAGAGCAAATACCACTGCTCCCAGTTCCAGGTCATGAGTTGTATAGTTTACCTCGTGAATCTTGAGCTGTCGTGATGCATAAGCGATGACCTTGTCCCTTTGCATGAGCACACAACCTAATCCGTTGTGCGAGGCATCACAGTAGACTACAAAATTTTCAGTCCCTTCGGGTAGGGACAGAATTGGTGCACTACACAACCTCTGCTTAAGCAGCTGAAACGCCTTTTCCTGCTCTTCACCCCAGACGTATTTCACATCCTTACGGGTCAACTCCGTTAAGGAACCTGCTATCTTCGAGAAGTTCTCAATGAATCGCCTATAATAACCGGCAAGTCCTAGAAATTGGCGGACTTCTGTGGGGGTTCTAGGGATTGCCCAGTTCTTTATGGCCTCGATCTTTGACGGGTCAACTTGAATCCCCTGACTGTTGATCACATGCCCAAGGAATTTAACTTCTCGCAACCAAAATTCGCATTTTGAAAATTTGGCGTATAGCTGCTCTTTCTCTAACAACTCCAAGATCAACTTGAGATGTTGTTCATGCTCTTCTTTACTTCTGGAATAGATTAGGATATCGTCTATGAACACTATTACAAATTTATCCAGATATGGTTTACACACCCGATTCATGAGGTCCATAAATACGGCTGGTGCGTTGGTTAAAGCGAATGACATCACCTGGAATTCGTAATGTCCATAACGAGTTCTGAATGCCGTCTTGGGGATATCTTCTTCCCGAACTTTTACTTGATGATAACCGGAGCGCAGATCAATCTTTGAGTAGAAGCTAGATCCCTGTAGCTGGTCGAACAGCTCATCAATCCTAGGGAGAGGGTAGCGGTTCTTTACCGTTAACTTGTTTAGCTCTCGGTAGTCTATGCACATTCTGAAGGATCCGTCTTTCTTTTTAACGAACAAAACCGGAGCTCCCCAAGGTGAGGAACTTGGTCGAATGAATCCTTTATCCATCAATTCTTGCAATTGACTGGATAGTTCTTGCATCTCAGAAGGTGCGAACCTATATGGGGCTCTTGCGACCGGTGCAGCTCCTGGCACCAAATCGATTTGAAATTCTACTTGCCTAGCTGGAGGAAGCCCAGGCAAGTCTTCCGGGAATACTTTCGGGTAGTCACGTACTACTGGAATATCTTCAAGTCGTTTTTCCTTCGACTCTTTTTCTACGATCTGGACTAACACTGCATGACAACCCTTCTTAAGACATTTTAATGTTCTTAGGCCGGATATGACATTCAATTGTCGGTTCTTCTTTTCCCCTTGGACCGTGAGGACTTTCTTCTTACTGAGTGGTATTCGCACCACTTTCTTACCACACAAAATCTCAGCCTGGTTATGTGACAACCAGTCCATACCAATCACCACATCAAAACTTTCGAGTTCTATAGGCATTAAGTCTATCTTAAAGGAGTGATCTGCTAGCTTTAGTGTGCATTCCTTAATGATACTACTTGCCTTTATTATTTTGCCATCCGCCAGTTCTATTGTATATGAGTTGTCTAAGGGAAGAGTAGTAACATTCAACTGCTGGCTAAACTTATCAGATATAAAGCTCCTATCAGCCCCAGTATCAAAGTGTACGTAAGCGTAAATATCGTTTAGGAGAAACGTACCTGATACCACGTGGGGGTCCTGACGAGCGTCTCCTGCTCCCAACACAAATTCTCTCCCCTGAGCTCCTCCTTCGTTCCTCAATTTCGGGCACTCACTCTTGATGTGTCCAGTTGCGCCACATTCGAAACAGCCCCTCGGGTTGCTACCACTGGCACCCGGGGCTCCGGATCTACAATCCTTGGCCATATGGCCCAAACGTTTGCATTTTCCGCATTGGGTTGGACAGGGGCCAGGGTTGTGGTGGAAGGTGCATTTGGTGCAAAAAGGCTTGGTACCGTGTTGGTACATCCTGTGTGACGATAGCAGTCTAAGTGATTCTGCATAGTGATTTTAGCAAGTATGTGTTAGATATGTTTATATGTGCTTGACTGTTATTGATTGTGTGTTTGAACTTGATGTAACATATTACAAGAAGTTCAAACATAAAGGTCAAAGATTAACTCAAGCATAAGTAAAACATAAGTTTCATCACTTAAGTGTTTAAGTGTATTGGCTAGATTCGAATAGGTAAAGGAAGACATTCGAATCTGTGATAGATTCGAATGTATTCTTAGATTCGAATGGGCTAGATTCGAGAGTGTCATTGTGGACAGACTCGAATGGGCCTTGGGCCAGATTCGAGCTTGGCCCACAACGGACTCGAATCAGGGTCTATAATTAGGGATAGACTCGAATAATTAGAGGACTTTTTAGCAGAATTCGTGAGGAATTAAGCAAAAGGCGATCTCGAGTTTATCAGCTAGGTGAGTGCCGTTTCGGAAAGAATTAGTTCGTAGGATCGTTCGTGTGTCGTTCGTTCAGCGTCTAATAGTCTCCGTGTTCCGTTGGTTGAGAGTTGTCCGTCTGACCGTCAACGAGGATTCCGCACTCGTTCACGGATCCGCGTCTAGATAGATCTTGCAGTCGTAGACCTTACAAGTGGTATCAGTGCCAACGGAGTGTTCTTGGTGTTCTTCGTGTTCATCAGATACATTCTAGGTTTCTTGACGCTAGTTGGACGGTTTTGCTCTCAAAAACGTGTTTTTGAGCTTAGCAAATTCATATTCGGGAAACACTTTGTTGTTTTTCACGTTTTTGATCGAAATCATTATTTTTCGTTTGAAAAATAGTGGTTTAATCTGTAAAACGTCAAAAATTCAACGTGTAAGCCGTTTTTCGAGTTTGCGGCGCTCGATTCTATAGGGGTAATTAGGGTTTTACTTTAGTCTCGAGTCTAACCTAAATACGCTCCTTTCGAGTCAATTTCAGTGTGTTTCGAGTCTACTTTGTTTCGAATCTGTTACTTCATTCGAATTGGATCTCGAGTCTGTGTTGTTTCGAGTTTATTTCGAGTTTGTTACTGTTTCGATTCTGCTAGACATTCGAATCTACTGAAGCCTTCGAATCTAAGGACCATCGAATCTAAGGAGTTGTTCGAATCTGACATTATTTCGAATCTAATTGACTTTTAAGACTTAATCGAATTTAATTTCAAAAGATTTAATATTAATTAGTTTCGACTCTATCTAGATTCGAATAAGTTAGTCTAAATCAGTTTCGAATTAAATTAATTAAGTTCAAATTCAATTTCTTTCAGAAAAGATGTCAAACCTTCAGAAATTCCTAGAGATGGATCACGAAGTTGGGAAGGCAAATGCACCGCCAAAGCTGATGAAAGTTGAGGATTATTACTGGTGGAAGGACAGATTTACGGATTTTGTACGATTCAACGATATGCGCATGTGGGTGTGCATAGATGAAGGGTACATTCCGCCAGTATCTGAAGTTGAAGGCCGTCAAAAGGTCTTGTCATATCAGATGATGAAAGAAGATGACAAGAAACTATTTGAAGCTGAAAACAAAGCTTTCTCCATAATCCGTATGGCTTTACCTCAAGATATTTTACACACATTTCGGACTCAAAGGACGTCGAAGGAACTTTTGGAGTCTCTCCAGAAAAGGTGTGAAGGTAATCCTCGGGTGCGTAGAAAGCGTACAGAGCTGTTGACCCAACAGTTTGCGATTTTCAAGGCAATTAAGGATGAACAGTTGGATGATATTATCACAAGGTTCTATCATCTGATAACTGAACTTGAAAGTCATGGAATTGAGTATTCGGACACTGACAAGAACAACAAGCTTCTTGATGCCCTACCAGCCAAATGGGCTATGTACGTGGCAATGATTAAGCTTAATGAGGACAAGTATTATGCTCAATCACTTGATGATATTGTGGGAACGTTGAGGGCATATCACTTCGAGATGATTAAGGCTGAGACTGATTACGAGCAAGTCTAGAATCCGGCTATGTATTTTGGAAAGACATCTAAATCATCAGTGACAGCTGAACCGAAGAGTGCTACAGCGTTTTTCACCGGAGAAACGTCATCGCCACCAGAGTCCGAAGACTCACTGAATCGCGCGTTCTTAGGGTTAGGAAGATCGGAAGAATCGCAACCTCAAGTCCATCAGGCACCGACAAGTCAGAGCTATTCGAAGATGCCCATGAGCGCAAAGTCCGCAGAAGAACATTTGAATCTGCTTGCTTCCTTTGTGGCAGCTTATGAAAATTGTGTTCAAGGGAAAATCAATGACCCAGCTCTATGGGATGAAGATTACGATCAAGTCGACCCTGATGACTTAGAGGAAATGGATCTTAAGTGGCAACTGGCCATGGTGACCCAGAGGGTAAATAGATTCATCAAGCGAACTGGGAGGAATCTGCAAATGAACAACAAAGGGATAGGATTTGATAAGTCTAAGGTCAAATGCTACAACTGTCAGGGATTGGGACACTTCGCCAGGGAGTGTCAAAGACCGAAGGTAGAATCATACCAAGGACAGAGTCAGCATCAAGGACAGTACCAAAATCAGTCCCAACAAAGATACCTTCCGAGTTCCTCATCTGGTCAAGCCAATCTAGCGGGTCTAATATCCAATGTCACGTCTGACAGACAGCTAGATGGTTCCTATGACTGGAGTTCACATCCTGAGTCCAATTCTAGAGCTTTCATGGCTGAAGTTACGGAGAATGGTTGTGAAGAAGACGAGCAGACCACAAGGGACAGCAGTCCGATGTGGGTAGAGAAAGCGAATGATCAGACCGTGCTGGAGTTTGCTGCTCAGATGACCAACGTGGAATCTGATAACTCTAAGGTTAGTCTTTCTTATTCTCTATTTTCAGAATTATGTGCTTTGTGTGCTACTTCTAATGATAGGTTAAATCTAGTCTAGAATCACACAAAACCATCTCTGCTCAAAATGAAAATTTAAAAATTGAAAACGCTAGCCTAAATGATATAAAACAAGATTTAAAAGAAAAGCTTAAGGCTGATGCTCAAGACGTAATCGTTCTAAAAGACAAACTGAGTGAGCAGTGTGTTAGGATAGAGCTTATGTATGAGCACGTAGAGGCCTTGACCAAAAGTCTGAAAGATAAGGACATAGAGCTAGCCGAGACCAAAGTTAAGGTAGCAGAGGCAAATAGCAAGCTGGAAAAGTTTAGGAATTCGAGCCTAAACCTAGGAAAAGTCTTAGATGCCCAAAGACAGTCTAAGAAGCCTGTAGGTCTAGGTTTTCACGAAATTCCTCCACCATTCAATGCGAACTATGTGCCTCAGCCTCAGGAGAAAACTGACAAGTCAGTAGTTTTAGAGGACCTACCTGAACCGACACCTGAGCCTACAGTTGAAAATACACCTAAGGTGGATGACTCTACTGTCAAGGTCAAGAAAGTGAAATTTGTGTCTTCCTCCAGTGAAACACCTGCAGGAAAACAGAAAATTTCATGGGCTGACCAGGTCGAAGAGACAGACACTGTAGATGTACCAAAGGATGTAGACACTAGTGAGACACCTAGATCTAAGGGACCAACCAAAAAGTCCATGGATAAGATGTCTTGCTTTAGATGTCACGAGAAAGGGCATGTTGCTTCTCACTGTCCAAATAGGAAAGCAGATGTTACCCCTAAGACAGTGAACCCAACACCTGTTAAGCCCTCAACAAGTGTGGCGAGCACGAGTAGTTCTCAGAGTACCGAGAAAACTGTGCAGGCCGCACCAAAACCTGTTGTGAAACAAACACCGGTTAAGGTTGGACCAAAAGAAGTGGTTAGGACAAATTCACCGAATCGTGTCATTAATCAATCTAGGTCAGCACCTCAACAAGTCTATAGGAGCACCACACCTAGCAGGTCACACACTCCAGTTAGGTCACATACTCCCGTTAGACATTATGTTCCGGTAAGAGCTCAGGGATCACAGTCTGAAATGCAGTATAATAAGAGTTATTCTAGAGCACCACAACAAATGCCTACTCAAAGGCAAAGAGTGAATCTAAATCACTCGGCACCACAACAGAATTCAGTTCAAAGGCCCAAGTCACCTGAAAGGCGAGATGGGTACTTGAAAGAGTTCACGTATGTGGACGAGAATGGTATTACCAAGTCAGTCATGGCTTGGGTTCCCCGTGATAACTAACCTATTTTCTTTCATGTGCAGGAGATAACTACCGGTCCAAACAACAAGTGGTTCGTCGACAGTGGTTGCTCCAGGCACATGACGGGGGAAAGAAGTCTTCTCACAGACTTCAAGGGGGGTAATAGGGGATTTGTATCATTCGCGGGTAACAAAGGAGGAAATATCACTGGAACTGGAGAAGTCACTAATGGGACGATTACATTGGATCAAGTTTATCACGTTGATAAACTGGTTCATAATCTCATTAGTGTATCTCAAATCTGTGATAAGAAGAACTCGGTGTTATTTACTGACACTGAGGCGTTAGTGCTAAAGCCGGGATTCAAGATACCTGAAGATTGGATATTGATGCGGGCTCCAAGGAAGAATGACTTGTACATGCTCGATATGAACAAGCCAGATAATTCGATGGGTCCGATCTGCTTACTATCAAAAGCTTCGGAGACGGAATCGGTTTTGTGGCACAGACGCATGGCTCACTGCACCTAAGGAAAATGAACTACATAACGAAGAATGGTTTGGTGCAAGGTGTGCCTCTGAAAGAGCTTTCAGTTTGAAGACAAGTGTCTACCGTGCATGAAGGGCAAGCAACATAAAAAGACACACAAGTCCAAGAAGCTGAACTCCATAACCTCGACATTCGATTTGTTGCATATGGACCTTTTCGGCCCTATCAACAAAAGGAGTATAGGAGGTAGTTGGTTTTGCTTAGTTATCACTGACGATTACTCACGGTTTTCATGGGTTTTCTTTTTAGGTACGAAGGACGAGACGGCTGCAAAGCTCATCGGGTTCTTAGACCAAGTGGAGAACTCCTACGGAACAAGGGTTAAACATATTCGTAGTGATAATGGGACTGAATTTAAAAACTCTGTAATTGGTGTATATTGCCTATCAAAGGGCATCGTGCATCAATTCAGTGCACCATATGAACCACAACAGAATGGGGTGGCCGAACGTAAAAACAGAACTTTGATTGAGGCTGCAAGGACTATGCTTTCGGATTCAAAGCTTCCTACCATGTTTTGGGGGGAGGCAGTGAATACCGCGTGCCACATTTTAAACCGAGTCCTTACAGTCAAATCATTGAACAAAACATGCTATGAAATTTTGAATAAACGGCCACCTAACTTAACTGGATTCGAACCGTTTGGAGTACCATGCACACTTTTAAGAACAAAACATCAACCGAAGTTTGGTGAAAAGGCTGACGAAGGATACTTCCTAGGTTATGTGCCAAACTCACCAAACAAACGGGTGTTTAACAAAACAACTGGTACTGTGGAGATTGTGTATAACATTGAAGTCACAAGTTATACACATGAACCCCAAACTGGTCCGGAATGGATATTTGACTATGATAAGTTATTTGAGTCATTTAACATTCCTCTGGATGATAATGCAGGTACAATCGAGAAGGACTTGGCGACGTTGCATCTGAACGACGATGGCCAAATCTTTCCAAGGACCACGTTCGAATCTACGTCCGAGCCTACTGCGACTGTAGATGGATCTCCAGAAGTTGCTGATCAAGAGGCACCTAACACTGAGAATCAGACTCAAGCTTCAAGTTCTAACTCTGAGGAAAACGTCCGTGAGGAGGAAAATGTAGAAGCTGAGCCTGTTTCCCCTTTAGGTGAAATAGGATCCAACTTAGGAGATAATCTAAGGGTTGATGAAATAGAGACCTCTAGGATTAACAAGAACCATCCAATAGATAGTATCATAGGAAATCCTAACGAGGGTGTGAGGACTCGGAGTAGTGTAAATAACAACACTGTGTTGTTGTCGATGATAAACGACTCCGAGGCATATCACACATGTCTATATTCGTGTTTCATATCGCAAGTAGAGCCCAAAAATGTGCAAATGGCACTTAAGGACAACTCCTGGGTTGAAGCGATGCAGGAAGAACTTTCACAATTTAGGAAACTAGAAGTGTGGGAGTTAGTTCCGTTACCTCGAGGGGAGATTGCAATAGGAACCAAATGGGTTTTTAAGTGCAAGAGAGACGATCGGGGTATAGTCACGCGCAACAAGGCGAGATTAGTTGTAAAGGGTTTCAACCAAGAGGAGGGAATCGATTACAACGAAGTTTTTGCACCTGTAGCAAGGTTAGAAGCAATTAGGTTGTTTTTAGCGTTTGCCTCCTTCAAAGGCTTTAAAGTATATCAACTGGATGTTAAGAGTGCTTTCCTGTACGGGAAAGTGAAGGAGTTAGTGTATGTAGAACAACCGCCCGGATTTACAGATCCAAAATATCCTGAGAGAGTATATCGCTTAGATAAGGCTCTTTACGGATTACATCAGGCACCTAGGGCATGGTATGAGACTCTATCCAACCATCTGTTAGAAAATGGCTTTGAGAGGGGTAGGATAGATAGTACTCTATTTGTTAAGAGAAAGGGAGATCACTTTATCTTGGTACAAGTGTACGTCGATGATATCATTTTTGGATCATCAGACGAACAGATGTGCAAAGATTTCGAAAAGGTGATGAAGTCTAAGTTCGAGATGAGTGCTATGGGGGAGTTGAATTTCTTTTTAGGGTTACAAGTTGACCAAAAGAAGGAAGGGATGTTTATCCATCAAACTAAGTATGTCTATGACATATTAGAACGGTTTGGGATGGAGGGAACTAAGTTGACTGCCCACTTCAGCACGCCGATTCAAGTGAATCACAATCTCGGGCCGGGTACTGAAAGTGATACCGATGTGGATCCGACTTTATATCGGGCCATGATTGGGTCACTTATGTATTTAACTGCTTCAAGACCTGATATTATGTTTGCTGTTTGTATTTGTGCTAGGTTTCAAGCGAATCCGAAGGAGATGCATATGAAAGCTGTGAAGCGGATTCTACGATACCTCAAGTCGAAACCGAAGCTGGGACTTTGGTATCACGCGGAGGGAGATCTAGAGTTGGAGGCGTTCACAGATTCGGACTACGGAGGATGCAGCTTGACGCGCAAATCAACGACTGGAGGTTGTCAGTTCCTAGGAGGGAGATTGGTGTCCTGGCAATGCAAGAAACAAACATCGGTAGCCGTGTCAACGTGCGAGGCCGAGTATGTAGCTGCTGGTAGTTGCTGTTCACAGGTTCTGTGGATACAACAACAATTGCGGGATTACGGTTTGGCTTACACTCAAACTCCTATTAGGATAGACAATCAATCTACAATTGCTATAACTAATAATCCAGTTAAACACAGTAAAACAAAGCACATAGACATAAGGCATCATTTTATTCGTGATTGTGCTGAAAAGAACTTAATCAAACTGGTAAAGGTGGCAACAGAAGATAATAATGCAGATTTATTTACCAAAGCGTTTGATAAGTCACGGTTTGAGTATTTAATTCAACTGAATGGAATGCGCAACCCAGAGTAATTTGACCTTAGTAGTAGTAAGTTTATTTTCTTTTAGAGTCGTAATATCTTTTTCTTTACAGTAGTCTGCTAATTTAGGAAAGTTTCTATTTTTAGTAAGTTTCTAATTTTAGTAAGTTTCTATTTTTAGTAAGTTAGTAGGTTAGCTTATTTTACTGCTTTTTCTTATGAAAAACAAAAGAAAAAAGAGAGAAAATTCAAAAAATACAAAAAAAGAGAATATCAGAAAAGAGTTAAGTCTTAGATACATAGGTTCAAAGTGACGAAAATTAGCACCGTCGTTACAGACTCTAAGTATTTAGGCTTTCACACATAATGCAACTAAACTCTAAGTGTTATACTTTATTTAGTTTGATGTGTTGGTAGGCATAATACATATAGGGAATCTCAAGGCTAATAAAATATTCTAGAAAAAGTCAAGCGTGTCACTAACTTAGATGTACGACCAATCGGTCTTAATTTTTATGTACAAGACATACAAACTTTGAGTCTAAATGAGGTATGCAAACTTTCTGGGGATGTATGGCAACATCAAATACATCTGAAAATGGAAAGAATAGAAATATCATGTAAAACTGAGAGTCGAAAACATGCAACTCTGTTGTACGTAAGTACAGACCTGTTGTCTCTGTTTAGATTCGGGTTAGCAGACATGTCGCTTTGTTGTACGTCAGTACAGACCTGTCACCGCTATCTGCTAACTTTAAAAATAAACCTTAAGTCGAACTAAGACACTTTGTTGTATGAGAATACAGACCTGTGTCCGATGTTTGTCTTTTAAAGAAAGTTTGCAAATACCAACAAGTTAGAATTTTGTCTGTGTGCCTTGATCATAAAAGTATGTCTATGTCTGAGTCACGTAAGATAATTTCCTGATAAATAAAAAGGCCAAGGGATATTCCGAAATGTAGAATGTTTAACAGGGTAAAATACCAACAATCGGCTAAATGGGTATGTCACGACAAACAATCAAAGGAATTCAAAAAAAAAATTCCTAAGTGTGAAAGTTTAAGTACTGAAAGTTAGTATCGGACATCGCTATCTGATTGAACCTTTCTTAGACTATACTCATCAAAAATATGTTGTTAAGTATTTAGCTTAGATTGTAAATTTTTTCTTAAGTCTAGATTAAATTTTTGGTCAAAATTTTATTTTACTTAATTTTATTTTATTTTATTTTATTTTTACCTTAGTTTATTTTATTTTATTTTAGTTTAGTTTAATTTTTACTTAGGTAAAAGGTCAAAAGTTACTGAGGGTGCATTCAAAGTTGAATAAAATAAACATTGCGTGAAATATCTGTTGCTTAGGGTAAAAGAGTTGGCATAGTTTATCTGGTTACACAATACCGTAGAAAAAAGTTGGAAAAGTTGAACTTATTTCAAAATTTTCGAAATTTTTCTAAGTGTTGGAGGTTTCGAATCTAAGACAGACTCGAATAAGGAGTACTTCGAATCCGTCAGTAGATTCGAATCTATGCTTAGACTCGAGGGTTGGTGGTATAAATAGGTTAACAGTAGGTCATTAATACTATCTGTTTTCGAATCTATACTATCGAATCTATTCACGCGATTTCGAATCTATTTTCTCGAGTCTATCATATCTATCCTAAACGACATTTTGTCGAGTCTCAAGCTAGTGTGTTCGATTCTACTACTAGATCTAGGTATAATCAACTTGATTGTACAAGTTTCATGTAGTTTTATACACAATTTAAGGCCAAATCATCGATTTTGAAGTTTTATGGGTCAAAATAGGGTTTTTGCTAAATTACCAAGTTTGGACTAATAAAAGATCAAATTAAAAGCATAAATCAATGATTAGAACCTAGTTGAACTAATGTATGTGATTGACCAAGTTCAAAATGGTTAAAATCGTGGGTTTTTGTTGAAAATTCATTCGTCGGGGCTTCGAATCTGTTCTTGGACTTTCGAATCTGTTCATGGGTTTCTCGAATCTGTCATTAGATTCGAGATGACCATGATATTCGAATCTGTCCATTAGACTCGAATAGGGACTCCTCGAATCTGTCCATTACACTCGAATATGGACACTTCGAATCTGTTGCTTTCGAATCTGTACTTTATTTAATTTGTTTAATTTAAATTTTATTAAACTTGTGGAAATTTAATTGTGTTAGATTTTGTATTTAATAAAGTACAAAATAAAACAAATTTGAATTTAAACAAGTTTATTGATTTTTAATGAGTCTAACAGTTTTATTTATTGTGCAGATATGGCAGTTCGCGCTTTTGTCCCGAAGCATAATATGGTCCTTAATCCAGTTAATGATATCCCTGAGGCACAGGGTTATCGTGAAGTTTTGGACTTCCTAGCTGAGTCTAGGATTAGCTATGCTTTATATCATAACATTCCCATTGTAATTTCGTATGTACGACAATTTTACGATCATTTACAGGTGGACTGTACTGTCACCCCGACAGTTATCAGAACCAGAATCGCTGGCCAACCTCTTGTCTTCTCAGCAGATATGTTGCGCCAAGTGCTACAGTTGGGTTCACAGGAACAAGAAGACGGGCCTATAGACTTTCCATTGAGTATTAGGCAAGCCGCGTTTCTGAGAATGGGCTATAGTCTGGACGTTACGAAATCATCTTATATGAAAAGTGGATTGATAGGGCAGTGGCGATTTCTGGTCCACGTGTTCATGGTTTGTTTTGCGCCAAAGAAGGCTGGTTTTGATTACATCGTCTCAAAGATCCAATCAGGGGTGATTGCGATGGTGTATAATAGGAAGTTCAGCTTCTCGCAGTTGTTTTTCTCGGAATTCATCCATCAGATTACAGCTCCTGAAAGAGAAAGATTCCTTCTGTATCCAAGATTTGTGATGATGTTGATAAGGCACTTCTTGCCAAATTTGCCACAATCAGATGACACTTTGAGCGTCAATGTTATGGATAAACGCATATTTGCTGATTGTTCCTCACATCGAGGAAGGTTAGCGGTTCCGGTGGCGCGTCCATTATTTGGAGCAATTATAGACAGGGAATTTCAAGCCCCAGGTGATGCCAACTGGGCAGGGGTAGTTGATATTCAACAACAGCAACAGCAACAGCAACAGCAACCGCAACGCCAACAACAGCCGCGTGCTAGGCCGCGTGATCCACGACGCCAACAGCAACAACCTGCTAGTCAAATTCAGGCATCCAGGCCATCAACAAGTGAACAACCACAGGCACAAGAAGCAGGGACTTCAGGTGCAGTCCCCGAATCTGAGCAGCTTGCTCAGACTTTGGAGGAAATATGGTCTTCTGGTCCTAATGCAAATGAAGATGTGGCAGCAGCATTAGTAGGTGAGCTGCTTAGTCCGCCTGGAGATGAAGATGACATATTTCGTGATGTTGAGGAATATGTGCCAGAGCAGGCTGATAACGTTTTGTCATCATCTGCAACCGAATCAGAAGAGATGGAGGAGTTAGAGGTTGAAGCTCCTGAGTCAGTATCGACTGAACCACCTGTTCAAATTGGAACTTATGGTTCGCGATTGATTATAAATGAGGGTGGTTCTAGGAGACGAGTGGACAGGGAATTGGAGGAGTCTGATTTCGAAGAAGAAGAAGTTTCTCATCTAGTGACAAGGCAACGGGCCAAACGTCACAGGTTCATGCAAGGATCCTCTTCAGCTTCAGCAGAACAACCTGAAATTCCTCAACCTCAGGACCCTCAAACCACCATTCCACCATCACCACCTCATGATGAACCATACATCCCATCGCCGATCATTCCAACTCCAATTCAATCCATCCCATCAACCTCATCCTCATACGCCGACAATCAAAGGTTTCTGCAGCTAAAATCTCGAGTTGACTTCCAAAATATCCAGATCTTAGGCCTAACAAAGGCAATCGGTGAGATTCAGGCTCATAATGCAAATCTTGATAAGGAGAATGCCGATCTAAAGAAGATTGTGGAAAAAGTTCAGGAAGAGAACTTAGAGCTTAAAACCTTTGTTTGTGATCAGTCTGCTTAGATAAGGTCGATGCGCTCCCTAATTGAGCAGCTAATGAAAAATTTACAGGCTCAGGGGGAGACATCGTGCCGAGATCGGGAAGTACAGCGTGAAGATGATGATAATGAAGGCAATGATCCCGGTGCGAATAAAGAGATTGAGTCTGTAGATTTTCCTGCAGCTCAAGTTACACAAATTCAGGGGGAGCCAAGTACCGAAGGAGGAGAGGGAGGATCTGGAAAAGAAGCAGGTTCCTCAAGGGTTTTAGACAGTGACATTATAGATGCACTGAAAGACATAGAGGAAGAGCTTATGGACTTTGATGATGAAGAAGAAGAATTGGAGGAAGGTGAGTTTATTCCAGAGGAGGTCGTCGACTGGAAATCAGACGATGAAGTGTTGGATGATGAAGACGATCAAGTCAATGAGGTTATTGTCAATTCACAACCTATCACGGAGCTATATGAAGGACAAAATCATAATGTGATTGACATTGACTATATCAAGGTAGCCTCAGTCGAGGACAAAGAACTTGAAGAGGCCGAGAAGGAGCCATCTAGAACTGACTTGATAAATCTTTGGTTCAAGAAAGAGGAAAAGAAAGAGCGTTTGAAGATGAAGAAGAAAATGAGAGTTCCAGGTGCTGGAAACTTCTCAGGAGGCATTATAAGCTGGTTCTTTGACAAAGAACTGCAGCTATTTATCTTGAAAAGAAGAGATGGACTACAATACTTGAGGCGAACACTAAAAGCATTTAACTCATTGCCCAAGATTGAAGTAAAGGAGCTTGCTTGGAAAGAATTAATTAATATAGGTAATGACCAGTACGCTGAGGTTGTGGCAAGAATCATAAGGAAAGAAGGAAGATCTGGGAAGTTTGAGCGACTCAAGCCAAGGACCGGAAAGAGGGTCGAGGATCAGTCGAGAATAGATCCTCATACAGGTAGGCCATGGGCCAGGATGGAATACAAACCTGTGAGGTGTCTAAAGAAAGTCCCAATGAAACCAATGCCACAGAACGTTTTGAGCAACATGAAGTGGTGGTACCTAGAGATTGACACTGCTGAAGCCATCATGGAGGATCAAGACGAGCAGGTCATTTTGAAGGTATATGATCCACTGCATTTGATAAACCTATCAAAGGACGACCTGAAGAAGCTTCATGATCAGCCTATCTTCTTTACTGAACCATGGAGATCTGAAGCCAGGAAGTTCCAAAAGGTAGTTAAAGTTTGTATAGATGCTGGATTATATGCAGGTAGTAGTATATATAGCTCTAGTACTTAAATTTGATGTAATGTAAATAATTAGAAGCTATCGTCAAGGGGGAGTCTGTTGGTACACCCTGTGTGACGATAGCAGTCTAATCGATCTGCATTATGGTTTAAGTAATATTCTGAGTATTAACAAGTGTTTTGATATATATGTTTATATATGGTTGATATTTATTAGTGTTTGTATGTTTGAACTTGATGTAACGTATTACAAGAAGTTCAAACATAAAGTACAAAGATAAATTCAATCATATGTAATATTGTAAGGTTCAACACTTAGTTGTTTATGTAAAAGGCTAGATTCGAATTATATATGGGTTGACATTCGAATCTGTGATAGATTCAAATGTAACCATAGATTCGAAAATAGGCTAGATTCGAGACTGTCAGATGGACAGATTCGAATGGGCCTTGGGCCAGATTCGAGGTTGGCCCACAACAGACTCGAATCAGGGTCTATAATTAGGGATAGACTCGAATGAATAAGGGACTTTTTGCAGAATTCGTGAGGAATTAAGCAAGAGGCGATCTCGAGTTTATCAGCTAGGTGAGTGCCGTTTCGGAGAGAATTAGTACGTAGGATCGTTCGTGTGTCGTTCGTTCAGCGTCTAATAGTCTCCGTGTTCCGTTAGTTGAGAGTTGTCCGTCTAACCGTCAACGAGGATTCCGCACTCGTTCACGGATCCGCGTCTAGATAGATCTTGCAGTCGTAGACCTTACAAAATTTGATGTTAATCTCATGTGATTTTAAAAGTTTAAATTTTTCAGATTTTAACAGATTCGGATGGTCATGTGCAGGGGGAGCAGAAAGATATGTTTATCTGATTCTTAAAAATCTGATAAATTTTTATCTATTTTTTTGTAGGGGGAGCTATCATTTAAAATGATATATTCATCTAAGGGGGAGTTAAACTGCAAAAATCAAGGGGAGCAATTTCTATTTTTGTTAAATTTTTTTAGTACAAATTATTGTTTGTTATTTGTTATTTTTTTTTGTTGTGTTCATAGTTTTTTTTAGTTCATTTTTTTAGTTGTAATTTTTTTAGTACTATTTTTTGTGCGTGTGTGATTATCTTTGTTAAAATGATATGGGCTTAAAATGAAAAACCAAATGGTGAGTGGGCCGGATTTCAAATATTTGAATTTGAAAATTTGACTATAAAGTTGAATTTCAAAATTCAAAATCACTTTTTCACCACATTGGATACTGTTCCATTTCCTTTCTCCGACTTCACTCATTCGATTTTCTTAATTACGAAGAAACCCTTTCTAATTCAGATTTTCAACATTTCTGATTAACATTGTAAGTTCATTTCATGTTTCCCTTTTATTTGTTTAGTTTCAGATTGGGTATTGTAGTTTTATTCACATGGAATAATCTGTGTATGTGTTCGTGAACGTTTACTGTGTGTTTATGGGTTTTAGTGTTTTGTTGCTCATAATCTGAAATTAATTGTGTGTTTCTATGCGGATTTGTATCATGAACTTGAATATCAAATTTCAATTCTCAGTTTCAAACACACACACACACACACACACGAATTTGAAATTTGCAGTGTTAAAGTTTTTCGAGTTCATAAATATGAAAATTGGATTTTTTGGTATGAAAGTGTTGTTTCTGGACAATGTTCAGTAAACAATTGTTGTTCAAAATCAATTTTCGAATAGGACTCAACTTTTGGATAGGCAAACTAGTCCTTGAATAGAAATTTTCAAATTATAAGTGATTCTGGACTTAGAAAACTTTTTAAGCATTTTCTCGATCAACACTACTCGAGAATGTTTAAGGCTTCAGTCGAGTCGACTGAAGCTTCACTCGAGAAACTTTTAGTTTCATCCGAGTTGCATACTTCATGATTCGAGAAAAATGTTTATGTTATTCGAGTTGGTTATTTTGCAAGACTTAGAAATATTCTAGATTTACCCTCGATAACATAGCAGATTCGAGTTCTTTCCATGTTTAATTCGAGTTGAGCTCATCATTAGTTCGAGGAAATTTTATTGTTAGTCGAGTTGAGCAGCTTTAGGACTTAGAAAATTTTGTCCATCAAGTCTCGATAATTAATTCCATTCGAGAAACCAACAGTTCCATTCGAGTTTGTCTTACGTGTCTTTCGAGAAAACATCAACCTCATTTGAGTTGGTCCATACCTTCATTCGAGAAAGTCTTTTTTCATCCGAGTTCCATACTTATGCAATTCGAGTCCCATACTTATGCAATTCGAGTTTCATCCTCAAATTTCTAAAATTTTTCCAAGTGTTGAGGAATTTTGAAAAATTTCACATTTTTCGAGAAATTTTTAAAATCAGTGTTTTTCTAACATTGGACTCTTGACGATTGACTTTGGAATCCTAATAATAATAATTTAATATTATTGTCTGGAATCTCGATGCTTTAAACAGGGAACACATAGTTTTTCCAATTTCTAACAAAATGTTTTATTTTTCTATTTGCAGGATTTCATTTGATTATCTGCTGTTTCTAATATGTCTATTATTTTTCACAGGTTTCAAATGGCATCCCCAGCTCAATCCCAACCTTCAAACTCATTTGATTCCCATTAATCTTCAAATCATACATTGGTTTCCAAACCAGTGAAATCTGCTTCTGTCATCCGACCTTCACCTTCCACACTCATCCCAGACAATCAGTTAGTCAAACCTAGATATTGCCTACCCTTCGTGACAACAACCATCGTCTTGATCCCAAGATAATAAAAGTCAGCCACCCAATCATAGTAGACATTCTTAAGGGACATCATTTAGGTTATCTACTTCAATACAAACCCTCAATTCCCCAAGTGTACCTACAACAATTTTGGCATACAATCAAGTTTGTCCCAGCTGATGGTAACCATCACTTCAAGGTTACCATTGATCAATTTAATACGAAGATTACACTATCAAGACTTAGACATAATCTGTTTCTACCACGTCGCATCGATACTGTGAACTTTCCAGAGCTAACAGATTTCAAAGATTTTGTATCCGATGAAGAACTGGTACATGATTTGATTTTCTTAGGATACTCTAAACCACTACCGAAAAGCTCTAAGTTCCATAGAAATGGACTTAAGGGAGAATGATACACGCTTTTTGGCATTGTAAACCGATGCATGACGTCCAAGCATACTGGAATAGATAGATGCAGCATCCATTTTCTTAGAATATTCCATGGGATTGCCTTTAACAAGCATTATGACTATGCTCAATGTATCTGGGAGGACTTGAAGGAGGTGGTGTTAGCCAAGACGACAAATAGAGCACGAAAGTTTGTCCCACTTCAAAGATTCATTCAAATACTGATAAGGGGAATATTAAGGGGCAATGAACAGATTCCTAAATGAACAAATGCTCAGAAAGAGGAATAAGTTACCATATCTTGAAGATCATATGGAGAAGAAAATTTTCTGCAAGAAGCAAGCTCCATGTACATTTTTGAAGCTACTTAGAGTTTTGGAGCCTAACATGCCAAACTTAGCAAATTATGCAAGCTTCATACAGAATAAAGCTCAACATGTGGATAAAATCAGAAGTGAATTTAAGATCGTTGATCTGGTCAAAATTGAAAAAGATCGGTTTGTTAAGATATTCTATCCTACCTTCACCGTGACAAGATCTGATGGAAACACTTATACGTTTACTGAAGCTAATATGTTCTAGATGCATCTAGTTGATATTGAAGATTTATTCGATGAATTGTGTCGTAATAAGAGGAATGAACATTGTAGGTTTGCACTAAAGACACTCTTTCACTTCAGGCACATCAAACTGGTGCTTATGTCTGTGCAAGACCTACAGATCGGTGTTGAAAGGGGAATGAGAAAGATAACCAAATCAGGTTATCAAGTTTGCTGGTGATTTGAAAGAATATCAAGTTATTATGGTAAGGCATCATGCTGTTATGTATAAGGACAAAGATAGAAAGCTGAGAGCTATGCGAAGCATTGAACTGAACAAATTCTGTGATGGAACGCTTCAGAAAGTGATGAGTGGATTGAAAGGAAAGTTGACAGCCGATAAGAAGAGAAAGAAAAAGAGAGGAGCATTGAGTGCATATGATAAAAAGCTCATGGTGGAATTTATATCAAAGATCAATTGGAGGCTGTCTAACCGGAAGAGCGTCAGGCGGTTTGAGATGAAGTTGAGGCTATCAAAGTGAAGACTGAGTTTATTTCATCAAAGGGGGAGAATGTTGGAACCAATTTTAACTTGATAAAATAAATAAGTCTAGGGTAGTTTGTGTAAATATAGAATAGTTATATTTTGATATAAATAGAAATATTGTTTTGTAAATGTCAATCGTTCTGACATTAATTGATTTGCACGGAAAGTTAGAAAGAGAAATTAGGGCAACAGTGCAGTCGACATTCTTTCTGTAATTCATTTTTGGCAAAATTAATCATTCGGTTAGTTGTTAATTCTTGTTCTTAATTGCTTTATTATGATTGTTGATTGATATAACTGGAATAACAATATTAACATTTATCCCAACAATAATTTAATATTATAACTTATTTATTAGTCTACATTAATTTTTAAATTTAAAACAACTAAAATGTACACTAGAACAATTTAATTTATAAAGATTATATAATAGTTTTTTATTTCTATTAGATTTTTAAAGATAATATTCAATCTTTTAAAGATATTATATAGATAATTGTAGTTTTATTCCTCGCTTTTACTATTTTAGACATATAAAGTTTTTAGAAACTAGTTGTTGAAGTTTTTTAATTTAGAAACTAATTAATTAAATAAAAAATGGTTAATTGGTTAACTGAATAACCGAACCGAAAAACCGGTTAACCGATTGTTGGTTAACTGGATTTTTAAGTTTTGGTTTAGGTTCACGAAATTCTCAAACTGGTATCCTCGGTAAACCATCCGAAATGCGATTTTGATTCGGTTAACCATCCATGAACACCCCTCTAATTACAAGGTTCTTAGATGCCGATTGGGCTGGTTGCCCAGATGACCATCGATCCATTGGAGGGTATGCTATCTACCTAGGTTTAAACCTAGTATCCTAGTCTGCACAGAATCAGAAGATTGTCTCTCGGTCATCAACAGAATAAGAATACAAGGCTCTAGCTAATACAGTCGCCGAGCTAACTTGGCTTGAAACACTGTTGCGTGAACTTCAAGTCACTCTAAAGAAGACCCCTACGCTATGGTGTGATAATCTCGGCGCTACCTATCTTTCTGCCAACCCTGTGTTCCATGCCCGAACTAAGCACGTAGAGGTCGATTTTCACTTTCTTCGAGAAAAGGTTGCGGATAGGCAACTTTCGGTCCAGTTCATAACCACCGATGATCAGATTGCAGATATCTTCACCAAGCCGCTTCTTTCGCAGCGTTTTATGTTTTTTATGATCCAAGCTACAGGTCGTTCCCCGACCTTAGCTTGCGGGGGAATACTAGACACTTATGTAATTACTTATTTTAGAGGGATTAGAGTGCATCTAGTAAGGGTTTAGAGTGTAAATGTATCTCTTACATAAACCCTTGTAATCAGTATTTTACAACAATATTCAAAACACTTAATGGTTACTAAGTTTAACTTGGAAGGTTCACAAAAACAATAAATTCGTATATATAAACAAAAATTTCTAAACTGTCAAAGATAAGTTTAACAAACACATACTTCTTAATTTCCAATACTGCTATCCAACCTATGAAACCAACACACACAAATGAAGCACGAGAACGAGAATGTGGAAAATTGATAGTATAATCAAATTGAAAACCCTTTGTGCAGCCCCGTTGTTGTTGTCGAACGTGTGCTATGGAAGCAACACAATGGTGAAGAGTGACATTTTGACCAAGAGAATGAAAATTTTAGGAGAATCAGATTATTGACGTTAAATTGAATGAGATGAGAATGAAGTTTGAAGGAATGAACCATAGAATACGTACGTACCTTGTGTTTGACTAGACAGAAGATTTTGGAGATGACGACTTCAAGTAACAGAAAAAATGAGAGGAGAATGAAATTTAAAGAAAAAGGAACCATTGAATTACAAGTGGGAGATGTTTTGGAGACTGAGAGGAAACAAACAAGAAAGCGGGAACAGTTATCAAGCAATTTGATTGGATATGTACTGAATAAAACTATTTTATCTGCATTTTATATAATATATGTCGAAGGTTGCTGCTTCATCCTCAAAATTGTAAGCACTAACTTCTTTGTCACTTAAAGATCGAGCTTCAATTGTATTCATGGCAACTTGGATATCCCATTGTAGAGAAATAGAACAAAAAGTTAAATATGAATAGTCAGTAATTTTACCATGACAAAAAAATACCAATCATATAAAGAATACTGTCAAATAGGAAGAGAACTTATGCCACTTATTGGAAGCAAGATTAATGGAAGCAGGATTGCTAAAGTACTCCCGAAAAAACAAATGGAAGAAGAAAACTAATTATAGAAGGAACTGAAAGCACTTCAAAATAAGACCATGAAGGGATTAAAATGATAAACACAGAGGGTAACAATTAGAAGGTTCAAAGCATGCATGCATGAACTGATTTCAGATAAAGCACTATTAGACTAACCTGCAAACTCCGAACGGTTTTGTTGAAGCCGAAGCCGAAAGAAAATTCCTAACAGCGTGAAAGTAATTTAGGGCATCTATTTGAATACATATAAATTTTGTTACATTGATGCCATCCGAAACAGTTCGAATAGTAACATTGCAAAAACATGAATAACTAGTCAATGTAAAGTAAGAAACATATAGTAACGGATGAAGATTTTCCTAAAACCCAACAATACAAAAATGGGACTAAGCATAAGGCGTATAACGACATTGAACAATTTGAAATTGAAAAAGGGGGTTAAGGAAATTCACCTAAAACTGATTGAATATCTGATTCTATGATGGAGAGGATGCTCCTGAAGTCCTACTACAATGAACGAAATAGAATATAGTAATCACAAGTAATGAATACAAACTTCATAGATTGTACTACAAGAGATCTATCACCTTAGAGAAAAACTTGATAACATAGACAAACTTGATAATTTGAAGCAGAAATTGAAACTCCAGCACCAGAAACTTCAATCATGGACTAAAAAAGAGCAAAGACATAATTGATAGATCATTGGTGATTTAAGGCCTTAGCATACAATAATGAATATGTTTACTCACCAAGCAAGATGAAACTGATCGAGAGAACCCATGAAGAATTGAATTATCTGTGAAGATTAGAATTAGGGACAACGTAGACGGGGATGTGACGATGTAGGGTGGGTGTTTTGGTGAGGAATTAGGGACAACATAAATGGATTAGATTGACAATAACACAATGGCCTGACATGATTTAAAGAATACTTAAACTTTCAACAACTAAGTTTAACCATTTAAGATGATTTATTATTAGCTTCATATATGTAGATAATGGTAAAGAATCTATCAACATAGAATATGTAATATACTTCAAGAAAGAAAAATACAAATCATATTGATTTGTCACTTAATGCTTTGTAGCAAAACTTGACTGAAAAAACAATTAAAACCAATAAGAAAAGACAGAGAACATGGTTACCAACGTAGCTGCAAGAAAAAAACCAAACTGCAAACAAAATAGCTTCCAAACCAGCAGCTAATTGTTGTGTCCTTGTTGCGAACATCATCAAGATAAGGGCCTTTAAAGTGGTGAAAAGGGTAGAGGTGCAAAGTATAATGCTTCTAAAAGAACTACATAAAAATTATTTAAAATACATCTCAATTGTTAATAGCTAGTTGATAGCTTGACTGCTACTACTTCCTTGATAGTTTCTTGTTGAAAGTGATGCGTTTGAAGAAACAAAAGGAATTTATGTTAAAGGAGGTGCAAATAAAATTATTTGACTGTATGAACTAATAATCTATTCTCAAAGTTTAGGAAGCATAGTCAGATTCATACACTATCTATATCATTGAGTTACTTAATTCTAACCCTGCTAAAGTTCTAATATTCAATTTAACTACAACTATATTTACTTAAATCTATCTAGTGTCGCCTGCTATATTGTATTTGTCATTTTCTATATATAATAGAACACCTACGGGACAAAAAATTATCTTCAACAATTTGATGTTTGCAAAGGGTCAAAAGAATATACAAATAGATCGCTTAAATGCTCAAGTAAGTTATGCATACATAAATCTAATACAATTTTCAATAATTAAATAAATCTTCTGGTATGTAAATTCTATATAAAAATATTAAATAAACAAAATATTTTATCATAATAAGTTTTTCCATATCAATTTAGACACACATCAAAGCACTATATAGAGACTACTTAAATTTAAAAATCAACTTTTAATACAAGTGTACAAGCAATGATTTGAAGTATGGTTCTCGTATTGATGATTAGGAATATATACCAACACAAGTTTCGGCATACACATAGAATCATGATTTGAAGAAGGCTCCATCAATAAGAAAAAACATTTTCTATACATTTCATCAAACAGTTGATGTGCACCACACAAAGTACAAGAAGATGTAAGAAAATGAAATGAGTGTGTGGATGTGAAAGCAAACCAATATAAATTGGAGAAAACAAGTGTGATAAACACCAAAAATAACTGAATAAGCGTGTAACTTTGTGAAAATTGATTAAACATGCTACTGGAACCTGAAATTCGACGAGTGCTAGCGTCGGTAGTCCGAGATTCTCCAAAGTTAAGTTAGAGACTTGTAGAACGAAATCATAAACGATTAGGTTATACTCAATGGGAAAGAACAGAACCTGGTTGAAATCCATCGAAAATAAAGAATCAAGAAGAAAGAACATGAATTGAAGAATAATATTAAAATCAATGGGGAAGAATGTTACTTAAATTGAAATCGATGGAGAAGAAAAAAACCTGCTTCAAATCTCAAGTGAAGAAGAAAGCATAAGTGAGGCATGATGGAATGAGGGTACACACTATGAGGAAGACGCAAATGAAGATTCCTTGAAATTGGAGGCGATGAAACCGCCAGAAATTGGAAAGGAGAAGTCACTTGATTGGAAAGGAGATGGAGGGAGAAAAAGAACTCTCAGGCGCAGAGCAACCGATGAGGAGAAGATGGAGAGTGGAACCGCATGGAGGTTGTAGAAAGATTTGATTGGTTGTGTATTGAAAGCAACCGTAATAGATGCTTCATTAAGTTTTAATAGATAATAATAGATTTATGGATTATTCTAGCTGTGAGGGGTTATATTGATTTGGTAATTTGTTCCATTTTACATCAAAATATATGTATCAATTTGATGAATTTGCTTAGGGGTCCAAACAAATCAGCAAACTGCAAATCTGAATAGTGAGTGATGAATAGTGGGAGCTTGAGTGGTGGGCGTTCATGGCTGTCACGACCATCTTTAACATCATCAAAGAAGAGGATACAAAAGGATATGGCAGATCTCAATACAGACCACCTGCCGATTGCTCTGCTGGTCCCAAAGGAGACAACCTTTATCATTAGGTTGCTACTCTTTTTGGTCCCAAAGGTCAGCCCCTCTTCTTCCTGTCTTCCACTCACCTCTTGCGAATTCTTGTACTTTCTCTAGTAAATTTTGAATTCGGGTGCTGAGTTAATTTTATTTATCCTGATGAATAGCCTATGAATCACATGAAATGTAACTGAATTCAGGTATAAGCCTTTAAGAAACTTGCTACTTTGCTACGTGTTGGATCTTGTGCGTAAGAGAACAACTTCACATGTTTACTATCTTTATTTTTTGTTGGGTAAACAAAGTATATCTGATTAAAACAATAACGAACACTCTTTGTCATCCTAAAAAGAAAACATATATATGATTTTGGTACGTACCATATGTGCATCACATAGTTGATGCTTGGCACACAAGTTATTAATAGAAGGTATTTTCCCTTGAATGTGATTGCTAGCATTTGACCAATATATAAAAAGTACAGAGAATTGCCATACAAGAATTACAATACGGGCCAAGGCCTTATGGGACGAATACAAATACATACATATACATTTACAGTCTAATATGCCTTGACAGTTTGAGCAGGATTTTTATGGACTCTCAAACTGGATCTAAAGTCGGCAAATGACGGGCCGTCGTTGTGACCCGCCTATTTAATCCTTAAATCCACTAATTAGCTAGAGAAGTAAGGGTCGAATTTACATGGAGTGTGGTCGTAATTAGGATTAGGTTATAAGCCTTATAAGTTAAGTTTATTAAAAGCATTTAAATTGTGAAATTGTGGATTTGAATGAGTTGTTTAAAGTAATGATTTGCTATTGCTTGTAACTAAAATTAAGAACGAAGTGACTAACGAAAAAGATAAACAATCAAGAGACGAATAACCATTCACGGAATCACCACGACATAAGTATTACTCACGATAATTTCATGCAAAGATCACATAGACATAATCAATTGCGCGACTAAATTAATCAAATGTATTTTAACCAATAACTCTCGGCATAGCGTATGCAACATTAATACTCGTATTAATCCCTAAACTAATGGACTCGGCACGAATAATAACACCACTATAAACTATCTTGCTTTTACCAATCGCAACACATAATCATAATCATAGCCAAATGTTTATCATTTGCATACACATAATAGATCTAGCTCAATACGAATACATCAAAACATAAGAAATTAAATAAAAGTAAACTTAGCCGTAGATCCTCCGCAAACATCTAACGGGATTAGCTGCTCATCGTATGCTCGCCACAATCACAGATCTGAGCCATTGGATAGCTTGCGAACCACCGTCTTCTTTCTCGTATCGTAGATTCACTCCGGCAGAGCTTCGGCTGTTGGGAAATATTCTAAGTAGTTCAAGCTGTTAGTTAGACTTCTCATACTGTTAGTAGAATTTCTATGTAAGTACAAAGTTCATGCTGCTAGTTGAAGAATCTCGAGCTGTTAGTGTAAAAGTTCATGCTGCCAGAGTAATTTCTCTCAAGCTGCCTTGCACAAGCTGCTAAGTATTTCAAGCTGCTCAACGGTTTCATAAACAGAAAGTGCTGATATTAAGGAAAAGATATCTACACGAAGATTCCAGCATATCTACTATCAGAGAAGTCAGAGTCCTTCAAGGAAACAAAATCAGAAGGCATTATAAATATATAGAATAGGTCTTTCTATTGTATAAGAGTTTTCTGCGTATTCAAAATTGTAATTGCTTTTTGTTTAAGTTTTCATAAGCCTCTAAGGTTGTAAAACCCTAAGAACAATTTGTGTTCTTCGTCTAATCAAACAGATTAGAGGTGATTGTAATCATTCTGATTCAGTAATACAAACAGTTTTGATTATTACTTGTGTTTATTTGTTATTGATTCTGAAAGCTTTTATCAAAATAATTAAGTGTTATTCCGCAAACTTCTTAATTAGACTTTGATTAAATACAAGATTATTGGTTTACACTCTGATCAATTCAAATCAGTTAATCTTAGGTAGTTAAGTTCAGATCCTGACATCGGCACACTTGCACACATGTCGGGACTTTCTCCAAAGCTGCCCCTTCACTCATATTTATATGGAATCGAGATTGTTGAAAAACGTGATTTGGCGCCGCACCAGCGCAGGCCAGGCGCAGGCCTGCGCCCCCCTGCGCCCGGATGCGGCTAGGGTTTAGCTGGCGTGTGCTGGGATGTATCTTGACAGTTTGGGCGCTATGTGGAGCACAGGGTGGCGAAGGCCTGGGCCCCCTCAACCCGATTTTCTCTGAATTCTCTCGGATTGCTTCTTTTTATCATCTTGGCCCTGAAATACAAACTTGGAGTAATAATATGGATTTTACGAAGTATCGATGCTTAAAATGTCATAATATGACTCAGAAACCATATAAATTATAGACTTATCAAATCTCCCCAACTTAACTCTTGGTCATCCCCGAACAAGCTTTTGGAATCAGAACTAACTATGTAACGAGCGAGAATTGGCAGTGAGTCTAGGAATTTTATGTCAAGTTAGATTTCATACTAATGCATTAAAATTCTTAACATGTAAATTGAAGATGTTTTCAGTTAAAATATACTTCTCTTATAATTTATATAATGTATCTCACTTTTGAAAATACCCTTTTAGCTCAAGGTTACAATACTTAAAACATGTGTGTCTTCCGACCATCTTTTTCCTCTTTGCATGTTTACAACAAATTTTCTTTTTAATACCATGCTTCTATCTATTTTCTTTTCACCATATTAGCTAGATGGTCCATGTAACGAGAATTCGGTCAACCGCTCCCAAACTAAATGGTTTTAGGGGATTAGGCATGAGTGGTACCCCTACGGACTTAATTTCCCGAACCATCTAGACTACAATTAAATTACTTTTGAGGCTAAAACATGTTTATGTTCTCCCCCTTATTGCATGGGTTTCCAAAATCTTTTGACACATTACATATATTTAAGCCCAAATAAATTTTAACGTACTTGAATTCATTACGTGACAAAAAATTTAATTATTACTACGACTCTTTCCTTAATTATAAAATATCCTGTCAACACTAGCCAATTCCCTCGCACATGTATTTTCTAAGTATCATCATGTTCCACGGCCTGATCGGAAAACAAGACTCAAATGGGGAATGAATGACAGACTATAAAAACATTATAAATTCTAAATAGGACTCGGCTAAGAACTAAAAATGAAATTACGATAAAGAAATTAAATGCATAACAAAATAAAATAAAATAATAGATAGAAAAGTAAAGAATAAGGAAAGGTAGTACTCGATCACTCAAATGGAGGAGGCGGCGGAGGAGGACCGAAGACGCTGTTGAAGAAGTCGTTATAGGGTTCTAGCCATGGGTGAACTGTGCAGTCGGCGGAACCAAATGAGGAGGCATCGGGTTTGGGAGGTCCTGCCTGCCATGCGTCAGATAGCGCTAATAAGTATCTACGGCAGGGTTATAAGCCTGATAGTCGGGCATCGTATAATCCTCATAAGACTGATATGACATACCGGCCATGGAGTCCTCGTGGTGTCGGACTCCCTCCCAATATGCCCAGTCATGGTGCTGGTAGTAGGCATTTTGATATGCCAGGGCTCTCTGTCCATCCTGTAACTGATCTACCCGACCCGCTAAGTGATCGACCCTATCATAAATATGGGTCATACGCCCATTCATCTCATCTAGCCTATGGGTCACATCCTCTCGAAACTCACCCTGACCCACTGCTATATCCTCTATCCGCCTCACCATGCGGTCAAAATCAAAACTGTCATTACCTCGACTGCGCGAAGTAGACGTACCTAGGTTCGGCTCAGAATGCCGAACTTCCGCCTCATTGGCGGCCTTCTCCTCTCTCTCTCTCTCTCTCTCTCTCTCTCTCTCTCCTCTCATCTTAAGTATAGTCCTCGATATACGAGTTATTTGTCTCTTTGTCGAATATCTCGAACCCTTCGTCAACTTCCCTAAAAATCAAGGTAGGGAACATGGCGGCCGTAATGAACGTCGCCGAAATGGGGGATAGCAGGGAATCGGGCGAAAGTGAGCCCGTCCTCTCAAGGAACTTGGAGATCAACCAAGCATGGGGGATGATCGTCCTCTCTCTCATGTCGTACATGGCCCATAAGTCATTCATAATTGTCCATGCAAAGGACAGTTTGGGCCTACCCTTAAGAAGGGCGTGAAGGACAGTGATATCCCTATGCCTGACTTTGGTCAGGTCACTATCACGAGGTAAGATGTTATTCACAAGAATCTTGTGAAGCACCTTACACCTCAGAGATAAAGCCTTTCGGCTGTAGGAAGTGGAGGACTCAGACTCCAAAATGGATGGGATAAAAACTCTATTAACCTGCTCCGTCCACTCCCCTGACCAAGTCATATTAGTGAAGGCCAATTGGGCCTCATTCCTATACTCGTACCCTTGCTGGTCAGACCCTTCGTAGCCTACCCCAGTATCTAAATTAAGTAATTGGCGAAGGATTTGTGCATCCATCGCCACCTCCCTACCATGGACGGTGCCTATCAACCTAAAGTCGTTTGCTGAACGACCTGTCTCCCTTCTTAGGGTAGACATCCACTCGACTACATCAGATTGATAAATATCATTACCACCCAACTCAAACACACCTTCCCACCCCAAATAGTCAAAAAGATATGAGATCCCGTAATCCTCAAAATCACTCCTCTTAACCTTCTTTTCAGTCAACACTTTATTTGAATATTTCCTATATAAAAACAAATGTTTTCTAATGTGTTCGGTGTGTTGGGATAAAAGGAGGTTTGGAGACCAATCTATTGAGATATAAATATTTTGGGTTCGTTGTCTCGTTCTCCTTGCCTTCTACAATTTGTGCCAACCAATCACAATATGTATGAGATAAATTAAATAATGTAACCTATAATTGCAATTTTCACAATTACGCTCAGTTAAAAAGATGTACTATATATATATATATACACTCTTTTACGCTCACATTTTGCATCCTATATATATATAGTCTATAATTTGTCGTTATTTTAAGCACTAAACATTTATCATATTTTAATAAAAACATTTAGCACATAAAATTTATTTTTAAGCTAGTCACCTAAGTTTTATAATTTTAACAATATATGCACATTTAGACAACCAACTTTATAACTTCAAATTAATTTCAACAAATTAACCATGACAAATTAACAAACTTAACACATAAACACATATCTCATGAAACATACATCAAGGTTATCATCAAACTCATGTAATTTTACATACTTTGACTCTAAAAAGTCAAAATCACCATGAAAACTCCATGGATGACCATGAAGCTCAAACTTTTATTTTTGCTCTAAAAGTATTAAATAAGTTGCAATAACTCAAAAAAATCACTAACCTTGGTGATTGGAAGCTTTACTTGATACAAATCTAGCTTTTTTCTTCCAAACTTTCTCTACCAAAAAATCTTCAAAAATGGATGAAACTACCAACAAAGAGGTGATTTGTAACCTAGATCTTTGATATTTTAGAAAATGTAGGTGTTTTGAAGCTTAAATTTGCAAATTTAGGGTACAAAAATGATGTTTTTGGGAGAAAGCCACACACCCAATCGTGGTTTCTTGTTCTAGGGTTGTGAAAATGGTGAATTGGGGCTCAAAAATGATTTTAAACTCGACAGGACGCAGGGCCAGCACAGGCCTGCGCCCCCCTGCGCCCAACTCTGCTGAAATTTCAATTTTTTTTTACTGTTTTGGTACGCGGGGCTGTAAATCTTTCTAATTTTTGATATGGAATGTAGTCTAAATATTTTTTTTGTGAGGGCTAAATTAATTATTTATTTTTATCATTATAACCTATCCTCCCAACTTAGACTTTTGTGACGTCCTCATCACATCAAGATGAATTTATCGGTTAAGAATATCGGTACATATTCCTTATTCAAAATAATTAAAATTAAATAAATAATAAAACAAACAAAATTCAATTTTTATAATTCAACTTAAATAAACATCACACTTTAAAACTAAAATAAAAATAAAGTACTATTACAATCCAAATAACATAAATAAACAAACCAAACAAACCAAACCACCACATCAGAAAAAATAAAATACAAACCATACTTAATGTTTTAGCACACGTAATTAAAATAAATATTCAAATAATTATAAAATTCATCATTCGGTCTGAGATGTGACGGTTTCTTCCAACTCTCCGACAGTGATCTGAAGGTTGGTGAGCCAGTCTGAGTGCGTGTTAAAAAATTGCTCATTCTTCTTTTGATTTTCCCGAAGCATTTGGATCTCCTTAATCAAAATGTTGTTTGCATTTACTAAACCTCCAACTGTTTCCTTCAACTTGTGCACTTGATCCCAAACAAGATCAACGGTCTCGACCCTCTTCCACGGCCTCTGATCATCTTCATCAAATTTCATTCGGGCTTTTCCTTTATTATTCTGTCTTTCAGGTACAGGTTCTGGGGCTTTGAAAGGGATTTGGGTTACTTTAGTAGACTTTGGACAACGAATTTGGAAACCCCTCTCGGTACGTTCAAAAACTAGCCCTACCATCGTAAATCTTGTAAACCATAAGGTATTTGGGTTAAGGATCTGAATGGGAAAATCCTCAGACACAGTATTTTCTATCACGAATAATTCGGTTAACATCCTACAATGAGGGTAACCTATCCCTTGGCCTAAGACGTGGCATTCCCATAAATTTTGCATGATAATGTACCCTAAGGATATTGTCGGGTGTCCAGTAATTAATGCGTGTACTACTAGAATCTCTTGTGGTTTCACATATGTGGTGTCTTGATGACACGAAAGTATGTTAAAGATAACAAACTTCCACATAACTTTGGCTAAAGGGCATAAATCACCTCTGTTGAAGGCGGTATAGGTCCGGGCAGCTCTAATTGAAATGCCAAAAACGGTTGCTATCATTTGATCCCATTGATTAGTCCATTTTTTAACTGTACGCATTCTATCTCCCTGGGTATTAGACAGTGTCCAGAATTCCATAGGACGAGGTGTTTCGGTGTCAATTAAAAATTCCTCATATAATTTTTCTCTAGAGATTAACATCTCTTTGTTTCCTACCCTTCCCACTAGCTCATAATTGTGTTCTTCAGACCTCTCAATCCTACGCATTGTGGCGAACCACTGTTGGACCAAACTAGTGTGGATATATGGAAGTTTCCATTGTATGGCTTTGGCCCATCCTAGCCACTCAAAACACTCCAAAATTTCAAAATTGTCAAAATCACAATCTTTTATGCTACGCTCTATGAAAAACCTATGGGGTTTACCATTGTTAGTGTTTGGTGGAATTTCAGGGAATTTCACATTAAGTGGTTATCAAAACGGACATCCCTAGGTCGTGGGTTCTCATTCTAGGTTTTTGGGAGGTTCCCGGACGGTTACCGTTTGCATGATATTGGGTTGACATCTAAAAATAATGCAAAAAACCAAGGATTAAAAATGTGGGGTCTTTATATAAATAATGCATGATAATTTTAACACACTTTTTCAATAATAATTTACTAATCCTAAGTCTCACAAACAATGTGAGCCCAATCTAACCCTATCAAATGCATGAACTTTAAGTAATCAATAAAAATATCACATTTTATGACAAAAAGTTTATAATTTATAATAAATATGGAAAAATGCATGATTTTTACAAAAGTTTTGCAAAAATAATTTTATATTAATTAAATGAACATTTGAAAATTATTAATAACCCTTATCCTATAAAAACCATATAATTTCCAAAAACTCAATTCATGCATGCGTGATAAAACGTAGTGAAACTGATGTAGAATGAAGTTTAACAGATTCTAAGGAGTATACCTTGCTAACCTTAGCGATAAACAGGTGTTGGATCAAAGAATTGACGTAGAAAAGACGATATTTTGATGTTTTTAGGCTTAGAAATTCGAAATCGCCGTCTTCTGGAAATGGAATTAGGGTTTTGAACTTATGGGAATGATCACTGCCATTTTTATAAGATTTTGAGCGCGTCGGGCCGCAGGGCAAGCGCAGGCCTGCGCCCGGGCCTCTAGATTGGCGATCTGGGCCGTGCACTGGTCTTGGAACCCTAATTCTTTAATTTTTTGATTTTTACGGGTATTCTCCCTAACTTATGCTCGTATTATTGGGTTAAAATAATTCTGTTACGTGCTTAAAATTTTCATTTTCTGATGCGGGGTCTTATTATTTAATTTAAATCCTAATTACTAAACACAACCAAGTTAAGGAGGATGAATCCTCCCCAACTTAATTGGGTACACACAAGTAACACAAATAAGCAAATAAACACACTTAAAAATAATAAAATTCAAATAATCAAATTACTCTGGGTTGCCTCCCAGAAAGCGCTAAGTTTTACGTCTTCAGCCAGATGTACTGCTCCTAAACTAATTAATTAACCTTAGTATCTTGTAGTCTGTTGATCTCAGATATTAACATATCATTGGTGGCCCATTTAAGTCTATGTCCGTTTACTTTAAATGGCTCACCACCTTTCAGGTCCTGTATTTCTACCGCACCATGTGGGTAGGTATTCGTTACAATAAATGGACTTGTCCATTTACTTTTTAATTTACCGGGAAATAATCTAAGTCTTGCGTTAAATAACCAAAGTTTTATTTCCTTTGGTAAATATTTTATTTTTAATCATTCTATCGTGGAAAACCTTAGTTTTCTCCTTATAAATTCTAGCGCTTTCGTAGGCTTCTCTATGAATTTCTTCCAGTTCATTTAATTGGATTTTCCTATCAACACTAGCATCATGTAAATTAAAATTAGTGTTTTTGATTGCCCATAGAGCTCGGTGTTCTAATTCCACTGGGAGATGGTAAAGCTTACCATACACAAGTCTGTGTGGGGCATACCGATTGGTGTATAAATGCGGTTCTGTATGCCCATAGAGCATCCTCTAATTTTTGAGACCAATCTTTACGACCAGGTCTAACGATTTTCTCAAGGATTCTCTTGATCTCTCTATTAGAGATCTCGACTTGTCAGCTTGTTTGCGGATGATAAGGCGTTGCTATTCAATGATTAACTCCATACTGTTTAAGGAGTTTAGCAAAATGCTGATTATTAAAATGTGACCTTCCGTCACTGATAATAGCCCTTGGAATACTGCGGCGTGCTAAAATATTTCTTTTAACAAATTTACACACAATCCGGTTATCATTAGTGCATGTAGCTTCTGCTTCCACCCATTTGGAAACATAATCTACTGCCACTAAGATGTACTCATATCCAAATGATTTAGGGAATGGTCCCATAAAATCAATGCCCCATACATCAAATATTTCGACGATTAATATCGGGGTCATAGGCATTTCATTTCTTTTTGCGATGCCTCCAGTTTCCTGGCATCTTATGCATCCCTTAACAAACTCGTATGCATCCTTAAATATTGTGGGCCAGAAAAACACACACTGCAATATCCGGTGGCCAGTTTTCTTTGTGCTGAAATGGCCACCGCATGCATATGCATGGCAATGTTTAAGAATATCTTCGTGTTCCGAGTAAGGGACACATCGTCTTATAATTTGATCTGCTCCTATTTTAAATAGATCAGGCTCATCCCAAATGTATTGCCTTGCTTGAGCATAGAAATATTTTATTTGTTGTGAGTTCCAGTGCTCTGGCAATCTTCCTATTACGAAATAAATAACTAGATTCGCAAACCAGCGATATTAGATACAGATAATAATTGTTCATCAGGGAGGGAGTCCCTGATTTAATCAGTTGAGTTTGTTGGGATTAATTGAAGCCTTGATAAATGATTGACAACAACATTTTCTGTGCCTTTCTTATCTTTAAATTCTAAATCAAATTATTGTAATAGAAGGATCCACCGAATCAATATAGGCTTGGCATCCTTCTTTGCCAACACATGTCTTAAAGCGCTGTGGTCAGAGTACACAATTACTTTTGCCCCCCAAATATTGGATCTGAATTTATCCAGGGCAAACACTATAGCTAATAATTCTTTCTCCGTAGTTGTGTAATTGATCTGTGCCTCATTAAAGGTTTTACTTGCGTAGTAAATCACCACTGGCTTTTTCTCAAATCTTTGTTCTAAAACTGCACCAACTGCTTAATCACTTGCATCACACATGATCTCAAACGGTTGAGACCAATCCGGAGATTGCAGAATTGGCGCTTCGGTTAATTTTGATTTAAGCTTCTCAAATGCTTTCATACAAGCATCATCAAAATTAAACTCGATATCTTTTGAAAGAAGACTGCATAACGGTCTTGAGATGTCACTGAAATCTTTAATGAATCGCCGATAAAAACCAGCGTGGCCTAAGAATGATCTTATTCCTTTAACGTTGGTAGGGGTGGAAGTGAGGAAATTAATTAAACTTTTGCTTTATATACCTCCATTCCTCTCTCGGACACAATGTCGCCTAGGACTACCCATTCCTTTACCATAAAATGGCTTTTCTCCCAACTTAATATTAAGTTGGTTTCAGTGCATCTCTTTAGGACTTTTTCTAAATGTCCCAGACAATCTTCAAATGTTTTATCAAATATGGAGAAATCGTCCATAAATATTTCAAGAGAACCACCCACCATATCTGAAAAGATAGCCATCATACATTGCTGAAATGTGGCGGGTACGTTACATAGCCCAAACGGCATCCTTCGGTAGGAAAAGTTGCCATAGGGACAAGTAAATGTGGCCTTCTCTTAATCCTCTGGATGGATTGGGATTTGATTGTAACCAGAATATCCATCAAGGAAACAGTAAAACTTTTGTCCTGCTAATTTTTCCACTATTTGATCTATAAACGGTAGCGGAAAATGATCTTTTGAAGTAGCAGCATTAAGTTTTCTGTAATCTATGCAAACTCTCCACCCAGTTACAGGGCGAGTAGTTATATTCTCTCCTTCTTTAGTATTAAATACTGTAATTCCCGATTTCTTGGGCACGGTTTAGGTTGGACTTACCCACTTACTATTGAATATAGGATATATAATTCCAACGTCCAATTTTAATACTTCCTTCTTAACTACCTCTCTCAAATTAGGATTCAACCTCCTTTGTGCATCCCGAGCTGGTTTAGCTTCTGGATCAGTAATGATTCTGTGCATACACAAAGTGGGACTGACTCCTTTTAAATCAGCGATCGTCCACCCTACTGCTTCTTTATATTTGACTAACAGTTGCAATAGAGCTTTCTCTTGCTCTTCCGTCAGATTTGATAAATTATGACAGGCAACGTGTCATTCTGACCTAGAAAAGCATATTTCAGATGCGATGCATCTGCTTCAATTCTAGAACAGGCGGTTGCTCTATTGAAGGTTTGGCTGACTTGGGTAAATCAGTAGGTAATTTTTCAGTCTTATGGGTCCACGGTGGTTGTTTTGACTCTAATGTGGATTCCATGACCACTTATAACTCATCACACTCAGTATGATTTAACTTGACTAATTCATTCTCGGCAAAGAATAACTCAGTAGCACCTTTGGTGTTGATTAACGAACTATGATGCTGCTCAAGTTCCTCCACCATGTCTATAACATAACATTCTGAATCAATAGCAGAGACACTTGAAGCATTAAATACATTCAGTCTTAATTTCCTATTACCAAAGGCAATATCCACTGCTCCTGTCTAACAATTAATTTGTGCATTAATCGTGGCTAAGAAAGGCCTGCCTTGGATAATAGCCGGTTGATTATCTCCCATTGAACTTTCGGTGTCCAATACTAGGAAGTCAATTGGATAGCAAAAATCTTCAACTTTTACTATAACATCTGATAAAATACCTCTTGGGCACTTGGTTGACCGATCTGCCAGTTGTAAGATAATATCAGTTGTCTGTAACTGACCTAGATCATGTTTATCAAACAAGTTTCCAGGTAAAATATTAACACTAGCTCCAAGATCAAGCAATGCCTTCTTAATCTGCACATTGCCTATTGTCACTGGAATCAATGGTGATCCAGGATCTTTCAGCTTAGGAGGTAGAGAACTAGAAACTACTGCACTCAGCTGTTCAGTTAGATTGATCTGCTTTGGGAGTGAGACCTTATACTTTCTTTTATGAGTACAGAGATCTTTTAAAAATTTGGCATAAGATGGAACCTGTTGAATGACCTTTATCAGAGGAATATTGATCTTATCTTGATTAAATAAATCCCAAAGATCCTCTGGTTGTGGGCCTCTATTGCCGTATGGAGAAGATTTTGGATTTTCTAAAGCAGCAGGATAAGGAGGAGGAATTGAAGTATCCTGACTCTTATCCAACTCCCTAACTTTGGGCGTTGGAATATCTGCTTTAATTGGCTCTTTAAAAGAAACCTTTTATGAACCTTTTTCTTCTTTGGATCCTCTTTCTCCTCATACACGACTTCAGTGTCGGTATCTTCTTCTGCCTCTTTCTCTTTAGGCATCTCTATTTTATTGTCTACCTCTCTTCCACTCCTTAATGTGGTTATCTTAGCTATTTCATTAACTTCGTTAATCTCATGTTTTTTTATCTTTGTTATGATGATGGGCGTGTGAAGGATTGGGGACAGTATTGCTAGGAAGCTTCCCCTCCTCACGCCTAGTAAGCGACTCAGCTATCTGACCTATTTGGCGAGTTAACATCTCCATGGTCTTAGTACTGATAGCTGATTGCTGTTTCATAAATTCAGCAAATTCTGCGAATTGCGCAGAAGTCATATTTGATTCTACTTGGAATTGTGGTTGATCACGATGATTTGACTTATAATATCGCTCATGCTTAGCTGCTGAAGTTGAACCATATTGATATTCTCTCTTTGGTGGTTCATATCTTGGTTTGGATTGATGATCGGTAGGTTGATCATTTTTCCATCAAAAGTTGGGATGGTTTCTCCAACCCAGAATGTATTTTTCCGAAAATGGATTATCCCTCTCTCGATGAGCTCTAAATCCGTAAACTTCATTAGCAAGTTCCTCAGTGGATTGCACTTGAGGACATGCGTCGGAATGATGCGATGGATCTCCGCATGTAACACAATTAATTGATACACTAGGGTTTGAAAAACCCTTCATTAATTGATCCATTTTCTTTCCTAATTCTGAAATCTCACTTTTAACCTCACGTTTCCAGGCATTATCTATGCCCATAACTTGAACTCCTATACTATTTTCAGAATCAGCTTCGACTTTAAGACCTTTGCCGTGTTGATTAAGCAACTCCCAAGCTTCATTGTCTTCTTTACCTAAAAATGTGCCTCCTGTGGCAGCTATAATCATATTACGACTCTCTTGACTCACACCATCAAAGAATGTTTTGATAAGCATCCATTTGGGTACCTCGTGTTGTGGACAAGCTCTCAATAATTTGTTCACACGATCGAACGCTTCGTAGAATTGTTCGCCTCGGTTTTTGTTTAAATCCGGTAATTTCCTTTCTTTTCTCGGTTGTTTTACTAATGGGGTAATATTCATTAACGAATTCTCGTTTCATTTGATCCCATGTTGTAATGCTATTGGTTGGTAAGGATACGAACCAATTCTTCGCTTTCTCTTTTAACGAAAAAGGAAATAATCGAAGTTTTAAACCGTCGGTGGTTATACCTCGGTCATGGTTTGCTTTACAAATAGCTGTGAACTCAGCTAGATGTTCATAGGGTTCCTCGCTTTCTCTTTGGTGCGTTTAAATTCTCCGTGATTAATTGTTAATTTTGAATCCTGACAGTCTTTCGGTTCGATCTCGCTACTTTTTCGATTTCAGGTTCGAATTGTAGCGACAATCCTTTAGCCGATCGACGTGTGTGCATACACTAAATAAATTACTAATTAAAGATTAAAAACTTAATTAAACTAGTATTTTTGGTGGTAAAGTAGAGGACTACAATTATGTTAGAATATATTGTAATTGATGGAAGTCAAAGTATAGGGTTCATTTTGTAATTCTTCCATAGTTGTGAAAAATATGTATATATATAGTAAGTTTGACTTTCGATGTATAAGGTCTGACAATTTCACTTTTGGCAAATTGGAATTTAGAGAAAAGCGGTTACCGACAATTTGGAAGATCATACCATTTTGTAATCGACATTTAGAATACAATCATTCGGTCAATTTTAATCTTTGTTATTGTTCTTATGATTGAATTGTTAATTGATTGATATAGAAACTGTAATTCACAATTGGTATCAGAGCTTTAGGGGTGAAAATTTGAATCTGAGATTGAAATTTTTTTTTCGAAATTGGTTACTATTCTTGAGCATTTTTTTTTGAAAAACCCTAAAGTCACCACGGGTTTTTAATCTGTTGATCAAATACAGTGAAAATTGGATCGAAGGTAAAGGATCAATAGACGACTCAATTGATTATAAACTTGAATTGATTCACAAAACACAGAAAAAGATCTAGACATTTTTGTCAAATTTTGAAAAACACAAGTTCGACTACTGTTCTATTGAAAAAGTCTATTCTAGATCTATTTTTGGACAAAAGTGTTTCACAAAAAGTGTTTGTAATCAAAATCCTCACCTTCGATTTCAATTTGAGTGAAAATGGGCAAATTTTTCGAATTAATTTGAAGTTCAGACTTGAAAAATCTGAAAAATTAAGAAACTCGAAATACACATATCTTATGTGTCATTCGAGTTGACAATAATGTCAATCGAGTTGACAAACTGTGTCAATCAAGTTGACAAACAGTGTCTATCGAGTTGGATTAAAGTAATTCGAGTTTACACAATTAATCAATCGAGTTGCAACCTTCTTGATTCGAGTTGAAGTGATAAATCATTCGAGTTTACCGTCAAATTTGAATTTGATTCAAGTTTATAAGTAAATTTGAAGTTCATTCGAGTTTATTAAAATTTGAATTTATTTCGAGTTTCACAAAAGACAAATTCGAGTTTTCAAAGGAACAATTCGAGTTTCCCAAAAGACCAATTCGAGTTTCACATAAGAGTTGATCGAGTTTCACTATAAAACTCAAGTTTCTGAACATAATTCGGGTTCCACAAAGGCTATTTCGAGGTTCATTCTAAACTTATTCGAGTTTCATACTAAACTCATTCGAGTTTCATACTAAACTCATTCGAGTTTCACTTAGCCTAATTCGAGATTCACCATCTATCATTCGAGTTTTAAAGAAAGCTTATTCGAGTTTCATAGAAGAGTAATTCGAGTTTCATTCAAGCATTATTCGAGTTTTTGCATTTTACAAAACAAGTCTATTCAGTGTTTGATTCAAGTTGATTATTGCTACTAACAAGTTACTGTGTTGTAGATTTCAGTTGCTCATTTCAGTACTAATCTGTGTTTCAAAGTTTGATCAAATTTCAACTGTTGATCAACATTTTCAATCTCAATCAAAGTTCATCAGATCTTGGACAGTTTCCAAAATATCAGTCAAAATGTCAAAGGACGCTCTAGCAATGGGATCAGAAACCAAACCCCCAATTCAATACAGGGGAGAATACGTTCAATGGAGGGAGAGGTTTCTAGAATTCATCAGCTTTCATGATCTATCAGAAGAGATGCTGAAATCCTTAACAGAAGGACCAGCCACATTTATGGAAACAATACCTGGAGTACCAACCGGTTCTCCCCCGATTCCACCAAGGACAGTCGAGGTTACCAACCTGACTGAGACTCAAAAGAAGAGAAAACTAGAGGATAAAACTGCCAGGAAATTACTTCTGATATCCATCCCCAATGATATTTACACTTGCCTCACAAACACAAAAACTGCTGTTGGTACATCCTGTGTGACGATAGCAGTCTAAGTGATCCTACATTGTGATTTTAGCAAGTGTATGTTATATATGTTTATATATGGTTGATATTTATTAGTGTTTGTATGTTTGAACTTGATGTAACGTATTACAAGAAGTTCAAACATAAAGTACAAAGATAAAATCAATCATAAGTAATAACATAAGTTTCAACACTTAGTTGTTTATGTAAAAGGCTAGATTCGAATCATACAAGGCTTGGCATTCGAATCTGTGATAGATTCGAATGTAGCCTAGATTCGAAGAGCCCAGATTCGAGAGTGTCTTTGTGGACAGACTCGAATGGGCCTTGGGCCAGATTCGAGTTTGGCCCACATCAGACTCGAATCAGGGTCTATAATTAGGGATAGACTCGAGATATTATCAGACTTTTTGCAGAATTCGTGAGGAATTAAGCATAAAGCGATCTCGAGTTTATCAGCTTGGTGTGTGTTCTTTCAGAGAGAATCAGTTCGTAGGATCGTTCGTGTGTCGTTCGTTCAGCCTCTGATAGTCTCCGTGTTTCGTAGTTGAGAGTTGTTTCCGTCTACCCGTTAACGAGGATTCCGCACTCGTTGACGGCTCCGCGTCTAGATAGATCTCGTGGTCGTAGACCTTACAAGTGGTATCAGAGCCTACGGAGTGTTCTTGGTGTTCTTCGTGTTCATCTAGATACATTCTAGGTTTCTTGACGCTAGTTGGACGGTTTTTCTCTCAAAAACGTATTTTCAAGCTTAGCAAATTCTTATTCGGAAAACACTTTGTGGTTTTTCACGTTTTTGGTCGAAATCAGTATTTTTCGTTAGAAAAATACTGGTTTAATCTGAAAATCGTTAAAAAATCAAAGTGTTAGCCGTTTTTCGAGTTTGCGGCGTTCGAATCTAATAAGGGTAATTAGGGTTTCACTTAGTGTCCAGTCTAACCAAAATCCGCTCCTTTCGAGTCTGTTTCAGAGGGTTTCGAATCCACCTAGTTTCGAGTCTGTTGCTTCATTCGAATAGAATCTCGAGTCTAGGTTAGTTTCGAGTTTAGTTCGAGTCTAGTTTAGTTTTGAATCTGGGGTTTCGAATCTGCTGTATTTCGAGTTTGCTGACCTTCGAATCTAAGGACTTTCGAATCTGACTTAATTTCGAATCTAATTGAACTATAACACTTAATCGGATTTAATCCCAAATAAATTAGAATCTGATTACATTCGAATCTACCTAGATTCGAAAGAATTAATTCTCATTAGTTTCGAATTAAATTAATTAAGGTCAATTCAATTACTTTCGAAAAGATGTCAAATCTTCAGAAATTCCTAGAAATGGACCACGAGGTCGGGAAGGCAAACGCTCCGCCTAAGCTGATGAAAGTCGAGGATTATTACTGGTGGAAAGACCGATTTACTGATTTCGTGCGTTTTAACGACATGCGCATGTGGGTGTGCATCGACGAAGGGTATATTCCACCAGTGTCAGAAGTAGAAGGCCGTCATAAAGTCTTGTCATACCAAATGATGAAAGAGGATGACAAGAAATTGTATGAGGCCGAAAACAAAGCTTTCTCCCTGATCCGCATGGCTTTGCCTCAGGATATACTGCACACATTTAGGACTCAGAAGACGTCAAAAGAACTTTGGGAGTCGCTAGAGAAAAGGTGTGAGGGTAATCCTAGAGTTCGGAGAAAGCGTACTGAGCTGTTGAAACAACAGTTTGCGATTTTCAAGGCAATCAAGGATGAACAGCTGGATGATATTATCACCCGGTTCTATCACCTGATAACGGAACTTGAAAGTCATGGGATTGAGTTTACTGATACTGACAAGAACAACAAGCTTCTTGATGCCCTACCAGCCAAATGGGCTATGTACGTGGCAATGATCAAGCTGAACGAGGACAAGTATTATTCTCAATCTCTGGATGACATTGTGGGAACGTTGCGGGCATATCACTTCGAGCTACTGAAGGCCGAGACTGATTACGAACAAGTCCAGAATCCAGCAATGTATTTTGGAAAGACAACAAAGCCTTCAGTGACACCCGAACCGAAGACTGCTACAGCGTTTTTCACCGGAGAGACGTCGTCACCAGCAGAGACTGAAGACACGTTGAATCGCGCGTTCTTAGGATTAGGAAGATCGGAAGAACCGCAACCTCAAGTACAACAACCATCTACATCTTAGAGCTATTCGAAGATGCCGATGAGCGCAAAATCTGCGGAAGAACATTTGAATCTGCTTGCTTCTTTTGTGGCCGCATACGGGAATTGTGTTCAAGGGAAGATTAACGATCCTGCTCTCTGGGACGAAGACTACGATCAGGTCGACCCTGATGATCTTGAGGAAATGGATCTTAAGTGGCAACTGGCCATGGTAACCCAGAGGGTTAAGAGATTCATTAAAAGAACTGGGAGGAATCTGCAGATGAATAACAAGGGGATAGGATTTGACAAGTCCAAGGTGAAATGCTACAACTGTCAAGGACTGGGACACTTCGCCAAGGAGTGTCAGAGACCGAAGGTAGAGACATACCAAGGACAGAGTCAGCATCAGGGACAGTTCCAGAATCAGTCCCAACAACGATACCTTCCGAGTTCATCATCTGGTCAAGCCAATCTAGCGGGTCTACTATCCAACGTCACTTCAGACAGACAGCTAGATGGTACCTATGACTGGAGTTCACATCCTGAGTCGAATGCTAGAGCTTTCATGGCTGAAGTCACAGAAACGGGATGTGATGGGGACGAGCAGACCACACGGGACAGCAGTCCGATGTGGGTAGAGAAGGCGAATGATCAGACAGTGCTGGAGATTGCTGCTCAGATGGCCAACGTGGAATCTGATAACTCAAAGGTTAGTCTGACTTATTCTCTATTTCGTGAATTATGTGCTTTGTGTGTTAATTCTATCGATAGGTTAAATCTAGTCCTAGAATCACATAAAACCATATCTGCTCAAAATGAGAACTTAAAAATTGAAAATGCTAGCCTAAACGATATCAAACAAGATCTTAAAGAAAGCTTAAGGCTGATGCTCAAGACGTAATAGTTCTAAAAGACAAACTCAGTGAGCAGTGTGTTAGGATAGAGCTAATGTATGAGCACGTAGAAGCCTTGACCAAAAGTCTTAAGGACAAGGACATAGAGCTAGCTGAAACAAAGATTAAGGTAGCAGAGGCAAATAGCAAGCTGGAGAAGTTTAGGAATTCGAGCCTAAACCTAGGGAAAGTTTTAGATGCCCAGACAATCTAAGAAGCCCGTAGGTCTAGGATTTCACGAAATTCCTCCACCTTTCAATGCAAACTATGTGCCTCAGCCTCAGGAGAAAACTGACAAGTCAATAGACTAGAGGACCTACCTACACCGACCCCAGAGCCGATAGTGGAAAATACACCTAAGGTGGCTGACTCAACCGTCAAGGTTAAGAAAGTCAAATTTGTGTCTTCCTCCAGTGAAACACTTGCAGGAAAACAGAAAATTGCTTGGGCTGATCAGGTCGATGAGCCAGACACCGTAGATGTACCAAAGGAAATAGACACTAGTGAGACACCTAGATCTAAGGGAACACACAAAAAGTCCATAGATAAGATGTCTTGCTTTAGATGTCACGAGAAGGGGCATGTTGCTTCTCACTGTCCGCTTAGGAAAGCAGATGTTACACCTAAGACAGTGAATCCAACACCTGCTAAGCCCTCAACCAGTGTGGCGAGCACCAGCAGTTCTCAAAGTACCGAGAAAACTGTGCAGGCCGCACCCAAACAAGTTGTGAAAAACACACCGGTTAAAGTAGGACCAAAGGAAGTGATTAGGACAAATTCACCGAATCGTGTCATTAATCAATCTAGGTCAGCACCACAACAAGTCTATAGGAGCACAACACCTAGCAGGTCACACACTCCAGTTAGGTCTCATACTCCAGTTAGACAGTATGCACCGGTAAGAGCTCAGGGATCACAGTCCGAAATGCCATATAATAGGAATTATTCTAGAGCTCCACAACAAACGCCTACTCCAAGGCAAAGAGTGAACTGAAATCACTCGGCACCACAACAGACTCCAGTTCAAAGACCCAAGTCACCTGAAAGGAGAGATGGGTATTTGAAAGAGTTCAAGTATGTGGACGACAATGGTATTACCAAGTCAGTCATGGCTTGGGTTCCCCGTGATAACTAACCTATTTTCTTTCATGTGCAGGAGATTACCACAGGTCTAAACAACAAGTGGTTCGTCCACAGTGGATGCTCCAGGCACATGACAGGGGAACGAGGTCTACTTACAGACTTCAGGGGTGGGAATCGGGGATTCGTATCATTCGCGGGTAACAAGGGTGGAAATATCACGGGTACCGGAGTGGTCACTAATGGGACAATCACGTTGGACCAAGTTTATCACGTTGATAAACTGGTTCACAATCTCATTAGTGTATCTCAAATCTGTGATAAGAAGAACTCAGTGTTATTTACTGACACTGAGGCGTTAGTGCTAAAGCCGGGATTCAAGATTCCTGAAGAATGGGTATTGATGCGGGCGCCAAGGAAGAATGACTTGTACATGCTGGATATGAACAAGCCGGAGACTTCGATGGGGCCAATCTGTCTATTATCCAAAGCTTCGGAGACGGAATCCGTACTGTGGCACAGACGCATGACTCACCTGCACCTATGGAAAATGAACTACATAACGAAGAATGGACTGGTGCAGGGTGTGCCAATGAAGAGCTTTAAGTTCGAGGACAAGTGTCTACCGTGCATGAAGGGCAAGCAACATAAAAAGACACACAAGTCCAAGAAGCAGAACTCAATATCCTCAACATTCGATTTGTTGCATATGGACCTTTTCGGCCCTATCAACAAAAGGAGTATAGGAGGTAGTTGGTTTTGTTTAGTTATCACTGACGATTACTCACGGTTTTCTTGGGTTATCTTTTTAGGTACAAAGGACGAGACGACTTCCAAGCTCATCGGGTTCTTAGACCAAGTGGAAAACTCCTACGGAACAAGGGTTAAAAATATTCGTAGTGATAATGGGACTGAATTCAAAAACACTGTAATTGGTGTATATTGCCTATCAAAGGGCATAGTGCATCAATTCAGTGCACCATATGAACCTCAACAAAATGGGGTGGCCGAACGTAAAAATAGAACATTGATTGAGGCTGCAAGGACTATGCTTTCGGATTCAAAGCTTCCTACCATGTTTTGGGGGGAGGCAGTGAATACCGCGTGCCATATTTTAAACTGAGTCCTTACAGTCAAATCTTTGAACAAAACATGCTATGAAATTTTGAATAAACGGCCACCTAACTTAACTGGATTCGAACCGTTTGGTGTACCATGCACTCTTTTAAGAACAAAACATCAACCGAAGTTTGGTGAAAAGGCTGACGAAGGATACTTCCTAGGTTATGTGCCAAACTCACCAAACAAACGGGTGTTTAACAAAACGAGTGGTACTGTGGAGATTGTGTATAATATTGAAGTCACAAGTTATACACATGAACCCCAAACTGGTCCGGAATGAATATTTGACTATGATAAGTTATTTGAGTCATTTAACATTCCTTTGGATGATAATGCAGGTACAATCGAAAAAGACATGGCGACGTTGCATCTGAATGACGATGGCCATATCTTTCCGAGGACTACGTTTGAATCCACATCCGAGCCTACTGCGTCTGTAGATAGATCTCCAGAAGTTGCTGATCAAGAAGCACCTACCACTGAGAATCAGTCTCAAGCATCAAGTTCCAACTCTGAGGACAACGTCCATGAGGAGGAAAATGTAGAAGCTGAGCCTGTTCCCCCATTAGGTGAAATAGGATCTAACTTAGGAGATAATCTAAGGGTTGATGAAATAGAGACCTCTAGGATTAACAAGAACCATCCAATAGAAAGCATCATAGGAAATCCTAATGAGGGTGTGAGGACTCGGAGTAGTGTAAATAACAACACTGTATTGTTGTCGATGATAAACGACTCCGAGGCATATCACACATGTCTATATTCATGTTTCATATCGCAATTAGAGCCTAAAAATGTGCAAATGGTACTTAAGGATAACTCCTGGGTTGAAGCGATGCAGGAAGAACTTTCGCAATTTAGGAAACTAGAAGTGTGGGAGTTAGTTCCATTACCTAAAGGGGAAGTTGCCATAGGAACCAAATGGGTTTTTAAGTGCAAAAGGGACGATCGGGGTATAGTCACGCGCAACAAGGCTAGATTAGTTGTAAAGGGTTTCAACCAAGAGGAGGGAATCGATTACAACGAGGTTTTTGCACCAGTAGCAAGGCTAGAAGCCATTAGGTTGTTTTTAGCATTTGCCTCCTTCAAGGGATTTAAGGTATATCAATTAGATGTTAAGAGTGCTTTCCTGTATGGGAAAGTGAAGGAGTTGGTGTATGTAGAACAACCGCCCGGATTTACAGATCCAAAATATCCTGATAGAGTGTATCGTTTAGATAAGGCTCTATATGGATTGCATCAGGCACCTAGGGCGTGGTATGAGACTCTATCCAACCATCTGTTAGAGAACGGTTTTGAAAGGGGTAGGATAGATAGTACTCTCTTTGTTAAGAGAAAGGGAGATCACTTTATCTTGGTACAAGTGTACGTCGATGATATCATCTTTGGATCATCAGACGAACAGATGTGCAAAGATTTCGAGAAGGTGATGAAGTCTAAGTTCGAGATGAGTGCTATGGGAGAGTTAAATTTCTTCTTAGGGTTACAAGTTGATCAAAAGAAGGAAGGGATGTTTATCCATCAAACGAAGTATGTCTATGACATATTGGAACGTTTCGGGATGGAAGGAACAAAGTTGACTGCCCACTTCAGCACGCCGATTCAAGTGAATCATAATCTCGGACCGGGTACTGAAAGTGTTACCGATGTGGATCCGACTTTATATCGGGCCATGATTGGGTCAGTTATGTATTTAACTGCTTCAAGACCTGACATAATGTTTGCTGTGTGTATTTGTGCTAGGTTTCAAGCGAATCCGAAGGAGATGCATATGAAAGCTGTGAAGCGGATTCTACGATACCTTAAGTCGAAACCGAAGCTGGGACTTTGGTATCACGCGGAGGGAGATCTAGAGTTGGAGGCGTTCACAGATTCTGACTACGGAGGATGCAGCTTGACGCGCAAATCTACAACTGGAGGTTGTCAGTTCCTAGGAGGGAGATTGGTATCCTGGCAATGCAAGAAACAAACATCGGTAGCCGTGTCAATGTGCGAGGCCGAGTATGTTGCTGCTGGTAGTTGCTGCTCACAGGTTCTGTGGATACAACAACAATTGCGGGATTACGGTTTGGCTTACACTCAAACTCCAATTAGGATAGACAATCAATCTACAATTGCTATAACGAATAATCCAGTTAAACACAACAAAACAAAGCACATAGACATTAGGCATCATTTTATTCGTGATTGTGCTGAAAAGAACTTAATCAAACTGGTAAAAGTGGCAACAGAAGATAATAATGCAGATTTGTTTACCAAAGCGTTTGATAAGTCACAGTTTGAGTATTTAATTCAACTGAATGGAATGCGCAACCCAGAGTAATTTGACCTTAGTATTAGTAGCTTATTTTCTTTATAGTCGTAGTATTTCTTTCTTTACAGTAGTCTGCTAATTTAGGAAAGTTTCTATTTTTGGTAAGTTTCTATTTTTAGTAAGTTTCTAGTTTTAGTAAGTTAGTAGGATAGCTTATTTATTGCTATTTCTTATGAAAAACAAAAAAAAGATAGAAAATCATAAAAATACAAAAAAAAAAGAGTATATCAGAAAATGAGTTAAGTCTTAGATACATAGGTTCAAAGTGACGAAAATTAGCACAGTCGTTACAAACTCTAAGTGTTTAGGCTTTCACACATAATGCAACTAAAGTCTAAGTGTTATACTTTATTTAGTTTGATGTGTTGGTAGGCATAATACATATAGGGAATCTCAAGGCTAATAAAATATTCTAGAAAAAGTCAAGCGTGTCACTAACTTAGATGTATGACCAATCGGTCTTAATTTTTATGTACAAAACATACAAACTTTGAGTCTAAATGAGGTATGCAAACTTTCTGGGGATGTATAGCATCATCAAATACATCTTAAAATGGAAAGAATAGAAAAATCATACAAAATTGAGAGTCGAAAACATGTAACTCTGTTGTACGTAAGTACAGACCTGTTGCCTCTGTTTAGATTCGGGTTAGCAGACATGTCGCTTTGTTGTACGTCAGTACAGACCTGTCACCGCTGTCTTGCTAGCTTTAAGAATAAACCTTAAGTCAAACTAAGACACTTTGTTGTATGAAAATACAGACCTGTGTCCGATGTTTGTCTTTTAAAGAAAGTTTGCAAATACCAACAAGTTAGAATCTTTGTCTGTGTGCCTTGATCATAAAAGTATGTCTATGTCTGAGTCACGTAAGATAATTTCCTGATAAATAAAAATGCCATGGGATATTCCGAAATGTAGAATGTTTAAAGGGGTAAAATACCAACAATCGGCTAAATGGGTATGTCACGACAAATAATCAAAGGAATCAAAAATTCCTAAGTGTGAAAGTTTAAGTACTGAAAGTAAGTATCAGACATCGCTATCTGATTGAACCTTTCTTAGACTATACTCATCAAAAATATCTTGTTTAGTATTTAGCTTAGGTTGTAAATTTTATAAGTATAGCTTAAGTCTAGATTAAATTTTTTGGTCAAAATTTTATTTTATTTTTATTTTATCTTACCTTAGTTTATTTTATTTTATTTTATTTTAGTTTAATTTTTACTTAGGTAAAAGGTCAAAAATTACTGAGGGTGCATTCAAAGTTGGATAAAATAAACATTGCGTGAAATATCTTGTGCTTAGGGTAAATGATTGGGCATAGTTTATCTTGTTACACAATACCATAGAAAAAGGTTGAAAAAGTTGAAGTTATTTCAAAAATTTTCGAAATTTTTCTAAGTATTTGGTGTTTTCGAGTTTAGGACAGACTCGAATAGGGAAGGCTTCGAATCTGTCAGTAGATTCGAGTCTGGCCTTAGATTCGAAGGTTGGTAGTATATATATGTCAACAGTGAAGTCATTTAATTCTTACTGTTTTCGAATCTACTGTCTCGAATCTATATTGGCGATCTCGAATCTGTTCTCGAGTCTACCGTATTTCTCCTAAACGACATTCCGTCGAGTTTAAAGCTAGTGTGTTCGATTCTACTACTGTTTCTAGGTATAATCAACTTGATTGTACAAGATTAATGTAGTTTTATACACAATTTTAGGCAAAATCATCGAGTTTTGAAGGTTTAAGGGTCGAAATAGGGTTTTTACAAAATTACCAAGTTTGGACCGATAAATAGTCAAATTAAAGGCATATACCTATGATTAGTAACTGGTAGGACTAATGAATGTAATTTTCTAAGTCCAGAAAGGTTAAAATCAAGAGATTTGGTCTTTGAATCAAATCGGCGGTTCGAATCTGTTCTTGCCGTTTCTCGAATCTGTCATTAGGTTCGAGAGGGCAATTGATTCGAATCTGTCATCAAACTCGAAAGGGTGACCTATTCGAATCTGTCACATTTGAATCTGTTATTTTATTTGCATGATTTAATTTAAATTTTATTAAACTTGTTGAAATTTAATTGTGTTGGATTTTGTACTTAAACAAGTTCAAAATAAAACAGATTTAAATTTAAACAAGTTTATTGATTTTTAATGAATCTAATAGTTTTGTTTATTGTGCAGAAATGGCTGTTCGAGCGTTTGTGCCTAAGCACAATATGGTGCTTCATCCAGATCATAATCTCCCTGAGGCGCAGGGATTTAGACAAGTACTTGATTTCCTAGTAGTGTCTAGGATCGGTTTTGCACTATCTCATAATGTGCAGCTAGTGTTACCATATATTCGGCAATTCTATGATCATCTGCAGGTAGACTGCTCGGTCACACCGACAGTTCTACGTACTCGCATTGCTGGACAACCGCTGGTCTTCTCGGCGGATATGCTGCGTCAAGTGTTGCAGCTGGGCACACAAGAAGAAGAAGCTGGTCCGATAGAGTTTCCTTTGAGTATAAGGCAAGTGGCCTTTCTGAGAATGGGATACAGTCAAGACGTGACAAAAGTTTCATATATGAAGAGTGGATTAATTGGACAATGGAGATTTCTTGTGCATGTCTTTATGGTATGCTTTGCTCCAAAGAAGGCAGGATTCGATTATATGGTTGCGAAGATGCAGTCGGGGATAGTCGCGATGGTTTATAATCGACCATACAGCTTTTCGGAGATGTTTTTCTCTGAATTTGTTCACCAAATCACCGCGCCAGAAAATCAGCAGTTCTTGTTATATCCGCGGTTCATCATGATGCTAATAAGGCACTTCTTGCCAAATCTGCCGCCGTCAAACGACATTCAAAGTGTTGCCGTTATGGACAAAAGGATCTTCGCTGACTGTTCCTTGCACAGAGGAAGGTTAGCTGTTCCAGTGGAGCGTCCGTTATTCGGAGCAATCTTGGATAGGGATTTTCAAGCCCCAGATGTTGCCAACTGGGCAGGGGAAGTTGAATTTCGAGCTGGGCCGCCACAACAACAACAACAACAACAACAACAGCCACCGCCACAGCGTGTTCAAAGGCGCAGACAAAGACCATCAGCGAGTCAAACTCAGGCGTCAAGGCCTTCGACCAGTCAGCAGCCGGAAGTTCAGGAAGCCGGGCCTTCAAATGTTCCGAGTGAAGCTGAACAGCTATGCCAAACGCTTAATGAAATCTGGGAGGCAGGGCCTCGTGCAAATGAAGATGTGGCTGTAGCACTGGTAGGTGAACTACTTAGTCCACCAGAAGGAGAGGAAGACGTGTTAAGAGATGTTGATGAATATATGCCAGAGCAAGCTGATAAAGTTTTGTCAACATCAGAAACCCAGTCGGAAGAAATGGAGGAGCTAGAGGTTGAAGCTCCTGAATCAGTGGCTACAGAACCTAATATTCAAATCGGAACATATGGATCTAGGTTAGTAGTTAATGAAGAGGCCTCGAGGAGGAGAGTAGTAAGGGAATCTGATGAGTCGGATTTTGAAGAGGAAGCAGTTGCTCCCTTAGTGACTCAGCAAAGGGCCAAGCGTCACAGGTTTATGCAAGGGTCATCCTCAGCATCCGATGCACAACAACCTCAAACTCAAACTCCAGAACCTCAAGCCACCGCTCCACCACCACCACCACCTCAACATGAACCATATATTCCATCACCATTCATCCCTACTCCTATTCAGTCCATTCCATTTACCTCGACCACCTACGCTGACAACCAACGGTTTGTGCAGCTTAAGGGACGCGTTGACTTCCAACATGTCCAAATCTTAAGCCTAACAAAGGCGATCGGCGAACTCCAGGCGCATAATGCAAATCTTGATAAGGATAATGCCGAGTTGAAGAAGATTGTGGAGAATGTCAAGGAAGAGAACACAGAGTTAAAGTCCTTTATTGCCGATCAATCAGAAGAGATCCGATCGATGCGGTCCCTCCTTGAGCAGCTAATGAAAAATCTAAAAGCTCAGGGGGAGACAAGTTGTAGGGATCATGAGGAGCAACGTAGAGATGAAGATGATGAAGGCAATGATCCCGATGCACCTAATGAGAATGAGCCAGTAGATTTTCCTGCTGCTCAGGCTACACAAGTTCAGGGGGAGCCCAGTCAAGTTGAAGGAGAAATGGGTGAGGCAAGTTCATCGAAGCAGCCTACAGATTTTGAAATCAGTGAGATGATTGACGCTCTTATGGATCTCGATGATGATCCTATGGATGTAGGTTTTGACTATGACGATGAAGAGCTAGAAGAAGGTGAGTTTGTGCCTGAGGAGATAGTAGACTGGCAATCAGATGATGAAGTAGTTGCTGATGAGGATGATGAAGCCGACGAGATAGTCGTACAGCAGAATCCTATCACAGATACATACATGATTGATGGGAATAATATTGTCAACATAGATGTAGTAAATGCTGCGTTGAATGCTCAGCCATCAACAGAAGAACCTGCTAGAGAGCTATCAAATGAAGAGAAATGAAAGTTATGGTTCAGGGCTGAACAGAAGGAGTTAGAGCTTAAGAAGACAATGAGAGTGCCGGGTACTGGGAAGCTGTCTGAGCGCATATTAAGCTGGTTCTTTGATAGAGAACTGCAGCTATTTGTAATTAAGAGGAAAGACGGGCTTCAGTACATGAGGCGAACTTTAAAAGCGTTCAACTCCCTGCCAAAGATCGAAATCACAGACTTAGCATGGAAAGATCTGATAAACATTGGCGATGATCCCTACGCGGACGTTATCGCAAGAATCATAAGAAAGGAGGGGAGATCAAGGAAGTTCGAGCGATTGAATCCAAGGGTCGGGAGAAGAGTAGAGGATCCGTCACGTATCGATCCTCTAACTGGACGACCTTGGATGAGGATTCACTATAAGCCAGCTAGATGTCTTAGGAAGGTACCTCTCAAGCCGATGCCACAGAATGTTTTGAAAAATCTGCATTGGTGGTACGCTGACACTGAGACTGGGGAAGCGGTCATGGAAGATTTTGAAGAAAATGTTATTCTTAGAGTCTACGACCCTCTTCACCTGGTAAACCTATCCAAAGATGATCTTCATATTTTGCATGCCTGTAAGATCTCTAGTGATGCACATATGGACAGTGAAGCTAGTAAGTATGAAAATGTAGTCAAGGTATGTGTTGAGAAAGGTTTGTATGCTGGTAGTAGTTTGAATCAATAAATAAACAAAGTTCTTAAGTCAAATGTGAGAATTATTAGAAGCTGTCCTCAAGGGGGAGTCTGTTGGTACATCCTGTGTGACGATAGCAGTCTCAGTGATCCTACATTGTGATTTTAGCAAGTGTATGTTATATATGTTTATATATGGTTGATATTTATTAGTGTTTGTATGTTTGAACTTGATGTAACGTATTACAAGAAGTTCAAACATAAAGTACAAAGATAAAATCAATCATAAGTAATAACATAAGTTTCAACACTTAGTTGTTTATGTAAAAGGCTAGATTCGAATCATACAAGGCTTGGCATTCGAATCTGTGATAGATTCGAATGTAGCCTAGATTCGAAGAGTCCAGATTCGAGAGTGTCTTTGTGGACAGACTCGAATGGGCCTTGGGCCAGATTCGAGTTTGGCCCACATCAGACTCGAATCAGGGTCTATAATTAGGGATAGACTCGAGATATTATCAGACTTTTTGCAGAATTCGTGAGGAATTAAGCATAAAGCGATCTCGAGTTTATCAGCTTGGTGTGTGTTCTTTCGGAGAGAATCAGTTCGTAGGATCGTTCTTGTGTCGTTCGTTCAGCCTCTGATAGTCTCCGTGTTTCGTAGTTGAGAGTTGTTTCCGTCTACCCGTTAACGAGGATTCCGCACTCGTTGACGGCTCCGCGTCTAGATAGATCTCGTAGTCGTAGACCTTACAACTGCCAAGTCAATATGGGATGAAGTGTGTAAACTGATGAGGGGATCTGACAGAGCTGCCACAAACAGGGCTAGAAACAGCCTAATGACATTTGAAAATTTCAGAACACGTGAAAGAGAACTACTGGAAAACACTTACCTAAGGTTTGTGAGTTTGGTAAGTGAAATGAAATGAAATGGAGTGACAAAGTCCAATCTGGACATAAATGTCAAGTTCCTAAACGTTCTGAATCCTGAATGGGAGAAATATGCTATGATTATCCAGCAAACAAAGGATATTGAAGAAATGGATTTTCATATGATATTTGAGAACCTCAACAACTATCAAGAAGTTGTGTTGAGGAAATTATCAGGAAAGAAGAAAGCCGAGAAAGAAACTGCTGATCCATTGGCTCTACTGGCAGAGAAAAAGTACAAATATAAAATGAAAAAGGAGAAAAGAGCAGTAGTCAGCAGTACATCTTCCGAATCAGAATCCTCCGATTCATCTGCAGATTCAGAGATCGAAGAAATGAAAAAGCAGATGGCACTGCTAACAAAAGCTTTTCAAAAGAAGTTCTACAGAAAGCCGACCAACAATAAGATGCGCTACAAAACAGGCTCGAGGAAAATTGAAAAGAAGGACAAATATGAAAAATCTGGAGAGAGCAGTGGAAGAAAGACTGACAAATATGAAAAATCAGACAAGTCAGTAAAAAAAGATTCAGAACAGAAATGTTACAACTGTGGAAAACCAGGTCATTATGCCCGAGAATGTAGACTCCAGTAGTCAAAAACTCAAACTATTATACGAGAAAGGCTCTCTTAGCCAAAGAAAAAGAGTCTGGAAAAGCTCTTATGGCAGAGGATGACCACTGGTTGCAGTCATCTGAAGATGAAGATATTCTGGATGAAGATGCTCATATTTGCCTGAAATCAGAGGTTCTCAATGAGTCAGAATTGAGTGAATCAGCTATGATAGCTGACGATGAAGTATGGGTTGGTTTAACTGATCAAGAAGATGAAGAAAGACAAGATTCTGAGGAGGAAGAGACAGAAGAAGTTGCGTTGATGGCAACTGGAAAAACTGATGTAGAGGATAATGAAGATTCCGAGTCAGACAGATCAGATGGATCAGACAAACCGGAGGTACATTCTAACTATGACTCTGATTTTGACGAATCTTGTGTGCTAGAAGAGAAACTAACTCATATGGCCTTTATGCTTAAAAAGTTTGAAAAATCATTAAAGGCGGAAAAGAAAAATGCTCATTCTTTGGAAAACAAACTTCGAAATGAACATAACTTAGTTTTAGATTTTTCCAAAGATAAAGCATTAGCCTTACGAGCAGTTTCAGATTTACAAGATAAGGAAAGAGAACTACAAAGCAAAATACTTGATCTTAATCAGAATATATCTGACTTACAAGAAAGACTGAGAATTGCAGAATTAGAAGCTTCAAATTTTTCTGTAAAATATCATGCTATTTTTGAAGAACGAACTAAACTCTATGAGAAAATCAAGAAGATGGAAGATGAATTTATCAAAAGAGGGCAAACAAATCAAACCATTTATTTAAATCAACCAAAAGACACAGAATTTTATAATTCTAAATCTGGAATTGGTTGGGAAAATCCAAAGTATCTGACAAAAGCAATATCTAGTTCACCAACGTCATATGATGTCAGATACATGAACTTAGGATTGAAAATGGCGTTTTTGAAAGCATCTGATGAAGTAGAATCTAGTGAAGAAACAAAAAGATTACGATCAGACAAAATGCAAAATTCTGTTGATTATAACAGAATAAATGAAACAAATAATACTGATATTAAAGAAGAGTACATTCAAACATATTCTGAAAAGGATTTGTCTGAATTACCTACTCAATCTCAAAAGTTATATCTGCCATCTTCAATTCTAGAAAAGATAAATTCTAATCTAGAACTGAAAATTAAAAATTTTGAGACAGAGAATAGAACTCTCAAGGCTGAACTAAAAACTATAGAACAAAAGATACAAAATCAGTCTAAAAACATAAAGTTGTCTGATCCACCATTTTCAACTTCTCTAGATTCTATTAATTCAGAAAAGGAATTTGATCTGTTTATGCACTCTGACTTTAATTCCTTAGAGCAAATGTTTGTTAAAATTGATGATAATAAAGAACCTGTTAAAATTCTGCAAAGAATTTCTTCAGACTCAATTAACTCATCTGAAAATTCACCAATTTTACAACAAAAGAGGGAGAAAACAAAACTTATTTTTAACACTCCTAGTTGTGAAAAAGGTGAATCATCTTCAACAAAGAACTCCATTGCACTCAGAGTTCAATCTTCAAAAGGTAAGAGAAATTTACAGAAGAAACTAGTATCTAAGTCTACTAATTCTTATGTTTCTTTTATGTCAGATATCATTGTGAATGGGTCGAGAAAACAAGTTTGGAGAAAGAAGAAGAAAGAACAGAAAAACAAGAATATAAAACAAGAGTGGCGCGTGAATGATAAAATTATTACAGATAGAAATAGCAACATTCAAAACTCTGTCTGTAATAATAAAATTGTTAATAATTCTTGTATCAAATTCTCTAGAACAGACTTAATTACTTTGAACTCTAATGCTTGTAAACCTTTGATTGTAAAATCTGATAAACTCGTCTGGAAACCAAAGAAAAAGGACCCATATTCTAAACAGAAAAAGGTTCCACAGAAAATCATTTCAAAAACAGTTCCACCACGAATTGTACAAAAATGGATACCTAAACGAACTGTTCAAATGTGGGTACCTAAAACAACATCAACTGTTAAGCAGAAAGCCATATCTGTTGAAAAATCAAATAAAACTTTGCATGACTTACCTAAAACAAATGTGCCCAACTACAAGTGGGTACCTCATATGTTATTTCGTCTTATAGGTAAACCATGTTTGGTATCTTGACTCCGGATGTTCCAAGCATATGACCGGACAAAGAGACATACTCACGAACTTTGTAGAAAAGTTCTGTGGGACGGTCAGATTTGGAAATGATCAGTTTTGTCCGATCAGAGGATACAGGAGTCTCACATATGACAAAATTACCATTCAAAAGGTTTTTCATGTTGATGGTCTTGGACATAATTTGTTTAGTATTGGACAGTTGTGTGATAAAGGATTAGAAGTCAATTTCAAAGCCAATCGGTGCAGCATCAGATCTGGAGAAGGTAAGGAAATATTGGCAGGAAACAGGAAAACCAATTTGTACTCCATTAATTTAGCCTTGATTAATATGAAGAAAGATGTCTGCTTACTGTCAAAAGCTACATCTAAAACAGCATGGCTATGACATCGTCGCCTTTCACATCTGAACTTCAATGAATTAACCAACCTAGCGAAAGGAGGGTTAGTTAAAGGGCTGCCAACTCTCATATTCCAAAAGGAGCAGTTGTGTGCCGCATGTGAAAAAGGAAAAATGACAAGAGCTTCACACAAATCCAAAACCGAACACTCATCCACGAGAGCACTGGAATTACTACATATGGATTTGTGTGGACCAATGAGAGTACAAAGCATTAATAAGAAACGTTATGTATTGGTGATAGTTGATGACTATTCACGATACACATGGGTTTTCTTCCTGAGGTCCAATCGGATGCAACCAAAACTATCATAGACTTCATCCGAAAAATACAAGTGAAGTTGCAACTCACAATTCAATCAATCCGCTCTATAACGGAACAGAATTCAAGAACAAATCGCTTGACTCATTTTTGAATTCTGTAGGAATTACACATCAGTTTTCAGCTGCTCGAACTCCACAACAAAATGGTGTCGTTGAAAGAAGAAATTGGACACTAGTGGAATAAGCTAGGACGATGCTAGAATATTCAAATTTGCCGTTATTCTTATGGGCAGAAGCAGTTGCAACAGCTTGTTTCACACAGAATCGTTCAATAATAAATAAGAGATTCAGAAAGACTCCTTATGAATTGATTAATAAACGAATACCTAATATTAAATTTTATCGTGTCTTTGGTTGCAGATGCTTTATTCTAAACGACAAAGATAATCTTGGAAAGTTTAATCAAAAGGCAGATGAAGGAAGATTCATCGGTTATTCAAAGGAGTCGGTTGCGTTCCGTGTATACAACAAGAGACCCAAGACAGTCAACGAGAGCGTGAACGTCAAATTTGATGAAGGAGTGGTTATGGCTTCTGAACACACCAGTTCAGGACCCGAACATAAAACGCAGACTTCATTAGAGTCACCTAAACAAAATGCTGAACACTCAGAATTACATAAGTTGTTTGAGAATTTTTATGAAGACTATTTTGAAAAGCCCAAAACTAATGTTCTAAATTTGGTGCCTGACAGGATTACTGAAGATCCCGTCGTAGTCTCTGATGTTTCTCATCAACAAGTTTCAGAAGAAACTGGAGAAGCCTCAACAACAAATGTGCAATTGACAACTGAGATTGCACAACCCATTGAACCTCCAAATTCTTCTGAAACCCCCTTAACTTCTTAACATTCAGAAGCTCCTAACTCAGATATCCCACCTACTACATTTGAAGTAACCCCCCAACCAACATATCTAGATCGTAATCCCAATCAAGACCAAATAGAACCGTTTCCACATACTTTTACGTGGACAAGAAATCACCCAATAGAAAAGAAGCACTTCTGGACACTGATTGGATTGTGGCGATGCAAGAAGAACTGAACCAGTTCAAACGGTTAAAGGTCTGGAGACTTGTTGAGCGCCCAAAAGACAAATCCATTATAGGCACGAAATGGATCTTTAAATACAAGAAGGACGAACATGGAGTAATCATTCGGAATAAAGCTCGTCTCGTTGCCAAAGGATACAGGCAACAAGAAGGGATCGACTACGATGAAACGTTTGCACCAGTTGCACGAATCGAAGCGATTAGAATATTTTTAGCTTTTGCCGCTCATAAAAACTTTACAGTTTATCAAATGGATGTTAAAACTGCGTTTTTAAACGGGGAACTAACAGATGAAGTATATACATATCAGCCCGAAGGTTTTACAGATCCTTCGAAACCTGATCATGTACATATTTTAGACAAGTCACTGTATGGCCTTAAATAAGCACCGCCTAATTGGTATGATGCACTTTCAACATATCTGTTGAAATGTGGATTTAACAAAGGTGCAGTTGACACAACCCTGTTTATAAAACGTCAGGGGCCGGATATCATAGTTATACAAATATATGTAGATGACATAATATTTGGGTCTACAAATCCGGAATTTGTAAGAAATTCGCATTTTTAATGTCCCAAAAATTTGAAATGAGCATGATGGGAGAAATAAATTTTTTCTTAGGATTACAAGTTAAACAACTAGCTGATGGTATTTTTATCAATCAGTCAAAATATATACAAGACATGTTAAAGAAATTTAACATGGGTAACAGTACTCCTATGAAAACTCCCATGGCTCCGGATTCAAAGTCAAAACTCGATGAGGACATTTCGGGAAAACCTGTAGATGTAACTCACTATCGAGGTATAATTGGGACATTGATGTACTTAACAGCTAGTAGACCAGATATTATGTTTGCTACATGTGTATGTGCACGATATCAGGCGAATCCTAAAGAATCACATTTAACAGCTGCGAAAAGAATTTTAAGATATCTCAAATGAACTCCAAACCTTGGTTTGTGGTATCCTAGAGAATCTTCATTTAATCTAACTGCTTTTTCTGACGCTGATCACGCAGGTGATAAGATGGACAAAAAAAGTACGTCTGGAGCAGTACAGTTCTTAGGTGACAAACCCGTGTGCTGGTCATCCAAGAAACAACATTGCGTCTCATTGTCTACAGCTGAAGCAGAATATGTTGATGTATCTTCTTGCTGTTCTCAAGTGTTGTGGATGAAGAGCCAACTACGCGATTACGAGTTTACACCAAAGAAAATACCCATCTACTGTGATTCTCAGAGCGCAATAGCTATTGCATCAAATCCGGTGCAACATTCAAAAACAAAACACATTGACATTCAGTACCATTTTATAAAGGATCATGTAGAAAATGGAAATATAGAATTATATTTTGTGCCTACTGAACATCAACTAGCTGATTTGTTTACCAAAGCATTAGATGAAAAAAGATTTAATTTTTTGGTATACAAATTAGGTATGTTGAATTGTTAAGTTTTAATACTTCAGTAGTTTCAATTTATAATTTTAAATTTACATTTTTTATTGATTTTAATATGATGTTAAATTCTTGAATCTTAAAAGTTTAATATTCTTTGGAATTTAACAAGATATGGATTGTCATATGCTAAGGGAGCAGAAAAATAAATTTATCTAATTTTGAGTAAATCTTATAAAATTTTATCTGTTATTTTGTAGGGGGAGCTAAGCTGAGAAATACAACACAGATTTGAGAGAGAGCAACATTCAGAAATTAAAGGGGGAGCATTTTAAATTTTTTATTTTTGTGTGTTAATTTTTGGTTATGTGTATTTTGTGTGTTAATTTTTGTTTAAATCTGTTTTTTAATTTTTTTTATCAGATTTTTTTTTGTTTATTTTGTTTTAATTTTTTTTATTATTTTTGTTTTGTTGGTTATATTTGTTTAGTCACAATGTTTGTTGAAAAGATCATATGGGTTAAATAATTGGGTTAATAAATGTGAGTTGAAGTTGGGCTGAATTTTTTTTATTCAAATATGGGCCGGTTTTGGATACAACCTATAAATTTGAAATTTCAATTTCAAATTCAATTTTTCGGATATACGCCTATTCATCATCTTCTCCAAAAACATTTCTTCACCTTTAAGAAACCGAAAACCCACAAACATCATCGACTCAATAAAGATATCTTTTCATCAAAATTGTGAGTAAATGTTCTGTTGTTTCTGCTTATAGTATTTCTACGTTGCTTATTTCAGTTTGGGATATATGTGAATCTGTGTTCTTATTTTTTTTGTATTTGAGAGATCATGGAGATTCATAATATTTGTTCATGAAAATGAAATTAAATGTGTGATGGGTTTCGTATTGTAAACATGAACATGAATCTGAAATTTCATGAGTCATTTTTCATCACACAAACAGAATTTTTGATTTTGGTATTCAAAAGTTTCGAGTTCCAAGTTTTTCTGAAATTTGAATTTTTGACAACTTAAATGTTGTTTTTAATCGAAGTTCAGTAAAACAAAAGTGTTTAAAATTATTTTTCGAGTGGGACACAAGAGTTTAAATAATAAAAAGGTCCCTGAAATCAATTTTTGGAAAATCAGTGTGAAAATACTTGAAAAATAAATTTCAGAACAGTTTCTCGATCAAAGGGATATTCGAGAAAACCTTAGTTTTATTCGAGTTGAATCATATGATATTCGAGTAACTCCAAGAGTTATTCGAGTTGAGTACTATGATACTCTAGAAAGACCAAAAGTCATTCGAGTTGAGTACAATGTTAATCGAGAACCATCAAGAATAAATCGAGTTGACTGAAGTGTTATTCGAGAAACTCTATGTGTGATTCGAGTTGATTTAGATTAACACTTAGAAAATTTCAGAACAAGTCTAGATAGACTTAGGGTTCACTCGAGTTGACCTCATGAGTTATTCGAGGAAATTCCTTATACTTTCGAGTTGGTCTCATTGAACATTAGAGAACAATTAAGACATTCGAGAACATTCATATGTTATTCGAGTTCCATTCATATGTAATTCGAGTTGTTTCATGTTCTATTCGAGTTCACTTCATGAGTCATTCGAGTTGTTTTAAGAACTATTCGAGTTGTTTCATGATTCTGATCGAGTTTATTCCAAGTTATATTCGAGTTGCTTTATAGACTTACTCGAGTTGGGTGATGTATTATTCGAGACTAATAAAGAGTCATTCGAGATTGATGTTGTTTCATTTGAGTTTCAAAGAAAATTTTTCCTAAGTGTTGAATTTTTAATGTTTTAAGAAAAATGTCACATTTTTTCAAGAAATTGTTATAAATTTGTGTTTTTCCAACATTGGTCTCTGAACGATTGACTCTGGAATCCTGTCAATAATAGTTTATTATTGTCTGGAATCCCGATGCCTTAAACAGAAAATCACAAATTTTTATAATTTCTGATGAAATGTAACAATTTTTCTACATTTGAAGGATTTTCATTTGTTTACCTGTTCTGACTAACATCATTTTTATTTGTTTACAGGTTTTCAAATGGCATCTCCAGTTCAGTATCAGAATTCCAATTCATCTGATTCTCATTCATCATCCAATCATACACTCGTATCTACATCTGTTCGTTCAACCTCCATTGCACGACCCTCACCTTCAACTATCATCTCAGATAACCAATTGGTCAAACCCAAACATTGCCTACCTTTCAGAGATAATAACCATCGTTTGGATACCAAGGTTATCAAAGACAATCATCCTATAATAGTAGATATTCTCAAAGGCCATCCGTTAGGTTATCTCCTTCAGTATAAACCTTCAATCCCACAGGTCTACTCACAACAATTTTGGCATACAGTCAAATTTGTTCCTGCTGATGGCAATCACCACTTTAAAGTAACCATAGACCAGTTTAAAACCAAAATCACTCTTGCCAGACTTCGTCACAACCTATTTCTTCCAAGACGAATAGACACAGTTAACTTTCCTGAGTTGGCTGATTTTGAAGATTTTGTGTCAGATGAGGAGCTAGTTCATGATTTGATATGCCTGGGCTACTCAAAGCCACTACCAAAGAGCTCCAAATTTCATAGAAATGGATTAAATGGGGAATGGTACACGCTATTTGGGATCATCTTTAGGTGTATGACTTCTAAACATACAGGCATCGACAGATGTAGCATTCACTGTCTACGGATATTTCATGGAATTGCTTTCAGTAAGCATTACGACTATGCTCAGTGCATCTGGGAAGACTTAAAGGAGGTTGTACTGGCCAAAACAACAAACAGAGCAAGGAAGTTTGTTCCGCTTCAAAGATTCATTCAAATCCTAATCCGAGGAATTCTAAGAGCCAATGAGAGTATACCGAAGCGAGCAAACTCACAACGATGTCCTGATTATGTAATGATGAGTTCACACGAAGTGCCGGATTCTCCGAATGCAAATATCATGCCAATTCCAGAGTCGTTGTTGAAATATGCAGATCAAGAGAGTGAACATGTAAAATTATGTAGGATAGATCATGCTCCAATAGAGACCCAGGAACCGGGTTCTCTTACCCAAGGAGTCTTAGGACGAGAGGAACATCAGCACGAGGCTGAAGTTCAGGGTAGCCAATCTGTGAGTGAGGGAGCTGACATTGTAAGGGGTGGTGAGGAAGAGGCTCAGAATCTGATTTTGAGAGAACTTTATCGGATATTCAAGAAGAAGAAGGTGAAGGTGATGATGATGATGATGATGATGATGATGATGGTGCTGATGGTGGTGATCATCATGAGGGAGGAATTGTGATGATGGACATAGTGAGTATTGCAGAAGAGAGTGTGAGGGATGCCTTAAGCCTAGAAAGTCGGGGTTTAAACACATCTACTGTTAGCTCTCCTATGAGAGTTAGCGTTGAAGAAGTCAGTATCCCACTGACGACTGCACACCCAACCATCCACTCAGTCTCCTCTCAACAGGAGATTATTTCATTTGAGCACCGGGATGAACCATATTGTCTATCCGAGAGTCATTTGGACTTGATGGATATTGAAATAAGTACACATCTTCCCGAGTGTACGACATCAATTCATTCACAAAGTATAGATCCTATACAACTTAGGACACTAGAGTCGACTTCATCTGTTGAAGTAAGTGTGGCTGAACTTCGTGTTCCCACCGGAACATCCTCAGCAACGAAAGCATTTGTTGCTCTGTCGCTTGAAGAGGGTGGAAGTCCACTCAGAGCGACTACATTGCCATCTCTGAGTACTGGCCACACAGACGTGCTTTTCACAAGTTCGACTGTTGTGACAACTGGAAGTCTCAGTGACCCAGTGGTGAATCTCTCCCCATTTGTTACTGAATCCACGTTAAATCAAGCTTTAACTGCAGTGGTTGCTGGAGTAAATACACATGTATCTGTTCAGTTGTCCGAAGTGATGGCCCAAATGTCAAATATTCATAAATTTTTGAAAGGGAAATCAGTGGCCGAGGAATCCATCAAACAGACTGAATCCAATCAAGCTTTGGAGGAGTTGAAGGAAGAGGTGAAAGAGTTTGTTTTTGATCAATTTGATGAAATGAGGGAGCGGATGATAAGTTTGGAAAGCACTGTGATAACTGCGTTGGGAAATTTGTCGGAAAGAGTTGCGGCAGTTGAAGAAATGTGTAAGGCTCAAGCTTCCTCATCTAAAAGGAAACATGATGAGCATGATGAGGACTCCGATGATGCTCCTCATGAGGGGGAGAAGAGGAGAAAGCTTGATGAACCTACACCTGGGGTTTTGATGATAACGTACCCAGAGAAAGAAGCAGAAGTCAAAGACAGAGAAGCAGGGAGCACAAAAGAATCGGCTGGTGAACAAAGTGAGTGGGGATTGATTCTTTATGAAGATGTTCCAGTTCCTTTGAACATCCAGTCTGATATTTACAATTTAGAAGAATATAATGATTCTGAAGATGATGTTCAAATTAAGGATCATGAGTTGAGTATTCAAGGTGTAGAAGAAGAGAGAGAGGAATATGTTGAAGTTTCTGAAGATGATGATGTAATTACATTAACTGATGTTGATTTCCGAGGAGAAAGGATTGAAGAAGAAGAAGGATTAGTCCAGGAGATTCTGAAAGATACTATATCGACACGAACGGTTGAAAAGCCTGAGGTTGTTATTCAAGTCAAGGAAGAAGCTGAAGAGTTTCCTGCGGAAAATGTGGTTAGTCAAGAAAGGGTTGTGTTAAATGAGGTTGAAGTGATGGAAAGATTTTTTAATGAATATGTGCTGGCAGATGAGTCTCAAAAGCAACATAGGCTCAGGCTTGAAGCACAACAGGTTGTTCAAAGAGAAATTCAAGATATGCTCACTTTACTGAATAAAGAAGAGATTTGCAAGAAGAAAGTAAAGAAGTTTGAGCTTCCAGAGAATCGGTCAGCAGAATTTATCAGGAAAAGAAACAAAATGCCGTATATCGAAGACATTCTGGAGAAACGAATATTCTGTAAGAAACAAGCACCGTGTTCTTTTCTCAAGTTGTTTAGGGTTTTAGAGCCAAACATGCCACATCTGGTCAACTATGCTAGTTTTCTGAGGAATAAGACATAAGAAGTTGATAAAGTTAAGAGTGAGTTCAGGATAGTTGATCTTGTTAAAATAGAAAAAGACAGATTCGTTAAGATTTTCTATCCGACATTCACTGTTACTAGAGCTGATGGAAATACTTATACGTTCACAGAAGCTGATATGTTCAATATGCACCTGGTCGACATTGAAGATCTATTTGATGAATTGTGTAGAAATAAGAGAAATGAACACTGCAGATTTGCCCTTAAGACACTTTTTCACTTCATGCATACCAAATTGGTATTGATGTCAGTGCAAGATCTGCAGATAGGTGTTGAAGGAGGAATGAGGAAGATAAACATGACATCTCCACACAGAGATATCAAGTTTGCTGGAGAATTGAAAGAATTTCTAGTCGTTATGGTAAAGCATCCAACTGTTATGTACAAAGATAGAAATAAGAAGCTCAGGGCTATGAGGAGTGTCGAACTTAACAACTTTTCAGATGGTACACTGAACAAAGTTTTGAGTGGTTTAAAGGGAAAGCTTGCATCTGATAAGAAGAGAAAGACAAAGAAAGGAGCCTTATCTGTGAATGACCAAAGACTAATGGTAGAATTCATCTCAAAGATTGAATGGAGGCTCTCGGATCGGAAAAGCATAAGAAGGTTTGAACAAAAGCTTGGACTGACGATTTAAAGACTTTGCACATTCCATCAAGAGGGGAGATTGTTAGAATATATAGTAATTGATGGAAGTCAAAGTATAGGGTTCGTTTTGTAATTCTTCCATAGTTGTGAAAAATATGTATATATATAGTAAGTTTGACTTTCGATGTATAAGGTCTGACAATTTCACTTTTGGCAAATTGGAATTTAGAGAAAAGCGGTTACCGACAATTTGGAAGATCATATCATTTTGTAATCGACATTTGGAATACAATCATTCGGTCAGTTTTAATCTTTGTTATTGTTCTTATGATTGAATTGTTAATTGATTGATATAGAAACTGTAATTCACAAATTACCTTTTTGAATTTTTAAAATTTTTTTATTTGATTTTTAATAATTATAAAAATAAAATAAAATAAAGACTAAAAATAACCAACGAAAGTAACTTAAACCTAATTACTTAAAACTAAGGCAACAAAGTAACTTTAAACCTAAACTACCTTACACTTCCGGCAACGGCGCCAAAATTCTAACGGGCCGTCGTTGTGACCCACTGATTTAATCCTTAAATCCACTAATTAGCTAGAGAAGTAAGGGTCGAATCCACAGGGAGTGTGATTGTAATTAGGATTAGGTTATAAGCCTTATAAGTTAGTTTATTGAAAGCATTTAAATTGTGAAATTGTGGATTTGAATGAGTTGTTTAGAGTAATGATTTGCTATTGCTTGTAACTAAAACTAAGAACGAAGTGACTAATGAAGAAGATAAACAATCAAGAGACGAATAACCATTCACAGAATCACCACGGCATAAGTATTACTCATTATAATTTCATGCAACGATCACATAGACATAATCAATTGCGTGACTTAATTAATGAAATGTATTTTAACCAATAACTCTCGACATATCGTATGCAACATTAATACTCGTCTTAATCCCTAAACTAATGGACTCGACACGAATAATAACACCAGTATAAAGTATCTTGATTTTACCAATTGCAACACATAATCATAATCATAGCCAAATGTTTATCATTTGCATACACATAATAGATCTAGATCAATACGAATACATCAAAACATAAGAAATTAAAGAAAAGTAAACTTAGTCGTAGATCCTCCGCAAACGGCTAACGGGATTAGCCACTCTTCGTATGCTCATCACAATCACAGATCTGAGCCATTGGATAGTTTGCGAACCACCGTCTTCGTTCTCGTATCGTAGATTCACTCCGGCAGAGCTTCGGCACACTTTCACACACGTCGGGACTCTCTCCAAAGCTGCCCCTTCACTCATATTTATAGGGAATCGAGATTAGGGTTTCCAGGGTTGAAAAACGTGTTTTGGCACCGCACTAACGCAGGCCAGGCGCAGGCCTGCGCCCTCCTGCGCCCGGATGCGGCTAGGGTTTAGCTGGCGTGTGCTGGAACGTATCTGGACAGTTTGGGCGCTATGTGGAGCGAAGAGTGGCGCAGGCTTGCGCCCCCCTCAGCCTGATGTGCTTTGAATTATCTCGGATTGCTTCTTTTTATCATCTTGGCCCTGAAATACAAACTTGGAGTAATAATATGGATTTTACGAAGTATCGGTGCTTAAAATGATCATAATATGACTCATAAACCATATAAATTATAGACTTATAAGCAAACAAAGGGTACGGAAGTCCCTTGGTGAAGATATCCGCATAATGAAAATGAGAAGGGACATGAAGAACGCATACATGACCGGCATCAACTTTTTCGAGAACAAAGTGAATGTCAATTTCTATATGCTTGGTACGATGGTGTTGGACGGGATTAGCAGACATGTAGACGACACTGGAATTATCACAATAGACTATACTGGATATCTAGCTCGCAAAGTAGGATACGAATCCATGCGGTCTTAGCAACGGTATTGGCGACACCCCGATACTCAGCTTCGGCATCAAGCGAGATATAGTGTTTTGTCATTTGGAGGACCATGTCAATAGGTTGTCCCCAAGGAAAACACAATGTAAACACATTAACCAGATGTAGAGCAACGAGTGGTAGGATGAGTCGCCCAATCAGCATCAGAGTAGGCAATGAGTTGAGTGGAGGAGGATTTGAATAATTGTAGACCAAGATCAGTAGTGCCACAGATGTACCTTAAAACACGCTTCATAAAATTAAGATGCAGCTCCCGAGGATCTTGCATGTAAAGACATAACTGTTGGACAGCAAAAGAGATGTCAGGACGTGTGAAGGTGAGGTACTGAAGAGCCCCCGCAATGCAACGGTACAAGGTGGGATCGGCAATAGGGGGACCTTCTGGTCCGAGCTTCTTCTCGCTATCCACAGGTGTCCAACAAGAATTGCAGTTGAGCATATGTGCCCGTTCTAGAATTTCCATAGCATATTTGGATTGTGAGAGGAAAAGACCAGGTGTGTTTCAAACTGCAGAGATGCCAAGGAAATAATTAAGGGGAATGAGGTCGGTCATTGCAAATTCGCCATGTAAAGATGAAATGATCCATTGGAGAAGCGCATGAGAAGAGGCTGTAAGGATGATGTCATCAACATAAAGGAGTAGATATGCAAGGTCTGTACCAAGAGGAAGGATAAATAAGGATTAGTCAGTTCTGCTATGATCAAAACCGACAGTCGTAGCATATGTAACGAATTGTTGATACCATGCTCGTGGAGCCTGCTTGAGACCGTAAAGAGACTTTTGCAAGTGACAAACATGATCTTGATGAATAGGATCTGTGAAACTAGGTGGCTGAAACATGTAGACAGACTCAATAAGAGTACCGTGAAGAAATGCGTTCTTCACATCGAGGACCTTGATATGAATATGCGACATCCTGAAGTGGACTCAAGCGTGCAGGATAATTTCTGAAGTCTCTGACGCAAATAATTATTTCACCCTCACATATCCATGGGAGGAAGAAAATTGGAAACAAGAGAGGTTCACACCACCACCTCGTGTTCCCCCTCCTTCTGCGAAAGTGGACTCAAGCGTGCAGGATAATTTCCAAGTTTCGGCAAGATTGACTTGGGCCTATTTCAATACTTTACTTGATCAAATAACAGAGGCTAATCATCGGTGTGCCATCACTCAAGAGGAACTACATAATGAAAGATTTTACTATATGGCTACCAAAGGACAACTACGAGAGGACTTGGAGAGAACCACTCAACTCCTAAACACAGCCTATGCACAGATTAACCAATTATAGGAGGAGTTAAACTATACCCGTTAAGCGATTTTCTTTGAAAATAATATTGCAAGAAATAAAAGGAATTAGGAGCTTGAATCAGTTATATAATAAATTATACTGAAGGGTTAAAAAGGGAGAATTTTCTTATTTCCCTAAATTTTGTATAACACGCTAAACGAATAGTTAAAAATGTAAGAAATAGGAACTTATTACTTCCTGAAGTTTGTAATATATATATATATATATATATATATATATATATATATATATATATATATATATATATATATATATATATATATATATATATATCTCCTCTTTTATGTTTAAATGTGTTCGTTCTTTTTAGAAAATGGCAGGTACCCCTATGAATAATTATAAACAAATCGAATATGTATACTTGGATGAAATTGAAGTAGTGGCGCAAGAAAATGAAAACTGGAACCCGGAATACATACCTATTGAAGAATACGAAAGAATACAGTACTACGTAGCTGAAGTAGATACTCGAAACTGGGAACTCGAGACAGATGTGGAAAGTACGAACAAGACCTAAGAATTGCAAAAAGAGAAACTCCACCATATCTTCATAACCTTTCCCCACATAGTTTTTGGGAATGGTTAGGTTGGCTATGTAGTTTGTCGGTTTCAGTGTTAGCATTGTGGTGACAGAAGAGTGTTTCTGAACATCTGCACCTATAAATACTGGTAGAAAGGGGTCGTTTCTTTGAGCCATAGTGAGAGTAGTGAAGGTATAAGCACAAGACACTTAGTCGAAGTTAGGGTTCTTTGGAAGTTATGGAAGCAGTAAGGAAGACAAAGATGAAAAAGTAGAGGGGTATATATAGGGTTTGTGTGTGAGTGGGTATGAGAGAGAAAAGTTTGGGCGGTTGATTTGAAAAGTTCTTTAACGGAAAACGGTACGGTTGTCCATGTCAGAACGGTTGTCAGACCACTTGAGCCCTTTTTAGTCACTAACACACGGTAACACACATTATCCGTAGTAATTAAGTTAATTAAACATAGAAATTAAGTAACTTAATTGTGAAGAAAGGTAATTAAAACCGATGGTCTAAGTTGTTGGTGAAACCTGTGATGAGCAGGGTCATCACAAGCTGTTCACTCTTCAAGCTGTTCATTCAACCTGTTCAGCTATGGAAGAACATGTTGTGTTCAATAGCTGACCTTATTACAAGACAGTGTCTTGTATGACAGATTGAGAGAGTGAGTAGGTTGGAGGTTTGATCCACAGACCAGGTTTGAGGTGAACACTGATGTTTTCAAACCTGTTATACACTCAAGCTGTTCAAGTTTTCAGAAATTGGCTAAGTGTAGAACATGCATTGTCTGTTCTGTCTAAGCTGTTCTGAGAAACTTGAGCAGTGTGAGACATTTAATAACTTAGAACATTCAACACACTTAGTCACTTTTATTTAGCATGCCCAACTTGCTTACTAGATAATTAAACTTGTTTTCATCAAGAGGCTTAGTGAAAATGTCTGCAAGCTGTTCATCTGTGGAAATAAAACTTACCTCCACATTACCTTTCTGGATGTGATCCCTGATGAAGTGATGTCTGACCTCTAAATGCCTTGTTCTGGAATGAAATACTGGATTGTTGGAGATAGCTATGGCACTTGTATTATCACACAGAATTGGGGTTTTCCGATATACAAGTTCATAGTCTTCAAGATGATGCTGCATCCATAGAATCTGCCCACAGCAGCTTCCAGCAGCAATATACTCAGCTTCAGCAGTAGAAGTAGAAACTGAGTTCTGCTTCTTACTACACCAACTTATCAACTTACCACCAAGGAGTTGACACCCACCTGTTGTGCTTTTTCTGTCTAGCCTGCAGCCTGCAAAATCAGAATCTGAATATCCTGTTAGCTCAAGGCTTGAGTCTTTGGGATACCAAAGACCCAAACCTGGTGTACCCTTAAGGTATCTGAAGATTGTTTTTACAGCAGCTAGATGTAATTCTTTAGGATCAGCTTGAAACCTAGCACATAAACAGGTGGCAAACATAATATCTGGTCTACTGGTAGTTAAGTATAGCAAGCTCCCAATCATGCCTCTGTAAGCTGTTATTGAAACAGCTTTGCCACTGGCATCTGCATCCAACTTTACATTGGTTGCCATTGGGGTTTTGATAGGAGAACTTTGATCAAATTTGAACTTTTTCAAAAGATCTAAAGTATACTTTCTTTGATTTATGAAAATACCATTTGAGGTTTGTTTAACCTGTAATCCTAAAAAGAAAGTAAGTTCTCTCATCATACTCATTTCATATTTTGATTTCATGAGTAGTGAAAAATTCTTGCATAACTGCTAATTAGTAGAACCAAATATTATGTCATCCACATAAATTTGAACAAGCATAATATCAGACTTCACCTTCTTTATGAACAGTGTGGTATCCACTTTACCTCTAGAATAACCATTGCTCGTAAGGAAATCAGTTAGAGTGTCATACCAGGCTCTAGGGGCTTGTTTTAGACCATAGAGGGCTTGCCCAACTTATAGACAAAACCTGTATGATGTTCATTTTCAAAACCTGGAAAATGCTTGACATAGACTTCTTCTTGCAGCTTACCATTCAAAAATGCACTCTTCACATCCATTTGAAATACCTTCATGCTCTTATGAGCAGCGTAGGCTAGAAACAAACGAATTGCCTCTAACCTGGCCACAGGAGCAAATGTTTCATCGTTGTCAATGCCTTCTTCCTGTCTATAGTCTTGAGCTACTAGTCTTGCCTTATTTCTAATGATATGACCTTGCTCATCCATCTTGTTCCTGAAAACCCATTTGGTGCCAGTTATTGTTTTTCCTTTAGGGGTAGGGACCAGCTTCCATACTTTGTTTCTCTCAAACTGATTGAGTTCTTCTTGCATGGCAGTGATCCAATTGGCATCTTTAAGTGCTTCATCCACTTTCTTAGGCTCCATTAGAGACACAAAGCTAGAAAACATACAAAAGTTTCCTAAGCTGTCCCATCTTGTTTGCACCCCTTTGTTGATGTCACCAATTATTTGATGATTTGGGTGACACCTGATCCACTTAGGATCTTGCTTCAGTGAGGATTCTCCTGAGTTATCTTCAATAGGTCCTGTTGAGCAGCTCTCAAGATTTTCAGACACACTGATATCTCGAGCCTGTTCACTTGTTGAGCATGACTCTCCATTGTTGAACATATCAGCAGAGGATCAAGGAAAATCAGCATTGATTGGTTCAGGACATGAAGTTGTAATTATGGCAGTACACTTATTCACACAGGGTGTATCAACATAGTCATCATCATGCCCATCATGATTAGCAGGTTCCACACTAGATGTAGTGGAAGCTTTTGAGTCCTTCTCTTCATTGATGGAATGCATAAGATCATCAAAGTTGAATTCTCCTGAAATTGATTTAGGAATAGCTTTTGTGGAGGTACTCCTAGACTCTTCAAAAGTGACGTTGATAGATTCATCTATCACCTTTCTCTTGCTGTTGTATACTCTGTAGGCTTTGGAGATAGCAGAATATCCAACAAACACACCTTCATCAGCTTTGGGTTCAAACTTTTCCAGTTGGTCCCTTTGATTCAGAATGAAGCAGGGACATCCAAACACATGGAAGTAGCTAATGTTTGGCCTCCTCCCTTTGAGTAACTCATAGGGAGTCTTGTTGAACCTTTTCACCACCAAGGATCTATTTTGGGTGAAGCAAGCAGTGTTGACAGCTTCAGCCTAGAATGATGAAGGTAAATCTGATGCACACAACATGGTTCTAGCAGCTTCAATGAGAGTTCTGTTTCTCCTTTCAGCAACTCCATTTTGTTGTGGAGTTCTTACTGCTGAAAAGTTCTGTGAAATCCATCTTTCTTCACGGAATTCCTCAAGAGTACTGTTTCTGAATTCAGTAACATGATCACTTTTAAGCTGCTTTACTTGAGCAGAGTTCAACATTTCCATCTTCTTGATAAATCCAATGATTTCTCTAGCAGCCTCTCCATTGCTCTCCAGAAAGATCACCCATGTAAACCTGGAGAACTCATCAACCATTACTAGAGTGTATCTTCTTCCTCCTAGACTTGGGACACTGACTGGTCCAAACAAGTCCATGTGGATTAAGAAGAGAGAAGTATCAATAGAGAAATTATGCTTAGATTTAAAAGATGATTTTCTCTGCTTGCCTTTCTCGCAAGCTGTGCGGAGTTTATCCTTAACAAAGGTTAGGGAAGGCAAACATGTTACCAACTCTTTCTTACAGAGTTTGTTGATATTCTTGAACTTTAGGTGTGATAGCCTTTTGTGCCATAACCAGTTCAGGTCTGCATTGCTTCTTGAGATAAAGCAGGTTTCAATTGTGGGATCAGCAGATTTCATGTCCACAACATATACACCTTTCTTTTGTTGTGCACACAACACAACTTTGCCTTGGGGATCCAATATGTAACCCAGGTGCTCATCAAAGTTAACCTTGTTGCCTGCATCACACAGTTGACTTATACTTACAAGATTATGTTTCAGCCTAACCACATAGGCTACCCTTTTGAACACTGCAGCACCAGCTTAAAGAGTTCCATACCCTTCTGTGGATCCCGGTACATTGTCACCAAATGTGACTTTTGGCCCTTTCTTGTGTGAATCAGCAGAGCACTTAGCAAGCTGATTTGATGGAGAACATATTCCATCATCAGCTTTTGGAGCTTTTTCACACAAGCTGTCAGTATTTTGAGGCCTGACAAACCTGTTTGTTGAGACTAGCTTACCATTTACTTTCTGAATGAAAGTGCTAGGAAGCTCACCAAGAGTGGATAAGTCATCTTTCAGATTATTTATCTCAACAATAGAAGCTGCTTTATCAAGATCCCCTCCAAGATAGGCTTGGATTTGTGCAGGGATCTGTTGACTAATGCAATGGTTGACTTTTTGTGCAGATTGGCACCAAGAGTCAACTATCTTTTGAAGCTTTGCATGTTTTATGTCTGTCTCTCTCTTTTCTTCTAGTAAAATGGAGTTGATGTGTTTTAATTCATTAAGCTCAGTTTCCAACTTATGGAAACTGTCCAATTTACTGGATTTTATGTCAAGATCATTTTTAAGCTTAGAGATTTCAGACAGTAAGACATTGTGCTTCTCAACAGCAACTTTTAAATCAACAAGCATGTATTCAAAAATTTTTACTTTTTCATCAGAACTGTAAGCCATAAAGTTTTGTACCTTGTAAATCTTTGTGGGATTTCAGTTCTCTAAGCTGCTGAAGGCTTCAGCTTCAGCCAGGTCCTGTTTGAAGTTGCTTGTTGATGGGACATCAGTGTTGGTCATCAAACAGTTGTTATCTTCCTCATCTGAAGTTGAGTCAGATTCCTCCCAATCACATGTCTCAGCCATGAGTCCCTCTTGCTTGTTGGAAGCCACTGAGTTTTCCAACTTTTTCAGCTTAGCCATGGCTATAAGGTACTTAACCCTGTAGCCATCGTCCCTGTTTGTCTTGAATGGTTTGGATGACTGACCAACAGCTTTAGACACACAATCAGCAGCTATGTGACCAATTTTGCCACATTTAAAGCACTCAGCCTTTGTTTTATCAAATGCCTTCTTTTTTACAGCATTTGAGTTCCCCTACAGCATTCTTCCACCAAACCTCTTCTTGTTGAACTTTTTGACAAGCATTGCAATCATTTGCTCATCATCAAGTTCAGCAAGATCTTCACAGTCTTCCTCTTCAGACATCTCTTCCCTTTCATCATCAGCCTGTTGATCAGGTTGTGTGAACACATCACATACCTGACCAACAGGTTGTCTCACGATGGCCACTAAGGCAACACCTCTCTTAGACATTTCCAAGGCATTTCTTTTCTGTTGCATTGACTGCTCATCATTCAGTAGGGATCCATACAGGTTTACAAGATCCATACCTTTGATGGTACCTGAAATTCTCAAGATAGTAGAAAAATAGTTCCATTCTTCAGGCAGGATGTCTAAGAATTTGTTCACCAGAGTTAAGCTGTCCTTTGTGATCCCAACAGCTTTGAGATAATTGATAAGAGCAGTGAACTTGGTGTAGGTTTCTGTGAGTGACTCCTTTGATTTTGCAAAGAAGTGTTCATACTGTCTAACAAGATTGTTGATCCTGTTATCCAGTGTGATTGTGGGACCATCATAGACAGTACACAAAGTATCCCACATCTCCTTTGCAGTCTTCATCTTCTCAACCTGTTTGAACACATCATCAGGAAGAGAAATGACCAGGTTATTCATGGCTTTTGCATCAAGAGCAACCAACCTTTTGTCTTCATCAGACCATTGAGCTTTGGCCTTCTCAAAGGTTCTGATTTTAGGGGCAGCTCCTTCAACAGCAGGAGTGATAGTAGTAACAGAAGTTGGCACATAGGGACCTTCCATTACTATCTCTGGCAGTCGTACATCCAGATTCTCTAAGTAGAGCATCATTCTGCACTTCCAACCAGAGAAGTTTTGATGATTGAATTTAGGGGCTTTGGCCATTGAACCATTGTTATAGTAAGAGGAGGAACTTGCAGCACTGTTGTCCATGGGAAAGTAGGGAGAATGAGAGATCTAGAGTTGACACACACTCTATCTGCTCTGATACCAGTTGTATGTCCCAAAAGGTTTCCCTAGAGTATTGTTCTAAGCTGTAGGGGGGGGGGGTGAATACAGCAAATTAAAATTCAACACTCTTTTCTCAATGTTTGTGTATACTATTAAGAAATGTTAATTACAAACAAGCTTTTCAGCGGAAAGGTTCAAGCTGAGATGATAGATACAACAGATGTTTCAACTAATCTAAGACACACTCAGACTTGATACAATGAATACACTCACTTAGATGCACTCACTAATTTTACAAGACACAGATGGACAGCTTGAGTATGAACAGCTTAGACACACGTACTGTTATATTCACGCGGACTTGCATGCATGAAAAACACACTTTAATGCACGATCTGATTTCACACTCTTGGATATCTCACAATCCTTAGAAGCTTCCTTTTATACTCTCACTGAGAATCTCAGTGAAGCTTCTTCATTGGACAATGAGATAGTGGGATGTCTTTCCAAAAAGACAAATGCACATTCTGATGAAGCAGACTTGTCTTCATGTCGCATAATCTTTGTCTTTTTCTTTTTGTCACTGTTGCGTAAGGCTTTAATCAAAAGAGGAATGTCAACTTTGCATCTTTCTTCTTTTGTTAAGGCCATTTTGATATAAGAAAAGGTCTGTCACCCTTTTCAGATATTAGTTTGTCTTCATGTAACAGAGCAGCGTAGGCATGCTTTTGCAGTTACTGTTTTCCACTTTGTCTTCGACTTGTAAACTAATCTTATAGCCAAAAACAATACATGAGGACTTGAAAACATAAAGTGTTTAGCCTGTTCATAAAGAACATTATCTGTTCACAAAGAATAGAACACTTAGAATCTGTCCAAGCTGCTCAACAGAACAGATCAGCGTAGACAGTTTATGTCCAGCCTGTTCAGCATACAGAACAGCTTGGACAATCTGCCTTTGTTGCAACGAATGCAACAGGGTAAACAGCTTTGGCTGCTATTGCAAATCACTTTTCAGGTTTCAATAAGACATAAACAGGCTTTAAATTATACCTTCTAGTGCATTAAACAGGTTTGATTAAAAATCTCCCCCTCAGATGTAGAACAGGTTTAACTGAGGCCTTTTTGTGCCTAAGATTCACATATATTTTTTTTGAATAGACATGTATAAGACAACATTATAAGACTTTTGTTCAAAAGAAGCAACATCATAAATCTTGTGAATGGTAAAAAAAGATCATGTGAATGGTCATTCACACCATTCAACATTGTGTGAAATGACCATTTCACATGGATGACCATTCACATAAAAATGCATTGAGCGTTCACATAATTTTTAAAGACACAGAAAGTGTGATGTATGTGAAATTCATATATTATGCGTATAACATTAAATTAAACATGGTTATGAGAAAAAAATTTTAAATTTTTTTTAAAGGTTGGTACCTTCGGGTACACTTGATTTCGAGAGGTCTTTTTTAAACCCGACTATATATATATATATATACATATATATATATATATATACATATATATATATATATATATATATATATATATATATATATATATATATATATATATATATATATACACATATATATATACACACATACACAGACACACACACACACATACATACATATATATATATATATATATGTATGTATATATATATATATATGTATGTATATATATATATATATATATATATATATATATATATATATATATATATATATATATATATATATATAGATATATATATATATACGGTCGGGATCAATGGGGTAATATGTTCGACTGGGAACCGGAGTCCATCCATGTTTGGTTATAAGTTAAAGAGGGTAATATAGTCAATTAGATTTATCTTAAATAATGAATGACAACTAATAAATTAATAGATCCCATGATTATAGGGATTTACTTCCATAAAATATAATTATAATAAATTTCAAAATGGGTTTTAATGAACATGTTCAATTGGATTCGACAATGAGTTTTAGTGAACATGTTCAATCGGATTCGACAATCGGTTTTAGTGAACATGTTCAATTGGAATCGACAATGGGTTTTAGTGAACATGTTCAACCGGATGTGTCAAATAAAGGTTTTTATTATTTTATTCAAACCGTTCGTGAAGGTTCAGTTTTATTTACACGTTATTGAACATGTGCAATCGGGGTTTATTGTGTTTTTAGTCGTTGTTAACCGTTTTGGTGACAAACCAATATTGACGGTATTGAAGATGTTCAATCGTGGTTTATGGAATGTCATCATTGCACATGTTCAGTATGGGTGTAAGGAATAATATTAACTGAAATGGAGATTTTCATGGGATACACAGAATCTTTGATTCTAATTTAAATTTTTTAATACCATTTTTATCTCAAACATTAATTAATGTGAGAAATAATTTTAATCAAAATTTATATTATATTTTAATGATTTTAGTCATAAATGATTGGCTATAAATGGTTTTCAAGTACCCCACTGATCTTGAATATATATATATATATATATATATATATATATATATATATATATATAATTAATCGAGACAGAGGGAAAGAGGAGTAAGGAAGTGGACTAAATGTTTAGAAGCACCTCAATTCAACCTGTCCAACACTTAAAGAGTCTCGGACCACAACCCTTCTTTATTTCCATTTGTTCAAGTTAAACTCAAACTAAACTAAGCATAAAAAAGATGCATTCACATGTTTAGTTTACGGTTTCAATGTGAATTTGATTTGAATTTCAACGATTGCTGCAGATTCATGGAGTTTTCACCTCATGGACTTATGTCCAGTCCACGCACAAAAGGACACTCACAAGGAAGGATTTTAGGTACTGATTTACCTTGAATTCTTGACCAATAGTTGTTTCCCTTGCTTCTTTGATCACACTTATATGATTCCTTGTCGATTAGATGAAGAATTTAATATGAATTTCTAGTGGGAAGCTTCGTTTTTTCGTGTGTGCGTAGGGAAGAAGCAGAGGACATCAAATGACTTCTTACTTTGCTAAATAGATGTTTAATGTATAACTTTAACTTAATTGCATTGCAGCCCCTTAACCTTAACAATTGTTTATTAACACCTTTAACCCTTTATTTATTTATTTATTTTTTAGTAGCAAAGTATATTGCTAATATTTGGATAAAAGCTAATTAAGTTAATTAGCCGATTAACGCTATTCAGAACTTACGCTGTGTTTTCGAGGGTGGAAAAAAAATAAAGGAGAGGAAAGTAAAAGAAAGAAAATATATATTTTCTTTTCCTTGGTTTTTCCCCATTTTTGGGAGGAAAATTTTAGAGCAAAAAACACTACAATTTCATTCATTTTCATTTTCTTTCCATCCTAAAGAACCAAAAAGAACACAATCTAATTTAACTTTTCTTGATTTCCTTTTATTTCAATTTTTTCCACTGTTAAAAAAGTTTTAAGAACACAACGTTAAGGTTGTTACAATTATGCCTATAAATTATTGATTATACACTTTCTCGAACACATATTGAGTCATGTTTGTGTGAAAATTATTGCTTGTCTATTGTGACAAAGCCGGAACAATTATAATGATGGTAATATTAGTATTCCATGATGATTAATTGAAATTCTACCAGTGTTAACATCAAACCAATGCTGAATAGGTCGCATAGTTTTTTTTTTAACTATTGTGTTAACAGGAAACCTAAGTGGTCATGGTTGTTATTTTCCCTTTAACTTTGTTTCAATATCACAGGTTGTAAAGCCTAATGTCATTTTATGATGATAAAGAGCAAATATTCATGTTTTGAGGGGGATTAAACTACTTGTCAAGGATACCTGAGAGGTTTACATGATAATCAAGATTCCCTTTTAATCATCTTGAGGCAGAGGATAATAAAGGTTAGGTGAGATAACGGGAGAAAATCAGGGGAACAAAGCTATTCTAGAAGAGACCTTTGTGAACTATTTATAAAAAATGGAGATTGTTCATCAGAAGATAAAGCTTATCTTCAAGGATCCAGACTTGGTCACAAAGGAGGAGGTTGTTAGTCTTACTTTATTGTAATCAAGTCTAGGGTTCAAATTGTAATTATTAAATTATTATGTTCTCATTTTACAGGGGCTTAATTAATTAAGTCCATGAGCTTAAGCCTTTTAGGGTTTAGCTTAAAGAACCTAGACAAGGATTTTGTGTGTGTAGTTCAAGGTGAAAAGTGTGTAGCCATCGTATTGGTAGAGAGAAAAACTTTTGTTTATCATTGTTCATCTATCAAGGTTTAATGTAGTCATATTTATTCATCTTGTTCGTTATTATATGTTTATGCTTGATTATGGAGACTAACAGTCGCCAAAAAATATCATGGGGTTTCCAAACTCGTCGGTCGATTTTCTCCAAGACAAATCAGAACCTTAAACGTTTTAATTATCGACTTCGATCATTAATTCACTTTTAATCAATAAAAAATCAAACTTTTTTTTAACATATTGGACATAAATATCCAATAATACTCTCATTATGTTACTTGAGTTGCTTTAATACCACTTTTGGAATTCGTATCGATTTTTCATAAAAACATGAATTTAATCGAATTAACGCAACAGAAGCTTTTTAAAATAATGAATTCCATACACGGATCATAAAGTAAAACATAAGATTAGTGATGTGAAAACTTTTAATTTCGTACCTTTGTAGTTGATGACAAAAATGCATGAACACAAAGCTTTTGGTGTCCACCGGTGATGGCACAATCGAGAGGCGCCGAATAAGCGATCAAACATACGAAGCTATATACTTGAAGCAACTGAACATGTTCATATACCTGCATCTTGTGAACATGTTTCTGCAACAAATGAATATGTTCGTATACTGTTAGATATTAAATTTCAGTCCTGTGATTCCATTTTGTAATAGATAGTGTTTATTTATTTCAATGTAATTTCATTTCCTTATTTGTAATCTTTTCTATATTATTAGAAAGTTGAGGGGTATGTTTTGTAAACCCCTTAAACTACCCTAAGTATTTAGAGGAAACCTATGCTTAGGATTTTAGAACCTTTTGTCATTATTCACATTATTATAATATCAAAGGCGGCGACTGCTTCTTTTTCTCTCTACAACAGTGACATCGATTGAGAATTATTCTCTTTGTCTTTTTGCTTGATTCTTCATTTTCTTATGATATGAGTGCTTGATTATTGATTGGGATCATTACAACAATTGGTATCAGAGCCAAAGAAGTGGATTTCAACTGATTTCTTCATCGTGTTCATCGTTGTTCATCACTCGACAAACCCCACGGTTTTCATCTTCAATCCTTATAAATCTCTTGTTTTTACATGTTTTAGTACTTCATATTCATCCGATAATCCTCCTAGTACACATTTCGAGCATTTTTGTTCAATTGTTACATGATTTAAGAGGTTATTTGGTTCAAAATCAGATCTGACCTGTTCCTCATATTTTATCACTATTTTGGCTGTGGTTACTTGTTTTACACAAGAATTTTCTAAATTAAAACTGAGCACATAGGTATCATTTTTAGGCCTTTAAACTCATTTTTATTAATTCTGGGTTTTTGTTCTTCATCTGCTATTGTTCTACTACAAAGGCAAAGAACATCCTAAGTATAATCTCGGATCCTACTTCGGGTGGAACAACTTCAGATCAAATAGTATTTCGGGTCTACCATCCGAAACTCGGATTAGCCTAAACTTGATCTTCGGTTCCTTAAATTTCATTGGAATCTCAGATCAGCAATATTTTGGATCCTACCTTTTGCTCTTAGAAGCACATCCGAATCTCGGATCAAACACTCTTTCGGTTCCCTCCAACCGAAACATTAGCCATCTGAATTTCGGCCCCATCCGAAATTCACATCCGTTTTTAGCCGGTTCTGTTTCAAAGTCACTAGATCTCCATTCATCCAAAACTCGGATCATCATCCGAAATTCGGATCCTTCTACTGATTTTTCAGTTTCCATTTCCAAATATCATTTTTTTTTCAAAACAACACTCACCATCCACTATGATCATCATGTCAAGAGAAACTCTTGTACTAGGATCAGAGAACAGACCATCCGTTCTCTATCTCGATGAGTATGAGCAATGGAAAAAGCGGTTCCTCAAATTCATCAGCATGCAACCAATAGGTCAAATCATGATTCAATCTATTAATGAGGGACCAACTATCTTCTACTCTGACATTCCAGCAGTTTCAACAGTTGTTCCTCCAATTCCAGCTGCCAAAGAAGTCTGCGGTCCGCAAGATGAGAGAAAGAGAAAGATAGGCAGCAGATGATATGGCAGAATACCTCCTATGCTAGACCCTTCCCACTAATATATTCGTCAGTGTTGACAGTAAACCGTCAGCAAAAGAAATGTGGGATGAACTTGAGATGCAACTGCTTGGGGCCGAGCTGAATGACAAGGCCAAGATTGAGGAAGCAAAGGCTAAATTCCCTGAGTTTCGGGCAAAAGATGGAGAATCCCTTTAGAGCACCTTCACCAGATTCTGCACTGCCTAAATGAATTGAACAAGCTCCACATCCACAAAGATCGGGATGACATTAATATCCAGTTTTTATCTTCTCTGGCTCCAGAATGGGGACTTGCATGTAGAGCAACAAAGAGAGCTCTGAAAATCACTGAGGTTTCCATAAGCATGTTGTTCAAAGAACTTAAGAAATACCAGGGGGACGTAGATGCTCACAAACAGATGACTAACACTTTGGCCTCTCTATTGCTGACTGTGAACCAAACTCCAAAACGCAATGATTCCCTGACATTATATCAAACAAAACACACACTCTTGAGCCACAGCCTATCCCATCTCCTATGCACTACCACAACCATACTGGTTCATCCTCTCAATACCTATACGCCATACCCCAAATTCCTGAGCCTTTGAATGATGAAGAGGCAGCTATACACGAATAAATGACCTTGTTATCGAATCGCATCCAACAAAAGTGATTCTATCAGAACAAGACCAACAATCAACTTCGATATGACGCTAGCCCTTGAAGGTATTCCGATGAGAGGAGAGAAGAAAGGTGAGATGAAAGGAGAGAGGAGAGGGATGATCTCAGAAGAGAGGACTGGAGGGGAGACGACCGGGATGACAAACGCTATCAGAGAGGCGAGATGATAGGAGGGACTATCGAGAGGATCGTTGCTATGAAAGGCGTGACGATAGAAGAGAGGATGACAGGCGGAAGACTCACCGATGTGAGGATAAATGGGACTCCTGCCGAGCTGATAAGAGGCCAAAGTGAAGAAATGACCGCCCAAGAAATGATGAGCCTAGATCATCTGACGACCGTGGTAGCTACAAGTGTGGAAAACCCGGTCACTTTGCTCGAGAATGCAAGAATCAGTTTGAGCGTGATCTGGGCTACTATGAAAGAAAAGTAGCGGTCCTGAAGAAGCGGGCGGATGCTATGGCCCTTGTAGCCAGGAATACTACTAGGTAGATGAAGAGTCTGATGATGAGGAAGACAGGGGCAGAAACTGCTAAATGGTAGAAAGAATTGGGTTCGTGGATTGTACTACTCCTTCCGACACCGAATCAGACAAGTCTGTAGAGAGGGAGAACACTGACGAAACTACAACCTGTCTGATGGGCAAATCCGTGGATTAAGAATGCTCCACATCAGATTCTGAGGCAAATGAGGTACATACTTTTACTTTCATCAGTCTTTAAATGCTAAACTTGTAAAGAATGAATGTAAATGACACACACAAATACTTGAGTTAGAAGCAAAGTACAATGCTGAAAAAGAAAAGTGTGTCAAAGCGGAACAACCATTGGACACGTTTGAAAAGAAATCGTTAAACGAGCATAATTTGGTCAAAACGTTTTTACGTGAAAAAGTAATGGCTGAGGATAGAAACACTTCAGTTAAGAACTGTATTGATATAATTACTAAGGAAAAGAGTTCCTTGAAGTCAGAACTATCTGTTTTTACAAATCGATGAGAGTCATTTGTAACATCCTTAGAATTAAATTATTGTAGTTGAGGATTAAATAGTATAAGATTCGAATTTAATGAAATTAAGTTGGATTATGTATGATAAATATGAATATCAAAGTGTTTTGATGGATTGTTGTGGTTTAATAAATTTCATTTCATATATTCGAAAATGATAATAAAGAGGAGAAATCCTCATTTTTGTTTTTTGAGCAAGCATAACAAAGAGAAACCGACATGGATGCTTAAAAAGGTTAAAATGAGAATATATAAAGTTGAGGGGTGTAATGTGTAATTAAGGGAAAATAAAAATTAAAAATAGGAGATGGCCGTTCATTTTGCCATCTCTCTCTCTAAAACTCTCAAGCTCTCTCTCTCTCTCTCTCTCTAAAAGTACGGTTCTCATATTCAACAAATCAAGAAAACGAAAAAACTTGGAATCAAGTGCTGAATGTTTGGATAAAAAATGTTAAGGAGGAACTATAACCATTACAAACAGCAATTTGAGGTAAGAATCCTTTAAATTTATGAATTTCTGGGTTTTATATTCGGTTTTTATGATAAACCGAATCATAGATTTCGGTTGTAGATGTTGTTGCATGTATTATATTATTGTGGATATGTTTAAATCGAGTATTTGGGATGCTATACATCAAATTTCAGCTTCTGATTCAACCTTTAAGTATGAATTTGAGAATTTACTAGGTGTTTTAGTGTGTGTGTTTGACGAGATGAATAAAATGGGCAAAAAGGGGTCTGATTTGGTACAAAATAGGCTATAATTGGTGTTAAAAGTGATAAAAAGGAGTATATTTTAAATTGGTTTTAATAGTTTCAGTTATTTAATAAGTGCAAAAATGATCAAATTAAATCTGGAAAATAATAAAAATGATTAAGTATAAAATTCGGGTCTGATGAATACAACTTGGATCCATCCGAGTTTCAGAGTTGATGAACTTTGGATGGAACCTAAGAAATTTTACAAGGCAAAGATACGAATTTCGAATCTGTGGGCATCCGAGTTTCGGATCAGTATAGCATCCGAATTTCGGATGGATAGAACAAATTAAAATTTTCCAAGAAATGGAATGTCGGATTATGCGAATTTCGGGTCTATCCAAAATTCCTGTGAGATCCGAATTCGGTTGGAATCCGAATTTCGAGTCAAATTCCTAAAACTTATAAAATTAAGTTTTTAAGAATTAGACAGATTTTGACATTGATGTTCTATTACACTGACTTAACAGGTCCCTTGTGGTATTGTTTAACGCACAGTAGGGTACTTTGTGAATTCCGGTTGAAAGCCTAAAGAGAAATAATAATAACTGAGGCTACGTAACGCTCCCACTGTGATTACTTAGGATTGCACATGTCTACTTTTATTTATTGTTAGCTGTGTAAGGTCTACGACTGCAAGATCTATCTAGACGCGGATCCGTGAACGAGTGCGGAATCCTCGTTGACGGTCAGACGGACAACTCTCAACCAACGGAAACACGGAGACTATTAGACGCTGAACGAACGACACACGAACGATCCTACGTACTAATTCTCTCCGAAACGGCACTCACCTAGCTGATAAACTCGAGATCGCCTCTTGCTTAATTCCTCACGAATTCTGCAAAAAGTCTCATAATATTTCGAGTCTATCCCTAATTATAGACCCTGATTCAAGTCTGATGTGGGCCAAACTCGAATCTGGCCCAAAGCCCATTCGAGTCTGTCCATATTGACAGTCTCGAATCTAGCCCATTCGAATCTAAGGCTAGACTCGAATCTATCACAGATTCGAATCCCAAGCCTTAAACAATTCGAATCTATGGCTACATTCGAATCTATCACAGATTCGAATGCCAAGCCTTGTATTCTAAAATCACCTAAGAACTTGTCTTATCAATAACAAAACTAGACTGCTGTCGTCGCACTGAATGTACCAACAGACTCCCCCTTGACGATAGCTTCTAGTTTTTGTTCATTGATCTTGATAGACTATTTGCTTTAATGACAATGAGTGTCGAGATCACCCTTTCTCCTCGTTATCCATGACTGATGATTCTGAATCGCTTCTCTAACTTAGTCCACGTTCCTTTAAACCACAGCGCTTCTAATACCTCTTAGACTAACCTCTCAAATCTGCAGTACGACCCTTTCTTCTGACAGTTTTTGCAAACACCTCAGCCCAGAATTGTCTTCCTAGATTATACGGTCCTTCTAAGCTAAATCAGTCACTTCTAACTTCAGAATCTGATTCATCATTTAGAGCAGTCTTCTGCATCTCTAGATCTATCCCATTCTGATCATCATTCATAACACCTTCATCGAGTGATGTATTCATAACACTTCGGAAAAAGTTCTAAGTCATCTTCAATTACTCTGACAATGCTCCGGTCAGACCATGTCTTCAGTTACTTCAGTTGTCTCTGAATCCTTGTCTTTCCTATTGTCAGTAGCTTCGGACACTGACTCCCCCTGAGGATCAGCAGTGAGAGCCAATATTTGAAAGATCTGCCAGCTCACTACTGTCTTGAAAGATCTGCCCGCTCACTATTCGAGCTATCTTCTTTGACTTATCTTTTTCGAAGGACAGCTTCTCTACGATTTCTCCACTCTCTACTATTTCTCCCCCTGAGATGGATGATCTTTCAACCAGATGCCAATATAGCCTCCAGATTTGCAATCTGCTGCTACTGATCAGTCTCTGTCTGATCCAACTTGGCATGAAGTTCACAAATCGCCTTTGTCAGTTGAAGAATCTGTAATTCTGTGAATAATTCAAGGCTAACACTGTATAGACTTAATCAACACATGAAACAAGTCATTAGATGTTAGTAGGACATTAAAATCATTATTCAACGATAAAGATAAAATGAAACTCTCCTACTTAAAGTTTTTGAAGGTTTATAGCGTAAACCAAACACGAGAACTAAGTTCGAGAGAAACTATCATTACCTTTGTTTAAATAGTTCCAACCTCGTAAGTTTTGAAAAACTTTGAACAATTTTCAACTTTTTCAACACTTAAATGAAAATTTTGAAAATCTTTGAATAAAATTCAACTTTTTCAACTTTTTCATGTAATGGAGGTTTACAACCTTTGCAGAACCAATCACACTAAGCAACAGATTTTCATGCAATATTTGTTTATTCAACCAATCATGCATCCTTAGAAACTTTGACCTTTATCCTACTGAAGATAAAAATAAAATAAAATAAAATTAATTTTAAACTTAAGCTACTCTAACCTACACTAAATAGTATATTTTTGGCGAGAATAGTCAAAGAAAGATTCAATCAGAAGCGATGTCTGATACTAACTTTCAGTACTTAAACTTTCACACTTAGGAATTTTTTATTCCTTTGTTTGTTTGTCGTGACATACCTATTTAGCCGATTGTTGGTATTTTACCCCTTTTAAGCATTCTACATTTCGGAATATCCCTTGGCCTTTTTATTTATCAGGAAATTATCTTACGTGACGCAGACATAGACATACTTTTATGATCAACGCACACAGACAAAGATTCTAACTTGTTGGTATTTGCAAACTTTCTTTAAAAGACAAACATCGGACACAGGTCTGTATTTTCATACAACAAAGTGTCTTAGTTTGACTTAAAGTTTATTTTTAAAGTTAGCAGATAGCGGTGACAGGTCTGTACTTACGTACAACAAAGCGACATGTCTGCTAACCCGAATCTAAACAGAGACAACAGGTCTGTACTTACGTACAACAGAGTTGCATGTTTTCGACTCTCAGGTTTATATGATATTTCTATTCTTTCCATTTTCAGATGTAATTGATGTTGCCATACATCCCCAGAAAGTTTGCATACCTCATTTAGACTCAATGTTTGTATGTCTTGTACATAAAAATTAAGACCGATTGGTCGTACATCTAAGTTAGTGACACGCTTGACTTTTTCTAGAATATTTTATTAGCCTTGAGATTCCCTATATGTATTATGCCTACCAACACATCAAACTAAGTAAAGTATAACACTTAGAGTTTAGTTGCATTATGTGTGAAAGCCTAAACACTTACAGTTTGTAACGACTGTGCTAATTTTCGTCACTTTGAACCTATGCATCTAAGACTTAACTCAATTTTCTGATATTCTCTTTTTTTGATTGATTTTTTTTTTTTAATGGTTTTCTCTCTTCTTTTTTTTTTATTTTGATTTTCATAAATAATAAGAAGCTAATAAAGTAACTTACTAATTTACTATATAAAAAAAATAGCCTAAGGTCAAATTACTTTGGATTACACATGCCATTCAGTTGAACTAACAAATGCTTTTGTGACTAGATTCGCATTGTTTATACAGACTGACACAACTGACACACCTTACCTGTTTCCCTTATAACTTCTCACTTTGGTCTAAGGACCCAGAAAGCATACCTGCTGTTTCGTCCTTTGTACCCCTGTCCTGTATCAAGAGAAACCACTATCCATAACCATTTGTCATTAGGATCTGTAGCTAACTCCTGCACACTAAACAAGAAAAGTTAGTTATCACGGAGGACCCAAGCCATGACTGACTTGGTAATACCATCCTCATCCACAAACTTGAATTCTTTCAAATACCCATGTCTCCTTTCAGGTGACTTGGATTTTTGATTGAGAATCTGTTGTGAAGCTGAATGATTAACATCCATTCTCGACCTTTGTATTGGTCTTTTCGGTTCAGCCCTTGAATAATTTCTGTTATAGTACATTTCAGTCTCATAATTCCGGGCTCTACCTTGTGTCGTATGCTTATTAGGAGAATTAGACCTAACGAGAGTGTGACTCCTCTTAGGTGAATTTTTCCTAATAATGGTATGGGGGCCAGACATTGAGTGACTAGGAGATCTATTCGGTGAATTAATCCTAAGTCCGTCATTTTGTCTAAGAGACTCCGATGATTGACAACTACCTATACGTGACACCTCAACGGAGTTCTTCTCAGAAACTCGAGAACTACTCCCGCTCGCATCACTAGGCATTGTTTTTAAGATTTGCTGCTCTTGTTTCCCTATGTTCAATGAAGACTCTGACTTTTTGTAAGGACAACCTGAAACAACATGTCCTTTCTCATGACACTTAAAGCAAGACATCTTTTCAATAGATTTCTTATAGGCACTCTTTGACCTAGGTGTCTTACTAATACCCTGATTGTCTGTATCAACAACTTGTTTTAACTCCCCTTTGTTAACATTGCTTACAGTATTTTCCTCTTCTAGGTTTTAATTACAACTAGACTGAACACACAGTACTGTTTGTCTAACCTGAGGAGTAATTGAAGATACTTCATAGGACTCAGTTACCTTGACTACCTCTGAGTTAACCATATCATTGGTCTCATCCTGAGCAGTAGGTACACGATTGCTATTGGCCTCATCAACCTTAGTACTAGACTCAGCTAATTCCTTATCTCTAAGAGAGATCTCTTTGGTCAGTGACTCTACATGCTCATAAAGTAGTTCATTCCTGACACTTTGTTCAATCAATTTGTCATTCAGAACTAGGAAATCTTGAGCATCATTTCTCAGTTTGGCCTGAAGAACTTCCTTAATGTCTAATAAATTAGCATTATCTGATTTTAAGGATTGAATTTGAGCAGTCATAGATGAATATGTTTCTAGTACTAAATTCAATTTATCATTCAAAGTAGTACATAAAGCACACAAATCATGAAAAGTAGAAGAGTTTAGAATTACCTGTTTCCGATCAGATTTGATATTGGCCATTTGAGCTGCAAACTCCAGCGTAGTTAGCTCCTCAGCAATTTCCAGCACCAAAGGTTCTGAATCAGAAAACTGTGTATCCTCTTTCTCTTCCTCTTCTGCTCCCGTACTTCCAGTCTCTGTGACTTCAGCCATGAAGGCTCTAGCATTAGTCTCTGGATGTGTACTCCAATCATATGTGCCATCTAACTGTCTGTTAGACCCCACATTAGCAAGTAAACCAGCCACTGAACCCTGATTCCCTGATCTTTGATTCCCTGAACTGGCTAAATGCTGACGTCCTAAGTTCTGATGATTATCAATCTTAGGTCTTTGACACTCTCTCGCAAAGTGTCCCAACCCCTGACAGTTATAACATCTAACTTTTGACTTATCGAATCCTACATTGTTCACACTCATACTTCTTCCTGTTCTTTTCATGAACCTTTTCAATCTCTGTGTGACCATAGCCAATTGCCATTGTAGGTCCATTTGTTCCAAGTCATCCGGATCCACCTGATCATAATCTTCTTCCCATAAAGCTGGATCAATTATTTTCCCTTGAATACAATTCCCGTAAGCCGCTACAAACGATGCTAGAAGCTTCAGTTGCTCCTCTGCAGTTTTAGCACTCATTGGCATTTTTGTGTATCCCTGAGACGATGATCCTGAAGTATATGCTTGTGGCTGCTCATCCGGTCCACTAAACCCTATGAAAGCTCTACATTGTGCTTCCTCTGGCTCAGCTGGTGACGCAGTTTCTCCTGTGAAAAACGCTGTAGCTGTCTTCATATCAGCTGTCACTGAAGGTGTTGATTTTCCGAAATACATTGCCGGATTTTGGACTTGTTCATAATCCGTTTCAGCCTTCAGTAACTCGAAATGATACGCCCTCAGCGTTCCCACTACATCCTCCAACGATTGAGTATAGTACTTATCCTCATCAAGCTTAATCATAGCCACATACATCGCCCATTTGGCGGGTAAGGCATCCAAAAGCTTGTTAGTCTTTTCTGTGTCGCTATACTCAATGTCGTGACTTTCAAGCTCTGTTAATAGATGATAAAACCGAGTGATAGTATCATTCAATTGTTCATCCTTTAACGCCTTGAAGATGGCGAACTGTTGTTTTAACAGCTCTGTACGCTTTCTCCTAACCCGAGGATTTCCTTCACACCTTTTCTCAAGCGACTCCCAAAGTTCTTTTGATGTCCTCTGAGTCCGGAATGTGTGTAGAATATCTTGCGGTAACGCCATTCGGATTAAAGAAAAAGCTTTGTTTTCGGCTTCAAATAATTTCTTGTCATCCTCTTTCATCATCTGGTATGACAAGACCTTTTGACGGCCTTCAACTTCAGATACTGGCGGAATGTACCCTTCATCTATGCACACCCACATGCGCATATCATTGAATCGTACAAAATCTGTAAATCGATCCTTCCACCAGTAATAGTCCTCAACTTTCATCAGCTTAGGCGGTGCATTTGCCTTCCCAACTTCGTGATCCATCTCAAGGAATTTCTGAAGGTTTGACATCTTTTCTGAAAGAAATTGAATTTTAACTTAATTAATTTAATTCTAAACTGACTTAGATTAACTTATTCGAATCTAGATAGATTCGAAACTAATTAATATTAAATCTTTTGAAATTAAATTCGATTAAGTCTTAAGAGTCAATTAGATTCGAAATAATGTCAGAGTCGAACAATTCCTTAGATTCGAAGTAATATCAGATTCGAAGGACTCCTTAGATTCGAAGATCCTTAGAATCGAAGGCACAGCAGAGTCGAATGATAGCAGATTCGAAGCACAGAATCGAAACAATAACAAACTCGAAATAAACTCGAAACAACACAGACTCGAGATCCAATTCGAAAGAAGCAACAGATTCGAAACAACACAGATTCGAAACACACTAAAATTGACTCGAAAGGAGCGTATTTTGGTTAGACTCGAGACTAGAGAGAAACCCTAATTACCCCTATAGATTCGAGCGCCGCAAACTCGAAAAATGGCTAACACTTTGATTTTTTGACGTTTTACAGATTAAACCACTATTTTTCAAATGAAAAATAATGATTTCGATCAAAAAAGTGAAAAACAACAAAGTGTTTCCCGAATACGAATTTGCTAAGCTCAAAAACACGTTTTTGAGAGCAAAACCGTCCAACTAGCGTCAAGAAACCTAAAATGTATCTGATGAACACGAAGAACACCAAGAACACTCCGTAGTCTCTGATACCACTTGTAAGGTCTACGACTGCAAGATCTATCTAGACGCGGATCCGTGAACGAGTGCGGAATCCTCGTTGACGGTCAGACGGACAACTCTCAACCAACGGAAACACGGAGACTATTAGACGCTGAATGAACGACACACGAACGATCCTACGTACTAATTCTCTCCGAAACGGCACTCACCTAGCTGATAAACTCGAGATCGCCTCTTGCTTAATTCCTCACGAATTCTGCAAAAAGTCTCATAATATTTCGAGTCTATCCCTAATTATAGACCCTGATTCAAGTCTGATGTGGGCCAAACTCGAATCTGGCCCAAAGCCCATTCGAGTCTGTCCATATTGACAGTCTCGAATCTAGCCCATTCGAATCTAAGGCTAGACTCGAATCTATCACAGATTCGAATCCCAAGCCTTAAACAATTCGAATCTATGGCTACATTCGAATCTATCACAGATTCGAATGCCAAGCCTTGTATTCTAAAATCACCTAAGAACTTGTCTTATCAATAACAAAACTAGACTGCTGTCGTCACACTGAATGTACCAACAAGCTGTTGTTCATTGAGGCATGTTAATTCATTTCGTTTGGCATTTTACTAACTGGCGTTTGTGTTGATGCACATTTTTGCTTGTTGCATGTCCGTATTATTGGTTGTGCATCATCTGATTGGCTTGCGAGCCATAATTGGAAAATCAATGCTACCGTGTGTTAGGCACAAAAAGGCCTCAGTCAAACCTGTTATACATCTTAGGGGGATATTATTAATCAAACCTGTGTTGTTTTTATCAATATCAGTATATAAATTGATCTTTTTACTTTCCTTCAATGTTGTATTTTCATTTCAGCAAATGTAATGTAAAAATATATAGTGATCATTGATATAATCAGCTTAGACTGATTATTGCAAATAGGGGGAGATTGTTAGGCACAAAAATGACACAGTCAATGTATCATCCCTATTTTTCAATTACTTGTAATCGACAATTTAAAACTCAGTTTAATGCGATAATGGATTATTATGTCAATTTAAGCAAATTTCGATCACAATTTAAAAATAAGAAAAGATGAGGAAAACCTCACCGTAGTTTTTTGAGCAAGAAAACCATAAGGAACCGACATTGGTTAAGATACCATCAACGGTCTAATTTTAAAAATAACAATGATAATGAGAAATTATCATTGTTGTCTTTTGAGCGAGCATAACAATGAGAAACCGATCCGGTCAATTAAAATCGGTTCAAATAAGAAAATACGAAGTTGAGGGGTATAATGTGCAAATAAAGAGAAATAGCAAATAAAAGAAAGGAAAATCATTTCATTTTCAAATCTCACACTCTCTCCTCTCTCATCGTATCCTCTCTCTCTCTCTCTCTCTCTCTCTCTCTCTCTCTCTCTCTCTAACCCTCACGGTTCCAATCCAAGAAACATCAAGATCACCAAATTTTAAGTGCAAAAGTTTGAATTAAGTTGTAAATAAAGAACTATAGCTACTGCAAACAACGATTCGAGGTAAAAATCGTTCTATATTACGAATTTTTAGGTTTTGGGTTCGGTTTTCACAAAAACCGAATCAAAGGATTTTGATTCTAGATGTTAATGCATGTTGGAAGTTATAGTTACAATGTTCAAATCGAGTAGTAAGGATGTAGTATACCAAATTTCAGATTCTAATTCCAACTCTAAGTATGATTTTGAAGATTAGTGTGTGTTTTAGTGTGTGTGTTCATCGATATATGATGAAAAATGAACACAAATGGGTTAATTTGGTATATTCATGTTATGTTGTAAGTTTAAAGATATACATTAAGTTCATAATTGCAATTTTAGTTACTAAAGCATGCAAAAATGGTGAGAAAGTGTTTTCTGGAAAATGTTGGAAAATAATTAAGTATGAACTCGGACCTATGAACTCGGTTCGGTCCATCCGAGTTCGGACCAATATCCGAGTTCGGATCAATATCCCAATTCGGACCCTTGCCTAATCCGGACCAACAGTTATTTTGGACCATTACCCCATTTCGGACCCTTACCCAATTCGGACCTTAACCTAATTCGGATCACCCCTATTCCGGACCATTTGTATTTCGGTCCATCCGAATTCGGATGTGCTCCGAATTCAGTACAATTACACTTAATTTTCAGAATTTAAGTTTTCAATAATTACTGACATTAAATCACTATTACACTGACTTGACAGATCATTGTGGTGTTATCTAACATACATTGATTCAGAGACAAATCACACTGTACAACCCAGTGTGAGTAATAGATTATCGTTCTAACATTTATTGTCTTTGCATTCACGTTTTACATATTCAATGGCATGTTCACATTGTTCATATACATTAATTGGCACTCATGAATGATTTGTTGTTATAATGCACACTCGTACTTGACATGTAACACACATGTAGCCAGAATTCGTTTGAAAGTGCATCTATTAACATCATGCTTGCCTGCATGATCATTACTTCACAATCTGATTCGACCTGTACTGGGGCTGACAGCAGGCCACTGTCGGGGACTGATCAACCCACTCGTTATCCTTGTCAGGTTCGGCACATCCCCGATCAATATTTGAACTGCCAACCCCATGCTTGCACTGCAAGGTTATTCACATACTATGGGCTTTCACTGCCAGATTTCACACTATGCTTGTAAAGAAATAATTGTTGAATGTATAATCTGTTATCTCACTAAGCAAATTAGCTTACTGTTGACTCGCAATGTTTTCAGGCAAAGGAAAAGGTGTAGCTGGACCTTCTACTTAAGCACTTCAGTTCAATATCCCGAAGACTTAGAATCTATTGGTACACAGATATTGAAGCTTTGGGCTGGGATTTGTTACTTTTAAAACAAGTTATGATGTTGTAATAGTTAGACTTAATCACTGTAGACATATACTTTTATTGCTTTAGTGTAGAACTGCTTAAATCTGAATTCACCATCAATTTTAATTATCATGTTATTCATTGGGTTGTGTGTTGATCCTGGTGATTCCTTTTATACTATCAAAATATGAAGACGTCACAGTCAAACCTGTTATACATCTTAGGGGGACATTATTAGTCAAACCTATTTGATGCACTTGAAGGTATAATTTAAGGCCTCTAAATGCCTTATTGAAACCTGAAAAGTGATTTGCAATATAAGTCAAAACTACTTACCCTGTTGCATTTGTTGCAACTAAGGCAGATTGTCCACGCTGTTCTATTCTGTTGAACAGGCTGGACATAAACTGTCTACGCTGCTTATGTCTGTTGAGCAGCTTGGACCAAAACTAAGTATTTAGTTCTTTGTGAACAGGTTATACACTTTATGGAATATGTTTCCATGTCATCATGTAATGTCTTTGACTAGAAGATCAGTTTACAAGTCGAAGGCAAAGTGGAAAATCAGAAGCTGCTTACACTGCCCAAGCTGTTCTGATACATGAAGACAAAGTGGATATCTGAAATGGGTGACAGACCATTTCATATATCAAAATGGCTCTACAAGAAGAGGAAAACATTAAAGTTGACATTCCTCTTTAAGGTAAAGCAATCTGTAATAGAGACAAAATGAGAAAGACAAAGATTCTGCAATGTAGGGACAAATGTTGTTTTGTCAGAACGTGCAGAAAAGCAGTTTTGTCTTTTTGGAAAGACACTACACTATCTTTGCATCCAATGAGGAAGTTTCATCAATATTCTCCGAGAGAGTATAAAAGGAAGCTTCTAAGGAATGTGAGATAACCAAGAGTGAGATAATCAGAACGTCAAAAGAAGTGTGTTTTCATGCATGCAAAGTCTGCTTAGAATAAAACAAATGAGTGTGTCCAAGCTGTTCTTATTCAAGCTGTCTATATGTCTTGTAAAATCAGTGAGTCCATCTTAGTGAGTGAATTCATTGTATCTAGTCTGAGTGTGTCTTAGATTAGCACTCCATCTGTTGTATCTGTCATCTCAGCTTGAACCATTTCGCAGTTCAAGCTTGTTTCTAATTAACATTTGTTGATATATACATACAAACATTGAGAAAGTGTGTTGAAATTTTAAATAGCTGTATTCACCCCCCCCTTCTACAGCTTACAACAGCATACTAGGGAAACCTTTTGGGACCTACACCGTCGTTATATGACCTGGAGCTGATCCCTCCGAGGTCCTGATGGGCAGGTGTAGCATTCCCGATGGTAATTATCGCCTCAATTGAATGTGTGGTTCCGTGCAATGGCATGATGGAGCTGCAACTCGTTTCTGTACTTCGTGTACGAAGAGATTATACGATATGTGTCGCCGGTGTTACTCTTGTGTGCTGCATAAATATCTGTAGAATATATAATCTCTGTACTCACTAAGCTTTGCTTGCTCCGTAGTTGGCAGTTGCTCACATTTTTACAAGAAAAGGAAAATCCGCTGCCGGACCTTCTAGTTTGGTCAACTTTTGAAGTCTTGGAAGATCATCTACTACTCAATTGGTACTTGAAATATGGGTCTAATGTTGTAATGTTTGGGATGTTGTAATAATTTATTGAGTATGTAGACTTAGACTGGAACCTTGTAGCACAGTAGGGTGTTTAACACTTGTTTAATTATGTATTTTAATAACTCCCGTATTGTACTAAGTATTCAGATCATTATTGTTTATTAATGTGTTGTGATTAATCCTGGGGGTTATGATTGTGGTTATTGTGGCAAGGGTGTCACAAGGAATGGTATCAGAGCAGTAGTTTGAGATTCAAGTGTCCGTGAGGTCTTGGTCTCAAACATAGGTGATGATATGTAGTGATTTTTAAGTAATGATCTGAACTAAGATAGATTATGATCTAGTAATAATAGAAAAACAACTTTCATACGGGATAATGGGTGGTGTCTTAATATAAATGACATATTTATTAAACAAGTTACGTGTTTTAAATTTAAGTTAATGTCTTGAGAAGGAATGACACCACAAGAAACAAGAGAAATGATGCTAGCCATGATGACTGGGCAAAACAAAATGATACAAGAACAATTTCGGGCTCGAGATGAGGCTGAAGCCAAGAGAAGGGAGGATAAGAGAAAGATTAAGGAGAAAGAGGGTAATAATAATGACAATCTAGATGACAACACTGGTCATCTAATAAGCCCAAAGGTTGTCGGTTTAAGGATTTCAAAGGAAATAGGGCCGTGGAGTTCAATGGATCAGGCGATGTTGTTGCTGCATTGGAATGGATAACATCCACTAAAAGGACATTCCGAATCAGCGATTGTGCTGAGAAGGACATGGTCAGGTTTGCTACAGCCATGTTTACTAAAGATGCAGATGTGTGGTGGAATTCGATGGTGAATGCGTTTACTCTGGAGAAGGTTTCTGTGATGACATGGGCTGAGTTCACTAAAGTATTTAATCAGCAATACTGCCCGACTGATGAGTGCTGAAGATTGGAAGCAAAGTTCATGACTTTGATGCAGGGGACTAAGTCTGTGTCCCAATATGATGTGGAATTCACGAGGCTAAGTTTGTTTGCGCCTCACCAAGTTAATACCGAAGAAAGAAAAGTGACCAGGTTTGAAGCTGGTCTTTATTTGGAGATTAGAAGGGTTACGAGCAACATTCGTTATCCCACATTCTCTAGCTTACTGGAAGCTGCCTGGAATGTGGAGGAGATTTTGATTATGTCTGGGTACACGGTTGGGTCTGCCGCTGTTTCTGCTAATCCTACTCAGCCATCACGACCAAACCGTCAACGAGAGGGAGGCTACTCAGGTTCTTCTTGTTCTTCACAGTATTCACCTCAGCAGTCGTACCGTCGTTCTTCTGGATCATCTAATCGGGCCCGTGCATATTCTATCAACACCGAGCCGCAGTATTGTAACAAATGCCACCTGGAGCATTTCAGCAAGTGCATTAATGGACGCGCTTGCTTCTTTTGTGGAGAGTTGGGCCATTTCCGAAATGAATGCCCACGGAAAGCTGATGCCTGCCATAAGTGTGGTGTATGGGGGCACTATAGTAGAAACTGTAGAAAGGGATCTCCAACAGCAGCTGTTCCATTCTCGACTCGATCTTCTGGAGGATCTAGTTTTGGTTCAGTCAACCACCGGAACCAGCCACAAAGGGCACTGGCTCGTGCTTTCCAAATAACTGCGTAAGAGGCCAAGGAAAACCCGGAGGCGGTTACGGGTATGTTTATCGTTAATTCTATGCCTGCACGAGTTCTCTTTGATTTTGGTTCCAATCGGTCTTTTGTGCCTACTATTTTTGCTCAACAATTGTCCATGCCTCTGTCTAAGTTATCTGCTATCACTTGATATCGAAACTTCTAGTAATACATTAGTCAAAGTAGATCATATGTATCGTAATTGTACTTAAGTGATTAAAGATTTAGTCTTCAATCTTTACTTAATCCCTATAGAGTTCAGCGAAGTTGATGTGATTGTTGGGAAGGACTGGTTGATTAAAAATGAAGCCCATATAGTTTGTAAGAAACGAATGATAAAGATAACGACACCGGAGGGGTGAGAGATTTGTATATATGGGCATAGGAGAAGCGGGGATCTGTGCTTATTAACGATTGCTAAAGCCCGAAAGCTGGTTGCTAAGGGCTGTGATGCTTACTTGGCATATGCTATTGATGCCAAGGCTGAGAAGAAAATGGTGGCCGATGTGCCTGTGGTATCAGAATTCCCGGATGTGTTTTCGGAAGACTTGTCTGGTGTGCCATCTGAAAGATAAGTGGAGTTCCGTATTGATTGATCCCTGGAGCTGCTCCGATAGCTCGTTCTCCATATTGCCTTGCTCCTACCGAGATGCAAGAAATGATGAAACAACTTCAAGAATTGTTAGATAAGGGCTTCATTCGACCGAGTTCTTCGCCATGGGGAGCCACAATATTGTTTGTGAAAAAGAAGGATGGCACAATGAGAATGTGCATTGATTACCGCGAGCTGAACAAGTTAACCATAAAGAACAAATATTCGTTGCTGAGAATTGATGACTTATTCCATTAGTTACATGGGCCTAGTGTATTCTCTAAGATTGGTTTGCGGTTGGGATACCATCAGTTGAAGGTTAGAGAGGAAGACGTACCGAAGACAACATTCAGGACTCGATATTGCCACTACGAGTTTCTGGTTATGCCTTTCGGGTTAAGCAATGCCGCGACAGTTTTTATGGATATTATGAACAGAGTTTGCAGACCGATGCTACACAAATTGGTGATTGTATTTATTGATGATATTCTGGTCCACTCTAAGTCAAAAGCTGAGCATGAAATTCATTTAAGGGAGTTGTTGGAACTATTAAGAAAAGAAAGGTTGTATGCCAAATTCTCAAAATGTGAGTTTTGGTTGCAACAGATAAAATTTTTGGGGCATGTAATTTCTAGAGGTGGGATTTCTGTGGATCCAACTAAGGTAGAAGCTGTAAGAAATTGGGAATCGCCTCGTTCTGCTACAGAGATAAGAAGTTTTCTTGGATTGGCGGGTTACTATCGAAGGTTTATTAAGGATTTTTCCAAGATTGCAGTACCTTTGACTGCATTGACAAAGAAAAATGCACCATTTGTATGGGAAGCAGAACAAAGAGAGGACTTTGAAATTTTAAAGAAGACATTAAGCGAAGCACCAATACTTGCCTTTCCAGAGGGTAGTGAAGAGTTTGTGGTTTACACGGACGCGTCGAGGTTGGGATTAGGCGCTGTACTGATACAGTGTGGAAAAGTTATAACGTATGCCTCGAGACAGCTTAAGCAGCACGAGAAAGATTACTTAACTCACCATCTGGAGTTGACTGCTGTCATGTTTGCATTGAAGCTGTGGAGACAGTACTTGTATGGAACTAAGTGTTAGATTTACACGGACCATAAGAGTTTGAAGCACATTTTCAATCAGAAAGAGCTTAATATGAGGCAAAGACGTTCGATGGAACTTACAAAGGATTATGATTGTGAGATCCTTTATCATCTGGGTAAGGCTAACGTTTCGCAAAGCCTATTCAAAAGACTGCTGCTACATGATGACGTCTACGATGTTAACTTCCATGATCATTAACGATGTAAAAGCTGCTCAAGTTGAAGCTTTAAAAGAGGAAAACATTGATGCTGAGGATATACGAGAGTAGAAAAGATTATGGAGACTAGCGAATCCGGCTTGAAAGGTGTATATTGGAGAATCTGGGTGCCAAAGTTTGGGGGCATGAGAATAGCAATCATTAAAGAAGCACATCAGTCCAAATATTCTGTACATCTCGGGAGCACAAAGATGTACAACAAATTGAAAGCAGACTTTTGGTGGCCTGGATTGATGAAAGACATTGGCCAGTATGTTGAAAGGTGCAGGACTTGCCGGCTGGTGAAAGCTGAACATCAACAACCATATGGCAGTCTGCAACCACTTCCCATTCCGGAATGGAAGTGAGAACACATAACGATAGATTTTGTCACCAAATTGCCAAAGACTAGGAGCCAGCACGATGCTGTTTGGGTAATTGGGGATAGATTGACTAAGTCGTCACACTTTATACCGATAAGAGAAAGTCATTCATTGGAAAGTTTGGGCACAAATTTATATGAGCAAGATTATTTCTAGACATAGAGTCCTGAAGTCTATTGTGTCAGATCGGGATAGTCGCTTTACCTCCAACTTCTGGTCGGCTTTGCAAGAAGGATCGGGTACGAGAATCGATATGAGTACAGCCTACCGTCCACAAACTGATGGCCAAAGTGAAATGACCATCCTTACACTGGAAGATATGATGCGGTTGTGTATTATGGATTTGGGCGGTAACTGCGACGAACATTTACCGTTAATAGCGTTTTCATACAACAATAGTTACCATGCAACAATAAAGAAGGTGCTGTTTGAGGCATTGTATGGAAGAAGATGTAGGAATCCTACATGTTGGAGGGAAACAGGAGAAACTCCGTGTAACATCCGGCACTAAACCAGGTTAGCAACAATGACCTAATCTGTATTTAATAGCCAATTATAGCCTAATCAGTGGTCATTAGAAATTAATCAAGTGATTAACAAGGTTTATTAGAAAATTCAACTCAATTAGAATCAAATTCATCGGTGCGATGAATCGGGAAATCAATTAATCCGATCGATTTACGACATGAGGGATTAATTCAACTAAGTACATGATTAAATTATGATTAGTGACACTAATCAAACACTAATACAATTACTTAACATTAATTATGCAAGACTAAAACAATTCATTAAAACAATGCATCCATAAGTATTTATGAAATTACAAGAAAGGGGAAATACAAGAATACATTTCTAAATACTTTTATACAAAAAAATGAAAGTACATGTATAATACATGTATGGCCAGCCATAGACATGTGCCAATTAGGGGTTGACTTCAATTTTTTTAATATTACTTTAAACACAATCATATTGTTAAAAAGTGCACACAACCTCCTACTTTCCATGCCTTTCATCATTTGAAAGACCAAACACTTTGGCTATAAATAAGGCATCATTTCTCACTTCTTTTCCACACTTCAAACATCAAAAATCTCTCCTTTTCTCCTCTAAAAACCGGATCTATACACACACACATCAAAAATCTTTTCATTCAAGTGTTCTTCAAGTGTTCTTCAAGAAATTCAAGTGTTTTTGGTGCATATCTTGCAAGGATTTCAACTTCTACTCAAAATCATATTCTAAATACTTCAAAGTAAGTAAATACTAACTTATTTTATCTTATATTTATGTTTATATAAGTCTTGCATAATATATATAATCACCAACAACAACAAGTTTCATAAAAACTCAAGTTTATGGGTTTCTAGTTTTTATTTTTAAGTTGTTTCTTTAAATGTGTTTATGAATATATGAACACATCATAAAAATGTTAATATTATGAAAACAAGTGATATATATGTGTTTTATAACTTTTATACAAGTAGTCTTTGAATAAACAACAAGAATCACAAGCTATTTCAAGTTTATAAACTAAGGATTTTCGGCAGAAAATTTACATCGACTTTGAAAAATCATAACTAATTCATAACTTATCGAAATGAGTTGATTCTTTTCTCAAAAGTTAGATCTATGTCTTAACTATAGATCTGGAAGTTTTCATAATTTATTTTGGAGTTTAAGACCTCCAGAAATTATTTGGGAAACCGAAAGTTTGACAGCTCAAAAATAGCCAACATAGGGTTTTTAACGAGCTTTTAAACCAACCTAAACATCTCGGAAAATGGCTGTTCTTGATTCTAAAAATCCTTTGTATATAGTAGTTTAATGTCCTATAAAACCAAAGTCTAAAACATTTTGGAGCTTGGTCAAAAGCAGCCTCAAAGTAGGCCGAAAAACCTCCGAAAAAGCTGGAAAATTATATATATATATACATATATATATATATATATATATATATATATATATATATATATATATATATATATATATATATATATATATATATATATATATATATACTTGACGTTTTAAGCGGGTTTTATTTATGAACTTGTAATGTTGGGTGATTTAAGGCATAAAAATCTATAAATATATATATTATCATATATTAGAGATATTAAGTCCCTATTATCATTTAGGGCTCGATTAATCTCGCTCGGTGCACCATCCATCAACTTAGGAAAAATTGCACTTTTCGCTCGTTTTTGCCATCACAAGTTCGGTGAGTCTTCATAGCCTCTATTTTCACTATCTTTTGGGGTGGAAATACATGCACTGTTTTCATATGGACATCAAAACTGTTTATTTCTTATATGTATTACATGTTTGGATCCATCAGCCCTCAAATCATGAACCGTTAATTGCATTTATTTGCAAGCGCGAATATATTGTGGATAGATCTATTGGGAGTCATGTCCCCCATTCGGGTTAGTTCGGGTCGGCTAACAGCGAGTGCATATATATTCAACACACGGTATTACAGTCGGGGATACTGCACAGGGCAAACTCATTTTAATTAAGCTTCGGTTGCATGATGGTTTATGTAATACATACACGGAATTTATGATTTTATAAATTCAACTCATCGGATAATGTCCATACAACTGGTCTTTTCGCGTAAACCTATGAGCTCACCAACAATTTTTGTTGACGTATTTTAGCGTGTATTTCAGGAAATTAAGGCAAGTATGCCTTCGGACGTATTTTCTTTCAAGCTTCCGCATCCATGGAGTCGCATGCATATTCAAATTAACGGAGATTTAGCTGCATTATTTTGGATATTTTAATTATGTAATTAAATCTCTGTATTTTGCGAACTCCTTTACTCATATCAGACTATGTAAAACATTGCTATGCTTTAAAGCTTTAACGATGTATTTTAAAAACGTCCATATAGTGGTCGTTCGTTATGATTTTGGTTATGCTTCCGCGACGTCACGTTTCGTTGCCAACCGGGGTAACGGGGTGTGACAGATTGGTATCAGAGCCATAGTTATAGTGAACTAGGTTGCATTAGTACCTAGACTATAACTGTTACAAAACTAAACTTTCTTCAAAAACTGTGAACACATATATGGACCCTGATGACAATAACATGTCGAACAATATGGTTATTATCCTCTTTGACTCAGAGGATGAATTCTCACCCATGGAACATAGAAGCCAAGGTGACACTGAGGTATACTTTGGATCGGGAACCCACCCAGACTAAATCAATGACGATGTAATGGACTCGTCAAAGCACAAGGAGGGCAATTGTGGCCCTGCAACACAAATTGCTCCACCATCACTACCACATATGCCACCCTACACCCTATTCAGAAGCCATCCCAATGGACCATTAAGGAAGTTCACCCCTAGGAAAAGGGTGTGACTAGCACAACGGGAGTCTATCCCGGTACCTACTCATCAGCCAAGCCCGCAACTGTAACGATAGGCGAACGTAAGACAGTGGGGATGGATGCCTCACACTCTCCAAGAGTGGAGAAACGAGGAAGGGATCCAAAACCAGTTTGAAGTCGGAACACCATCTTCCTCTCAAGTGCTGACACCTATCAAGAAACCTATGTAACAAACGATGCCCCTGTTAGTGGCAAGGGCCGCCAGAAACGACCTCCAATTTCAACAAAGTCCACCAAGAGGTCGGTGAGATCTTTGCAAGGATTAAGCAGGAGGCAATACAAACCCTCAATATACCTTGGGGCAACCAGAATACCCAAGAGATTCAACAAGACGGAATAGACAAATTGTGACAGCGCCTAGCAGAGCGCAAAGCCCGTAATGTAGAACTAACCCAATGACTTAACGCTCTGGAGTACGAGGAAACCCCAGAGGCATCTCATACTTAGTACCCTTCTACCATTTTATAGTATTTATCTAGGCTATACTATCTGATATATCATAGGGTTAATAATGCCTAAGAATTTATCAGAAAATTTTGACCATATCATATACAAAGATTAAGTATCAAGAACTTTTATGAGGAATTAAGTTTTAACTACAACTCTGTGTAGGAAAAGATAAAGCTGTGACTATCTGCCTAAGAAATTTTAAACCCGTAGACTTATCCTCTTACCCCATTAGATACCACTTATGCATTTCTACTATTTGATACTGGTGCTGATAGAAGCTTTATATCCACTAAGTTCACTAAGCAGATAAATTCCATTAAGTGCTACTTATGCTATTGAGGTTGATGACAGTGAGACGCTTAAGACAAATAATATAAGTCGAGGATGCTCCTTAGAATTAGTAGGCCGACTCTTTGAAACAGACTTGATACCCATCAAACTGGGAAGTGTTTACGTGGTCATAGGCATGGATTGGCTACCAAAAATCGTGTGGAAATAGTATGCAACAAGAACACCGTTCATATACCTTTAGCCAATAAGAAGTTCCTTACTGTCCAATGCAAAGCAAGAAATACCGAAGTAAGCATCATCTCTAGCATTAGGACCCTAAAGTGTTAATAGAGAGGGAGCCAAAGGGAAAGCAGCTCGAAAATATTCTAATTATTTACGGTTACCCCAAAGTTTTTCCAGAACACTTACCAGAACTCCCAACATCGAGACAAGTCAAATTCAAAAATCGGCCTACTATCAGGTGCGGTACCAGTGGCTCGAGCACCATGCCGATTAGCCCCATCAATAGTGCAAGAATCGTCCAACCAACTGTTGGAGCTCTTAGATAAAAGGTTTATCAAACCGAGTTCCTCGCTTTGGAGGAGCTCCAGTTTTGTTCATAAAGGAGAAGGATGGAACTTTCGGGACGTGCATCAATTACCGAGAGTTAAATAAGCTAAAAGAACCAATACGAACTTCCAAGGATCGATGTCTTGTTTGACAAACTCCAAGCATTTAGCTTCTATTCGAAGATCGACCTAAGGTCTGGTTATCATCAGATTAGAGTTCGCAGGAAAGGTATTCCAAAGACAGCTTTCAGATTACGTTTCAGTCATCGTAAGTTCCTATTAATGACATTTGGATTAACCAGTGCCCACGACAGTACTCATGGACCTCATCGGGTGTGCAAACCTTATCTAGGCAAATTCGTGATTGTATTCATGAATGACTTTTAATCTACTCACAAAACAAGGAGGATCACGAGCAAACATTTAAGACTAATTCTAGAGTTGTTGAAGAAGGAACAACTATAAGCCAAGCTTTCTAAGTTTGACTAAGATAGGTGAAATTTCTCGATCACGTGATCAATAGTAAAAGGATCCAAGTCGACCCCGCAAAGATCGAGGCTATCAAGAATTGGTCAACTCTTAGAACCCCCATAGAGATACGACAGTCCTTAAGACTTGCCACTTATTATAGGCAATTATCACAAATTTCTCAAAGATCACCGGAGCTCTAACAGAACTAACCCGAAAAAACATTAAGTATGATTGGGGCGAGAATCAGGAGACATCGTATCAATTATTAAAGCACAAACTGCGCAGTGCGCTTATTTTATCCAAGAGAAGCAAGAAATTTGTAGATTACTGTGACGCTTCACACAATGGGTTGAGATAGAAAGATAGGGTCATAGCTTATGCTTTATGAAAACTTAAGGTTCAGTAGGTGATTTACACAACGCATGATCTGGATCTTGAAGCAGTAGTCTTTATCCTTGGAGACATTAGTTGTACGGTATGAAGTGTATTGTATTCACAGACCATAAGAGCCTCCAACACATCTTGAACCAGAAAGAGTTGAATACGAAGTAGTACCGTTGGATGGAACTAATAAGTAATTGCAACCGTGAAAATTCGTTATCACCTAAGGAAAACTAATGAGCTAAGCCGTTAAGAGTACAAGTGGATAAATAGTTAAGGATAATGGCTAGTAAAAATCGATATTTCATGAATAGAATCTGATTACTCTGTTTGGTGGAATAAGAAAGCTGACTATGGATGAAGGACACAAATTAAGATATGTCGTTCACCCCGGATCCGATAAAATGTATCATGACCTTAAGGAGCTGTACGGGTGGCCTAACATGAAGGATGACATTGCCACATATGTCAACAAATTCCTAACATGCTCCAAAGTTAAGACAAACATAAGCAAACCATTTGAGTATTAGTTGACTGCCTAACAAAATCCGCACATTCCTACCAATCAAGGAGAACAACAGAATGAATAAGCTAGTCCAAACGTACCTCAAGGAAGTCGTCCACGGAGTGCCTATTTAAATCATTTCGGATACGAATAGTAGATTTACATCTAGACTTTTGGCAATTATTACTGCAAGCTTTGGATACAAACTTGGACATGAGTACCACATATCACCCTCAGACCAATGGTCAGAATAATAAAACGATCCAAACCCTAGAACACACATTAAGAGCCTATGTAATGGATACTCAATTACCTTAGTGGAATTATCATACTACAATAGCTATCACTCGAGTATTAAAGCTGCCCCGTTTGAGGCCCTCTACGAGCAAAAGTGTCGATTGCCGATTTGTTGGGAAGAAGTAGGAGACAACCAAATCACTGGCCCTAAGATCATTCACGAAACTACCGAAAAGATAGTACAGATGCGGAACTGACTAAAACTTGCCTGTGATGGTAAGAAAGTTATGCAGATGAAAATAGAAAATCCCTTGAGTTCTAATTAGGAGAACAGGTACTGATGAAAGTCTTGCCATGGAAGGTCGTGTTACGATTTGGGAAACAAGGATAATTAAACCCTCGATACATTGGCAATACAAAGTCTTAAAGGGAATTGGACTCGTAGCTTATCGTTTAGAGTTACCACCAGAGCTTAGCAACAAGCACAATACCTTCCATGTATCGAATAAGAAGAAGTGTTTGTTAGAGGAGACACTTGTTACCTCTTGGGAGAGATCCAACTAACTGATAAACTTCGCTTCATCAAAGAGACAGTTGAAATCATGGACCGAGAATTCAAGAAACTAAAGCACAGTCGGATCCCGATAATAAAAGTCAGATGGAACTCTAAGCGAGGTCCTGAGTTTATGTGGGAACGCGAAGATCAGTTCCGCAAAGCCTATTCGATGGAACTTATAAAGGATTATGATTGTGAGATCCTTTATCATCTGGGTAAGGCTAACGTTTCAGAAAGCCTATTAAAAAGACTGCTGCTACATGATGACGTCTACGATGTTAACTTCCATGATCATTAACGATGTAAAAGCTGCTCAAGTTGAAGCTTTAAAAGAGGAAAACATTGATGCTGAGGATATACGAGTGTAGAAAAGATTATGGAGACTAGCGAATCCGGCTTGAAAGGTGTATATTGGATAATCTGGGTGCCGAAGTTTGGGGGCATGAGAATAGCAATCATTAAAGAAGCACATCAGTCCAAATATTCTGTACATCTCGGGAGCACAAAGATGTACAACAAATTGAAAGCAGACTTTTGGTGGCCTGGATTGATGAAAGACATTGGCTAGTATGTTGAAAGGTGCAGGACTTGCCGGCTGGTGAAAGCCGAACATCAACAACCATATAGCAGTCTGCAACCACTTCCCATTCCGGAATGGAAGTGAGAACACATAACGATAGATTTTGTCACCAAATTGCCAAAGACTAGGAGCCATCACGATGCTGTTTGGGTAATTGGGGATAGATTGACTAAGTCGGCACACTTTATACCGATAAGAGAAAGTCATTCGTAATGAGCGAGATTATTTCTAGACATAGAGTCCTGAAGTCTATTGTGTCATATCGAGATAGTCGCTTTACCTCCAACTTCTGGTCGGCTTTGCAAGAAGGATCGGGTACGAGAATCGATATGAGTACGGCCTACCGTCCACAAACTGATGGCCAAAGTGAAATGACCATCCTTACACTGGAAGATATGATGCGGTTATGTATTCTGGATTTGGGCGGTAACTGGGACGAACATTTACCGTTAATAGCGTTTTCATACAACAATAGTTACCATGCAACAATAAAGAAGGTGCTGTTTGAGGCATTGTATGGAAGAAGATGTAGGAATCCTACATGTTGGAGGGAAACAGGAGAAACTCCGTGTAACATCCGGCACTAAACCAGTTTAGCAACAATGACCTAATCTGTATTTAATAGCCAATTATAGCCTAATCAGTGGTCATTAGAAATTAATCAAGTGATTAACAAGGTTTATTAGGAAATTCAACTCAATTAGAATCAAATTCATCGGTGCGATGAATCGGGAAATCAATTAATCCGATCGATTTACGATATGAGGGATTAATTCAACTAAGTACAAAATTAAATTATGATTAGTGACACTAATCAAACACTAATACAATTACTTAACATTAATTATGCAAGACTAAAACAATTCATTAAAACATTGCATCCATAAGTATTTATGAAATTACAAGAAAAGGGAAATACAAGAATACATTTTTAAATACTTTTATACAAAAAAAATGAAAATACATGTATTATACATGTATGGCCAGCCATAGACATGTGCCAATTAGGGGTTGACTTCAATTTTTTTAATATTACTTTAAACACAATCATTTTGTTAAAAAGTGCACACAACCTCCTACTTTCCATCCCTTTCATCATTTGAAAGACCAAACACTTTGCCTATAAATAAGGCCTCATTTCTCACTTCTTTTCCACACTTCAAACATCAAAAATCTCTCCTTTTCTGCTCTAAAAACCGGATCTATACACACACACATCAAAAATCTTTTCATTCAAGTGTTCTTCAAGAAATTCAAGTGTTTTTGGTGCATATCTTGCAAGGATTTCAACTTCTACTCAAAATCATATTCTAAATACATTGTTCAAAGTAAGTAAATACTAACTTATTTCATCTTATATTTATGTTTCATAAAAACTCAAGTTTATGGGTTTCTAGTTTTTATTTTTAAGTTGTTTCTTTAAATGTGTTTATGAATATATGAACACATCATAAAAATGTTAATATTATGAAAACAAGTGATATATATGTGTTTCATAACTTTTATAACTTTTATACAAGTAGTCTTTGAATAAACAACAAGAATCACAAGCTATTTCAAGTTTATAAACTACATATTTTCGGCAGAAAATTTACATCGACTTTGAAAAATCATAACTAATTCATAACTTATCGAAATGAGTTGATTCTTTTCTCAAAAGTTAGATCTATGTCTTAACTATAGATCTGGAAGTTTTCATAATTTATTTTGGAGTTTAAGACCTCCAAAAATTATTTGGGAAACCGAAAGTTTGACAGCTCAAAAATGGCCAACATAGGGTTTTTAACGAGCTTTTAAACCAACCTAAACATCTCGAAAAATGGCCGTTCTTAATTCTAAAAATCATTTGTATATAGTAGTTTAATGTCCTATAAAACCAAAGTCTAAAACATTTTGGAGCTTGGTCAAAAACAGCCTCAAAGTAGGCCGAAAAACCTTCGAAAAAGCTGGAAAATTTTATATATATATACTTGACGTTTTAAGCGGGTTTTATTTATGAACTTGTAATGTTGGGTGATTTAAGACATAAAAATCTATAAATATATATATTATCATATATTAGAGATATTAAGTCCCTATTATCATTTAAGACTCGATCAATCTCGCTCGGTGCATCATCCATCCATTTACGCTAAAAAGTACTTTTCGCTCGTTTTTGCCATCACAAGTTCGGTGAGTCTTCATAGCCCCTATTTTCACTATCTATTGGGGTGGAAATACATGCACTATTTTTATGGACATCGAAACTATTTATTTCTTATATGTATTACACATGTGGATCCATCAGCCTTCAAATCATGAACCGTTAATTGCATTTATTTGCAAGCGCGAATATATTGTGGATAGATCTATTGGGAGTCATGTCCCCCATTCGGGTTAGTTCGGGTCGGCTAACAGCGAGTGCATATATATTCAACACACGGTATTACAGTTGGGGATACGGCACAGGGCAAACTCATTTTAATTAAGCTTCGGTTGCATGATGGTTTATGTAATACATACACGGAATTTATGATTTTATAAATTCAACTCATCGGATAATGTCCATACAACTGGTCTTTTCGCGTAAACCTATGAGCTCACCAACAATTTTTGTTGACGTATTTTAGCGTGTATTTCAGGAAATTAAGGCAAGTATGCCTTCGGACGTATTTTCTTTCAAGCATCCGCATCCATGGAGTCGCATGCATATTCAAATTAACGGAGATTTAGCTGCATTATTTTGGATATTTTAATTATGTAATTAAATCTCTGTATTTTGCGAACTCCTTTACTCATATCAGACTATATAAAACATTGCTATGCTTTAAAGCTTTAACGATGTATTTTAAAAACGTCCATATAGTGGTCGTTCGTTATGATTTTGGTTATGCTTCCGCGACGTCACGTTTCGTTGCCAACCGGGGTAACGGGGTGTGACACTCCGATTACTGAGGAAAAGAGTTCCTTGAAGTCAGAACTATCTGTCTTTACAAATCGATGAGAGTCTTTTGTAACATCCTCAGAATTAAATTATTGTAGTTGAGGATTAATTAGTATAAGATTCGAATTTAATGAAATTAAGTTGGATTATGTATGATAAATATGAATTTGAAAGTGTTGTGATGGATTATTGTGGTTTGATAAATTTCATTTCATATATTTAAAATTGATAATAATGAGGAGAACTCCTCATTGTTGTTTTTTGAGCAAGCATAACAATGAGAAACCGACGTGGATGCTTAAAAAGGTTAAAATGAGAATATATAAAGTTGAGGGGTTTAATGTGTAATTAAGAGAAAATAACAATTAAAAAGAGGAGAAGGCCATTCATTTTGCCATCTCTCTCTCTCTAAAACTCTCAAGCGCTCTCTCTCTAAAAGTACGGTTCTCATCTTCAACAAATCAAGAAAATGAAAAAACTTGGAACCAAGTGCTGAAAGTTTAGATTAAAGCTGTTAAGGAGGAACTATAACCATTACAAACAGCAATTTGCGGTAAGAATCCATTAAATTCACGGATTTCTGGGTTTTATATTAGGTTTTTATGATAAACCGAATCATAGATTTCGGTTGTAAATGTTTTCGCATGTATTAAATTCTTGTGGATATGTTCAAAGTAATATCAAATTTCAGCTTCTGATTCAACCTTTAAGTACGAATTTGATAATTTAGTAGGTGTTTTAGTGTGTGTGTTCGACGAGATGAATAAAGTGGCCAAAAAGGGGACTGAATTGGTACGAAACATGCTATAATTGATGTTAAAAGTGTTAAAAAGGAGTATATTTTAAGATGGTATTAATTGTTTCAGTTAATGGATAAGTGTAAAAATGATCATATTAAATCTGGAAAATAGTAAAAATGATTATGTACAAAATTCGGGTCTGATGAACACAACTCTGATCCATCCGAGTTTCGGATCTGATGAACTTCGGATAGAACCCAAGGAATTTTTCAAGGCAAAGATACAAATTACGGATCTGTGGGCATCCGAGTGTCAGATCAGTATAACATCCGAATTTCGGATGGATGGAACAAAGTAAAAGTTTCCAAGGATGGAATCTCGGATTATGCGAATTTCGGATAGAAATTCGTGTGAGATCCGAATTCGGTTGGAATCCGAATTTCGGGTCAAAATTTTAAAACTTATAAAATTTAGTTTTTAAGAATTAAACAGATATTGACATTGATGTTCTATTACAGTAACTTAAGAGGTCCATTGTGGTGTTGTTTATCACACAGTGGGGTACTTTGTGAATTCTGGTTGAAAGCCCGAAGAGAAATAATAATAATAACTGAGGCTACATAACGTACCCACTGTGATTACTTAGGATTGTACATGTCTACTTTTATTTATTGTTAGCAGTTGTTCATTGAGGCATGTTGATTCATTTCATTTGGCATTCTACTAACTGGCGTTTACGTTGATGCATATTGGTGCTTGTTGCATGTCCGTATCCTTTGTTGTGCATCATCTGTTTGGCTTGCGAGCCATAATTGGAAAATAGATGCTACCGTGGCTATATAACCTAGAGCTGATCCCTCCGAGGTCCTGATGGGCAGGTGTAGCGTCCCCGATGGTAATTATAGCCTCAATTGAATGTGTGGTTCCGTGTAATGGCACGATGGAGTTGCGGCTCGTTTCTATACTTCGTGTACGAAGAGAGTATACGACATGTGTCACCGGTGTTACTCTTGTGTGCTGCATAAATATCTGTAGAATGTATAATATCTATTCTCACTAAGCTTTGCTTACTCCGTAGTTGCTCACATTTTTAGAGGAAAAGGAAAATCCGCTGTAGGACCTTCTAGTTAGGTCAACTTTTGAAGTCTTGGAAGATCATCTACTACTCAATCGATTGTTGAAATATGGGTCTAACGTTGTAATGTTTGGGATGTTGTAATAATTTATTGATTATGTAGACTTAGACTGGAACCTTGTAGCACCGTAGGGTGTTTAACACTTGTTTAATTATGTATTTTAATAATTCCCGTATTGTACTAAGTATTCAGATCATTATTATTTATTAATGTGTGATGAATCCTGGGGGTTATGATTGTGCTTATTGTGGCAAGGGTGTCACATCTTTAAACGTGGACAATTTTGAGAACGAGAGAAAGTTTAAACTGATTGAAAAAGAAAGAAAAAGTTTGTACACACGGATCAAAACGTTTGATGATGAATTTCTAAAACAGGGTCAGACTAAACAAACTATTCATTTGAATCAACCAAAAGAAACTAGGTTTTATCATTCCAAGGAAGGAATCGATAATAAAAATCCTATGTTTTTGAAAAAGACTCAATCGGTTCTACCAATGTTATATGATAGAAGGTACATGGGATGCGGGTATCATGCCTTCTTTCATCACTCATCGGAAGAAGTCTTGACCAAAGAGGAGGAGAAAAGAAATCAAAATGAAAAAATGGAAATTTTTTTTACATATGAAAAGTTAAATGACAGTTATCCTTACAGAGTTCCCACTCTTGAGGACGATTTCTTCGTTAGTGTTGGGTGTTTACTTTTGTGTTTATGAAATGTAAGATTTGGGTGCTTATTCTAATTTGTCTATTCTTGTAATGATATAAATAGGTTAGGCGGCTGTTAATAGAAGAAAGTTCATAGATTTCCGTGCAAGAAAGTCAAATAGAAAAAGGAGAGAAACCGCCATTGTTGTTACCCATCATGTAATCGCATTTCATTCTCTAAATGAAATCATTCCATCAGGTTTGATTTTAATTGTGTTTCCATTGTATTGATCTTAATTGCATATTGATTTTGATATAACAATTGGTATAAAAGCCTAATATGGTAAATTTTTGAGTGATTTTGAATCTGAATTTTGAATAGCTCGAAGTGTTCTTTTCGAAAGTTCTCAGAATCTGAAAAATCCCTTTGGGTTTTTGATTCAGTGGTTGTTTAATTTTGAATTTTGCATCGAGTTTAGAGTTTCAAAGCACGAATCCATTGAAATCAATCTCAAATCTCATCTCCAAACATACAAAATTTAATTGTAGTTTTTTTTTTTTTGATTTTTTCAAAAAAGTTTTTGTTTTTACTATTTTTGATTGATTTTCGGTTTTAATCTGAAATTAGCCAAAATCACTTCACAAAAAGTATTTTTGGGTTGAAAACGAATCTACGCTGCTATTTCGGGCTCAATTCGTGAAGTTTTTTTAACAAAAAATTGTAGATCTACACTTGGTTTTGTTCATAACTGTTAAATCTCGGACATATCATAAATTGTAGTGTTATTTGAGATTTACAAAGCATCGTCTGAGTTCTATAACACTTTATTCGAGTTTTATATTTCTTCATCCGAGTTTTATAAGGTTTCAACCGAGTTTATTCCATATTCAACCGAGTTTAATCAACCTTCTTTCGAGTTTGATAAAGTGTCTTCCGAATTTGATTATACTTCATTCGAGGTTTATCAAAGAGTATTTCGAGTTTCATCTCACTCTTTTCGAGTTTCAACACTTCACATATGAGTTTAGTTATTCATACTCCAAGTTTCATCAAGTGACATTCGAGTTTGGTGAAAGAGTATTCCGAGTTTCATCTCACTTGTTTCAAGTTTTCCTAAGGGTACATCGAGTTTTTCTATACTTCCTGCGAGTTTTATGATACACAATTTGAGTTTCATCCAGTTTCAATCAAGATTCACTAAATTCACTTCACCAAATCACTCAGTATTCCATAAAAGATCTTGGAATATCAAAATCCGCAATTCAAAATGTCTAAGGTCGCTCTTGCTATGGGAACAGAGACCAAACCTTCTATTCTACAATTCAGTGGAGAGAAAGGTTTCTTGAATTCATAAGTTTTCAAGTTTTGCCTGATGAAATGCTGAAATCGCTGACTGACGGTCCTGCAAGGTTCTATATTACCATTCCTGCTGTTCCTATTGGTAATCCTCCAGTTCCAGAGAGGACTGGGGAAGTTACAAATGCCAATTTGTCTGAGGCATAAAAGAGAAGGAAACTTGGTGACAAGACAGCCCGAAAGTTCTTGCTACTATACATTCCAAATCCATCTGGAAGAGGCTTGTAAACTGATGAGAGAACCTGACAAATCTGCCACGAATAGAGCTAGGAACAGTTTGATGACGTTTGAGAACTTTAGAGCTAGAGAAAGGGAACTGCTGGAAAGTACATACTTCAAATTTTTGACAATCTCGTCAGTGAAATGAGAAGGAATGGGGTAACAAAGTAAAACTTGGACATCAATGTCAAGTTTTTGAATATCCTCAACACTAAATGGGATATATATACTATGATTATCCAACAGACCAAGGATATTGATGATATGGGCATTCACATGGTCTTTGAAAATCTGAACAACTATCAGGAGGTTGTTCTAAGGAAAGTTTCAGGGAAGAAACAAGCAGAGAAAGCAACTGTGGATCCATTGGCTCTCCAAGCCGATAAGTACAAGTACAAATCAAAGAAGGAGTAATTACTGGTGGTAAGCCATTCATTGGAATATGAGTCATCTGACTCTTCAGCGATATCGAAGAGATGAAAGAGCAGATGGCCCTACTATCAAAAGCATTCCAGAAGAAGTTTTATCGCAAGCCGACAAACAAGCTGCATTATATAACTAGGTCTCGCAAATATGAAAAGCGCGAGAAGTATGAAAAGACCGGAGAGAGTAGTGGGAAGAAGTATGAGAAATATAATCAGCCAGAGAAGACTGTCCAGAAGGATGAGGAACCGAAATGCTATAACTGTGGCAAGCCAGGCCACTCTGCCCAGGAGTGCCGAAAGCCTGTAGTTAAGAATTCTGAATACTACACCCGTAAGGATTTGTTAACTAAAGAAAGGTAGTCGGGAAGGCCCTCATGGCAGAAGATGCTCACTGGCTTCAACTCTCCGATGACAGCGACATTCTGGATGAGGATGCACATATCTGCTTCAAGTCAGAAACCTTTCAAAATATATTAGACTTCGAACAAAGCGAGTTCGCGATGATTGCTGAAGACGAAGTCTGGGTCGGGCTGACAGATGAAGAAGAAGAAACGGAAAATAAAAATGATACAGATTCAGAGACTGAACTGAGAGAAGATGTAACACTGATGACTACAGGAGGAGAAGAATACAGTAAAGCTGAAGAGGATGATGGAGTTGATTCGAATACTTCAGAATAGTCTAAGACACCTGAGGTACACTCTAATCCTGACTCAAATAATGATAACTCCTGTGAGCTTGAAAATAAGTTAGTTCAAATGGCTTACATGCTTAAACGTTTTGAAAAGTCATTGAAAGCCTAGAAAAAGAATGTCCATTCTTTGGAAACAAATTGAGACTTGAGCATTCGTTAGTGTTAAAAATTTTCGAAAGATAAGGCATTCGTTTTACAATCTGTTTCAGTTATGGAAGAAAAATTCAATAATCTTCAACTTGAAAATAGAAAACTGAGTAGCACTATTGTTGACATAACTGAGAAACTTAATTTAGCTGAATTAGAATCTGCTAATTGTTCTGTAAAATATAATTCAATCTATGCAGAAAGAACTAAGCTTTACGAGAAAATAGAAACCTTAGAAGATAAATTCTTAAAAGGAGGTCAAACAGATCAAACAACTCACTTAAATCAACCAAAGGACACTGATTTTTATAATTCAAAAGCTGGTATTGGTTGTGACAATCCTAAGTATCTTACAAAAGCATTTTTATGTTCTCCAATATTATATGATACAAGATACATGAATTTAAGGTTGAAAATGGTATTCCTAAAGGCTTCTAAGGAAGTGGAATCAACAGAAGATCTGAAAAGCTTGAACGAGGACAAAATGCAACTAGATTTGGATTATAACCGTCTTAATGATAGTTATAAAGATCTACAAAAAACAGAAGAGTTCATTCAGACGTATTCTGATAAAGATCAATCTGATAATACAATTCTTCCTCAAAAGCCATACATTCCTAATTCAGTTCTTGAGAAGATAAACTCTGATCTTGAATTAAAAATCAAAACTTTTGAGGAAGAACATGTAAAGCTCCAAGCTGTAATTCAAGATTTAGAATTAAAACTTGCAAAACAGTCTTGACTCAAATCTTAACCTATTCAGAATACTTCTGCTATTGCAGAAACCGTTAACTCAGAAGAAGAATTTGATCTGTTCATGAACTCTAAGGTTCGTCCTTCTAATGAACTTTTTGTCAAGTTTGATAAATGTGTTAAACCTCTTAACGCAAACGGGAGTGTTAAAACTAAGGGAATAGTTGGTATCTTGATACAAGTACCTACAACTCCCAAAGTTGTATCAGTTTCATCACCTGTTTGTGTGACACCCTTGCCACAACAACCACCATGTACAAAGCACCCAGGATTAATCACCATCATATAATAACATAATGATCTGATAACCTAGTTTAAGTGCGGAAGCATTAAAACACATAATTAAAGTAGTGCAACAGTGTCAAACATCCTACGGTGCTACAAGGTACCAAATCTAAGTCTACACACCCAATTAAATTATTACAACATCCATAATATATCACAACATTGTCTCAAAACATAATTACCGATTAAGTAGTATCAAATCTTCAAAAAAGACCTAACTAGAAGGTCCAGCTGCAGATTTTCCCTTTCCTGTAAAAATGAAGCAACTGACAGGTAAGCGAATGCTTAGTGAATACAAAGATTACGCATTTTATAAATTTTTATGAAGCCCCCAGGGTAACACCGATGACAAACATCGTATACCCTCTTCGTACACCAAGTACGGAACCAGAGCCGCAGCCCCTTCGAGCCCAAAGCTCGGCATTAAAAATACCATCTGAGACAAACGTACGATCGGGGATGACATACTGCCTACCAGAACCTCGGAGGGATCAGCTCCAGGTCATATAGCGCAGTAACATCAGAGTAATCGATGCGGCCCACCGGTCCATCACTAGATGCACAACAATCGAAAGGACATGCAACAAGTATGAATGTGCATCTAAATCTACGCAAGTTAGTAGAATTCCAAACAATAAATGAAGCAACAGGTCTCAGCAGGCAAAGCTAACATAAAACAGATATAAACATCCGAAATCTAATGTACTCACAGTGGGTGCGTAAATAAACTTTAACCAATATTATTTCTCCTCGGAATTTCAACCGGATCCTCAATGTACCCCACTGTGGGTTAAACAACACCACAAGGGACCTGTCACATTTTCATATGATAAACATATTATCATTACATGGTCTTTAACAAATTAGCATTAGTTCGTGCAAATAAAAGTATTACAACATTCAGAACCGACATCCGAATCTCACGTTTAAATCACATCATTTGATGAGTTCTTATTCCCAATTAACTCTCCTTTATTTGCCTTACTATATTACAAAAGATATCCCAAAAGTGTGATTATTAGTCCATAAATTCGGTTCCTTTAAGCCCATTCGAATTTACCCAATAATTGATAAGAACTCGCCGAGTTCCTTTTCAAACTTCAGTCCCTTGATTAAACTCGAACCCCATTCGAATTTAGGGGCTAAACTCGAAGCCCATTCGAATTTAGGGGCTAAACTCGAACCCCATTCGAATTTAGGGGTTAAATTCGAACCTATTTCGAATTTAGGGGCTAAATTCGAACCATATGTTGTTAAATTCGAATATATACTCGAATTTAGCTCAAAAATCGAGTTTGTTCTTGCATTTCGACTTTGTTCTTGCATTCTCGAATTTGTTCATCTTTACAGCCTTAAAACATGCATTTCTAAGCCTAAAATCACGGATATGTCATGTATTAAGCCTAGTTTCAATTCTATTATACATACTCTATCATATTCTAGTTAAAACTCAAGCAAAATCAGCTTTATTCATGCAAGAAATGACAAATTCGAATTTCATGTCTTCAAAACCGAAATATATAAACTTAAAAGGGTCGATTCTTACCTCAATTCGTACGAAATCAAGAATCCAACCGTAGATTGTTGTAGTACTTCTCAAGATCTTTCCGATGACGTATAAATCTCGATAATCGGCCGGTCGGTTTGAGAATTAATCTAGAGAGAAGTAGAGAGAGTTTCTAGAGAGAGAGTGTAGAGAGAGAGTGAAGAGTGTAAAAATGAAGGGCTTTTAGCCTTTTTATTCCCATCTTTCCCATTTTGCACATTTCACCCCTCAACTTAACCGGTTCCATAAAATACTGATTTATTTTTAGTTTTATCATTACTAACTTTTATAATTCATAATATTCCTTAATAATAATTCAGAGTTCAAATTTTCTTAAAATAACAACAAACTTTTAATTATCCCAAATACTTAATCATTGCTCATATTTCAACTTAGTTATAAATTATTCACTTAAATAGATCCGAATTACAGCAATTGAATTCGAGGATTATACAACATCGGCTCCACCACGCTCTAACTTCGTCCTCGAAGTTACTTGACTTCAAACAGCTGCGGATATTTCCTTAACATGTCAGCTTTCGTTTCCCATGTATGATTGGCTCCCTTATGATGCTTCCAACGTACAAGCACCATTTCGATCTCTTTGCTTTTCAATTTCTTCACATCAGCCCAATCCTCATTCTCAGTAGTAAAGGATTTCCTAAGGTTCCCTACATGGAACACCGGGTGTATGCCCGACATTTCTTCAGGCAACTCTAATCGATAAGACTGATTTCCAACTTTTTCAACAATCCTGAATGGTCCGATGAATCTCGGAGCCAACTTTCCTCTCTTCACGAAACGAGTAACACCTCTCATAGGTGATACTTTCAGATACACCCAAGCCTTTACCTCAAAGTTGATCGGTTTGTGCCTCCTATCGTAGTAACTTTTCTGACGATCCTGGGCCGCCTTCATGTTCTGCCTGATCAATTGTATCTTCTCACTTGTTTCTTGAAGCAATGCCGGCCCAGCAATCGGCGTTTCTCCTGTTTCTCTCCAACAAGTAGGGGTCCTGCACCTTCTCCCATACAATGCTTCAAATGGCGCCTTCTTTATTGTTGCGTGATAGCTGTTGTTATACGAAAACTCTATCAGTGGCAGATGATCGTCCCAATTGCCACCAAGATCCAGTACACATGATCTCATCATATCCTCCAGGGTGAGGATTGTTCGTTCACTTTGGCCATCGGTTTGCGGACGATAGGCCGTACTCATAGCGATCCTTGTTCCCAACCCTTCTTGCAGTGCTGACCAGAAATTTGAAGTAAAACGGCTATCCCGATCCGATACAATGGATTTAGGTACTCCATGCCTAGAAACGATCTCGTCCATATAAATTTTAGCCAACTTTTCTAATGAATCACTTTCTCTTATCGGAATAAAATGTGCGGACTTAGTCAACCTGTCAACTATCACCCAAATAGCATCATGTTGTCGCCTAGTCTTCGGCAACTTCGTGACAAAGTCCATTGTGATATGCTACCACTTCCATTCCGGAATGGGAAGCGGTTGCAGACAGCCATACGGTTGCTGATGTTCGGCTTTCACAAGCCGGCAAATCCTGCATCTCTCCACGTACTGGCCTATATCTTTCTTCAATCCGGGCCACCAAAAGTTTGCTTTCAAGTCATTGTACATCTTTGTACTTCCAGGATGTACAGAAAACTTAGACTGATGTGCTTCTTCAATGATCACACTTCTCATTCCACCAAATTTCGGCACCCATATCCTTCCATAAATTCCTTTCAAACCCGATTCACTAGTTTCCATATTCTTAAGTTGTATCCTAATATCCTCAGCACCAACAATTTCTTCCTTCAAAGCTTCCTCCTGAGCGGCTTTTACATCGTCAATAATAGTGGAGGTTAACATCATGGACGTTAGCATATAACAACAATCCTTAGAATATGCTTTGCGGCTCAAAGCATCGGCTACTACGTTAGCCTTTCTCGGGTGATAAAGGATTTCGCAATCATAATCCTTTATTAATTCCATCGATTGTCTCTGCCTCATATTGAGTTCTTTCTGACTAAAGATGTACTTTAAACTCTTATGGTCCGTGTAGAGTTGACACTTAGTCCCATACAGATAGTGTCTCCATAACTTCAAAGCAAATGTAACTGCGGTCAAGTCCAAATCACGAGTCGAATAATTCTTCTCATGTTGCTTTAACTGTGTCGAAGCATATGCTATAACCTTTCCACGCTGCATCAGTACAGCGCCTAATCCCAATCTCGAAGCGTCCGTGTATACTAAAAAGTCCTCATTACCCTCCGGTAGAGCAAGTATTGGAGCTTCACTTAGCGTCTTCTTCAAGATATCGAATGCTTCTTGTTGTACGGATTCCCAAACAAAAGGTGCATTCTTCTTTGTCAATGCAGTTAAAAGAACTGCAATCTTTGAAAAGTCCTTTATAAATTATTCACTTAAATAGATCCGAATTACAGCAATTGAATTCGAGGATGTTACAGTTTGCAATGCAAGGAAAAGGCAAAAGTGACATTTGCTCCTTCATCATTTGAAAAAGGCGAATCATCATCTTCAAAGGTTACAAAAGCAAAGAGTTTAGGTTCTTCTCCTGGTAAGAAAATTTTGCAGAATAATGCTTATTCCTTTTCGACTAATTTTCGTTATTCATGAATGTCAGATAATCTTGTGAAAAGATCATCAAAGCAAGTTTGGAGATAGAAGCAGATTACAAAGAAAAAGGACAGTTTTCGAAAAGAGTGGACGATAAGAGATAGTAGTACTACAGATAGAAATAGTTCCTTAGGAAAAATGTCTGTAATAACTTAGCTACGAAAAACTGTCTTAAATACTCTGGTGATGTTTTGATGTCATTAAACTCTGTTGATTGTTATGGTTTGGATGCAAAATCGTTTCCAAGTGTAATGTGCATGTGTGGGTAGAAAAGAACAAGGTTCCCAAGTCTAGACAGAAAAGAGTTACAAGAAATCATTTCACAAATTAGTTCATAACAGAACTGTTCAAAAGTGAGTGGGTTCCTAAAGTTAAGAATGTTGATGTTTCTGTACCTAACATTGCACCACATGATTTATCTAACTCCAAAGGACTCAACTTTAATTGGGTACCTCACTATTTACTTCCACTTGTAGGTAAATCATGTGTGGTACCTTGATTCTGGATGTTCCAAGCATATGACTGAACAACGAGACACCCTTACGAATTTCGTAGGGAAATTCTGTGGGACGGTTAGGTTTGGCAATGATCAAATCTGTCCGATCAGAGGCTATGGAAGTTTGGAATATGTCAAGATCACAATTCAAAAAGTTTTTTATGTTGATGGTCTTGGTCATAATTCGTTTAACATTGGTCAGTTGTTCGATAAAGGGTTAGAGGTTAATTTCAAAGCAAACAGATGTAGTATAAGATCTGGGGAAGGAATGGAAATTCTTGCTGGAGCTAGAAAGACAAAATTGTACTCTATCAATTTGGCCAACCTAAATATGAGAAAAAATGTATGCTTACTGTCTAAGGCATCTACAAAGGAGTCATGGTTATGGCATCACCGTCTTTCCTAGTTGATCTTCAAAGATCTGAATAATCTTGCCATAGAAGGTTTAGTCAAAGGCCTTCCAACTCTCAAGTTTCAGAAAGAGCAATTGTGTGCGGCTTATGAGAAAAGGAAGACGGTGAGGGCTTTGCATAAATCGAAAGTTGAACACTCTTTAACTAAGCCTTTAGAGCTGCTTCACATGGATCTCTATGGGCCAATGAGAGTACAGAGTATAAACAAGAAAAAGTATGTTCTTGTAATCGTCGACGATTACTCAAGATACACGTGGGTGTTCTTTCTGCGATCTAAATCTGAAGTTACAGACATAATAATTGACTTACGGTGCAAAATCAAGTCAAGTTACAGCTGTCTGTCCAGACCATTAGATCTGATAATTGTACTGATTTTAAGAACAAGTCCTTAGAGACCTTTCTTAATTCTTTAGGAATAACCCATCAATTCTCCGCTACTCGTACCCCTCAACAAAATGGTGTAGTTGAACAACAAAACCGCACTCTTGTTGAATCTGCAAGAACGATGCTAACTTATTCTAATCTGTTGTTATTCCTCTGAGCTGAAGTTGTAGCAACTGCGTACTTTACCCAAAACAAATCCATAGTAAACAAACGCTTCGGAAAGACGCCATACAAATTGATTAATAAAACAATTCCTAACGTTAAATTTTTCCATGTCTCTGGTTGCAGATGTTTCACTCTAAATGATATAAACAATTTGGGGAAATTCAACCAGAAAGCAAATGAAGGAATCTTTATCAGCTACTCCAAGGAATCTGTGGCTTTCGGAGTATACAACAAACACACGAAGATTGTCAATGAGAGCATGAATGTCAAATTCGATGAAGGCATCGTAATGGCTCCTAGACATGGCAGTTCAGGACCCGATCCTTAAAAGAATACATCTTTAAGTTCATCTGAGCTTAACGATGAATCGAATTATCTAAATACTTTATTTGAGAATTTTTATGACAACTATTTTGATAAGACCAAAATTGATACACCTAATTTGGTTCCGGACAGGTTTACTGAAGATCCTGTTATCGTCTCAGATCATCCCCAACCAGCAATTTCTAGAAATTTTGTAGTTGTTTCCGTCTGATTGTATACCACAACCTACAACTTCAAAATCTCAAGCTATACCCTTGAATAACTGGATCCCTGAAACCCCTATACCAGTTGAGATTCCAACAACTTCAGAATCTCCTCCACATCAACCCTACCTCAATTTAGATCCTAATCAAGACCAACTTCAACCATATCCTCACACGCATAAATGGACAAGAGATCACCCTCCGGAAAACATTATAGGAGATCCCTTTGCGTCATTCAAACCCGAAGAGCTACATACAACGAGCGTCTCTTCTCAAATTTCTTGAGTAAGATCGAACCGAAAACAGTTAAAGAAGCTCTTCAGGACGTTGATTGGATTGTCACCATGCAAGAGGAACTAAATCAATTTGAACGGTTGAGAGTTTGGCATTTGGTGGAAAAACCAAAATATAAATCCATCATAGGCATGAAGTGGATCTTCAAAAACAAGAAGGATGAACATGGTGTGATCACCCGTAACAAAGCACGACTCATTGCCAAGTGATACAGTTAACAGGAGGGAATTGTCTATGATGAGACGTTTGCTCCAGTTGCCAGAATCAAAGTGATATAGATGTTTTTAGCCTTTGCAGCTCATAAAACTTCACGGTATATCAAATGGACTTAAGACCACGTTTTTGAATGGGGAAATAAAAAATGAAGTATATACATATCAGCCCGAAAGATTTATAGATCATTCGAAGCCTGATCATGTATATATTTTAGATAAATCATTGTGCGGTCTTAAACAAGCACTACTAGCATGGTATGATGCATTATCACTCTATCTCATAAAATGTGGTTTCAACAAAGGTGTAGTTGACACAACCCTATTCATAAATTGTCAAGGTCCAGATTTCATGGTAATACAAATATATGTAGATGACATAATATTTGGGTCTACAAATCCCGAATTTTGTATAAAGTTCACGTTTCTAATGTCCCAAAAGTTTGAAATGAGCATGATGGGTGAAACAAATTTTTTATTGGGATTACAAGTTAAACAACTGAGGTTATGGAATTTTCATCAATTAGTCCAATTACATTCAAGACATGTTGAAAAAGTTCAACATGGTCAATAGTACTCCAATGAAAACACCCATCGCTCCTGATTCGAAATTGAAACTCGACGAGGACATTTCAAGGAAACATGTGGATGTTACTCATTATCGAGGAATAATTGGTTTGTTAATGTACTTAACCACGAGTAGACCTGATATTATGTTTGCTACATGTGTTTGTGCAAGATACCAGACAAATCCTAAAGAATCTCAATTGGCTGCTTCCAAAAGGTTTCTGAGATATCTGAAGGGTACACCTAATCTAGGTTTGTGGGTATCCTAGGGAATCAACTTTTATGTTGACTGTATTTTCTGATGTTGATCATGTAGGTGACAGAATGGATAGAAAAAGCACATCAGAAGCAGTTCAATTTCTTGGTGATAAACCCGTTTGTTGGTCATCCAAGAAACAACATTGTGTTTCACTGTCAACAGTCGAAGCAGAATACGTAGCTGTATTTTCGTGTTACTCTCAAGTGTTGTGGATGAAGAGCCAACTACGTGACTACGGGTTTACACCACAGAATATTCCTATCTACTGTGATTCTCAGAGCGGAATTGACAATGCATCTAATCCTGTGCAACACTAAGAAACAAAGCATATTGACATCCGGTATCATTTTGTTAAGGATCCTGTAGAAAATGGTTATGTTGAATTGTATTTTGTTCCTACTGAATATCAGTTAGCTGATTTGTTTACCAAAGCGTTAGATGAAATTTTTTTTAATTTTTTGTTATACAAACTAGGTATGCTGAATCGTTAGATTTAAACATTCAGTTGTTACAAAATATAATTTTCCTATTTTCAATTTACTTGATGTATTTTATGTTAATATCTTGTACTTTCGAAGTGCTGATTTTTCTGAGATTTAATTGAGTATGGATTGTCATGTGCAGGGAGAGCAAGCGGAAAAGTATATCTGCATAACTGTCTTAAAACAATTTATCTGATATTTTTTATGTGCTTAATTGCAAGTGAAGTGTTTTTTTTAAAAGGTGTTATCAATCTGAGGGGGTGCATATTTTTTTATTTTCTATTACTTTATTTCAATTTTTTTATTTTAGTTCATTTTAGTTCATTGCTTTTTACTTTTTTTAGTATGTGTGTCTGTTTTTATTTTGATTAATTTTGTGTGTGTTTCTTTTATTTGGGCTTAATTGTGTTGGCCTTAATGAAAAAGGAGAAATAGTGGAGTGGGCCGGTCACCAACCCAACCGAAAAGCTTAAATTTGAATTTCAACTTTCAATCTCACTTTTTCGAATATCGAACACTGTGCACTGCCATATCCCACATTCTCTCTGCTTTTTTCAGTTGAACAGCAACAAAAGATTTTCGTGATGGCTTCAAGTTCAATAGTTGCAAAATTGTAAGTTTTTTAGTGTTTTTTATCTTTTTTTTCGTGTTTCTTTGTGCGTAAAATGATACTGACAGTGTTTGTATGTGTGAATCGATATGTGCAACTTTGAAAATATTCTTATGTGCTTCAATGTTCAAATTGATTGTTTGTATGTGTGCACCATAGTGAACTAAACTTGGATTTCAAATTTCATGCTTTATAATGCATTATACAACTGTTAATTCGTGATTTAAGTTTCAGTTTTTTTTGAGTTTTTGAATGTCTGCAAATCTGATTTTTGAGGGTTATTGAGTTGTTTTTGGACCAAGTTCAGTAAGGGTTTTTGGTTTAAAATTGTATTTCGAACATGGTCATGCTAATTTTTAGGTTTAAAAATGTCTGGAAGTGATTTTTGATATCATCAGTTTGTTTAGGACTTAGAATACTTTAGAAGTTTCAAACTCGCACAAAGCTTCACCCGAGTTCGTCTTAGTTTCATTCTAGTTTTACAAAGCTTTATTTGAAGTTGCTAAGTGTTTGTTGAGTTTTATATAGTTTCTTTCAAGTTTTGCAAAGAATTATCCAAGTTTGATAGTGTTCAACCCGAGTTTGATGGTGTTTTACCTGAGTTTGATGGTGTTTTACCCGAGTTTGATGTACTTCATACGAGTTTGATGTGCTTCATACGAGTTTGATTGTCCTTTGTTCAAGTTCCATAAAGCTTCATTCAAGTTTAAAACCATATTATCCGAGTTGGTTTGAGAATCATCCGAGTTTCATATAGGATCATCCGACTTTGTTTGAGACTCATTCGACATTGATCCTGCATCATCCGAGTTTCATATATAATGGTCTGAGATTTACCTAATGTCATCCGAGATTGTTAGATCTAGAATTGTGATATTTTCAGGGTTCAAATTGTAATAAATGAAACTTAGTTTTGTGGCTATAATGTAAGGATTCAAAGTTTGATGTTAATGGGTTAAAAGACCAAAAAGGTCAACCCATGGGTTTGGATAGTATATGAATCCATATTTTGTTTATAAATAGATTACTTTCTCGGTTTTCAATGAAATTTTCAGCAGACCTTTGTACGTACGTGATTTGCAATATTAAAGTTCTCCTAACCCTTTGAATGTTCTTATTGTTCATACTATATTCATAATGTTCATGCTATGTTCTTCATGTTATTGATAATATTATTGAATATGTGTTGAATGTTGAATGAATGCTTCTTATATGGGAATTACAATTTGTATCAGAGCCTAAAGATTGGTTTTAAAGTGTTTACATCTTCTGATTTTTTAAAATTTGCATGATAAATTCTGGATTTTTTCTTAAAATTGTTAAAGTTCTTCGAGTTCTTCAAAGAACACCTCTGTTTGATCTTTGAAATCAAAATTTCTGAACTGTTTGTGGTTTAATCTCGTTTCATACTATATTCCTTCGGGTGAACATCATACTGTTTAATCATAAATTCGATAAAGAACGCACATTTGATTCAAAAATCAGACAGATTAGTCCTTAAGTTTTATTAAAATCGTTCATCAGGAACTGTTCTTCAAGGTTTCATCCGAGAGTTCCAACTCTCGGACATAACTGAGAATTGTTTTAACTGCTTAATTTTCTAAGTCCAGATTATAGCTCATGCTTTATCCGAGAGTTACAACTCTTAGATTATACTGATTGTTACTTGTCTCTGTGCTATTGCCTAAGTATTCACAACTTCATCCGCGAGTCACCACTCTCGGATCACAAGGCACACAGACATCACACCCAAAATTTTCTATGTTATTTAAGGGTATAACTCCATCCGCGAGTTACAACTTGCGGATCACAAGGCACACACAACATTCCAAAAATATTCTAAGTCATTAAATATTCAACTTCATCCGAGAGTTACAACTCTCGGATATAACTTCATCCGCAAGTTCCTCCATAACACTTAGAATATTCTTGGGTCTCACTTAGTTGTGTCTTCCAATTTAAGCTATAAACACTTACCAACCTCGGTCCAAAGAAGCATTCAACATGAACTGCGACACTCTCGCAATGGGATCAGATGTCAAGCCTCTAACCTTGCATCGGGGACGCTACTTTTTGTGGAAATCCCGATTCCTAGACTTCATAGAACGTCATGACTTTGTAGACGACTTACTGGACTCAATCTATAATGGCCCTGCTCAATTCAACCACCCTCTTCCAGTTAAGCTGAAGTTGAAGATGGAAATACCAAGACAGTTCACACGCCTGCTCAACTCAACCGAATTAAGGCTGATAGGATAGCTTGATCATTCATCATCCAGGCTGTTCCGGATGAAATGTACATCAGCATAGAAAGTTTTAAAACTGCTCGAGAGATGTGGGAGGAAATGGAGAGGCAAATGCAAGGCAATGATCGGAGTGCTAAACAATGAGAAGAAAATGCTCTCAACAACTACGACATGTTTTCGGCAAAGGATGGAGAGCTACTGGAGACCACGTATCATCGGTACTGCACGCTGATGAATGAACTCTGAAAAAATGGAGTCAACAAAATTTCAAGTAGAGCTGAATAGAAATTTGTAAAATCGCTAAAACCCGAATGGAAACAATTCGTGTGGTTGATTCGAGAGATTAACGACATCAACATACACGATCAGTTCGATGGTATGGTAGTCTACCAATCAGAAGTCTCTGGTAAACTTGAACCTAAAAAGGTAGATGAACCGATCAATTCTGATTCTCTTGCTCTCCTCATATATAAGAAAATTAAGTCCTCAAAAGCTGCTAAACTCCTTAAATTTCTTTCTGAGTCCTCTGAGTCCGAAAATGATGATGGTGACACTGCACCCGAGGCTACTGAACTTCGGAAACAAATTGCATTGCTCACAAATGCATTTCATAAGAAGTTTCCAAATACGTCCAACAAGCTTCAACGAGAAGCCAAGAGTAAGAAGTATGATGACAAAAGGGAGGTAGCCGAGAAGCCAAAGGAAGAAGAACGCAAGACTGATGACAAGGAGAAAGGATTCTTCAACTGTGGAAAACCAGGACACTTTGTGTGTGAATGTGGTCTTCCAAAGCAGAAGAATGAGAACTATTACAAAACAAAGTACAACCTCTCCAAGCAAAGGAATGCTGGTTGCGCCCTATTTGCTGAAGAGGAACACTGGTTAGAAGATACTAATGATGAAGAGGATGCTGCAGATCCTATGTGTTTCATTGCTGATACTCAACAAGCAGACTACATGAGTGAAGCATCTGAAGTCTCATTGATGGCCCAGGACGCAAGTCCAAGCAAGGAATCTTCCACAACAGATCAATAGGTAAGTTTTCTTCCCGATGAATTTCTTGTTGAATTAAGAGTGTTAAGAAAAGAGGCTGTTATAATGTATTCCCTTTATAAATCAGCACTTTAATGTTTCTTTATCAAAACCCAAGAAGAATCAAGCTCAATAATTAAGTCATGATGAAGAAGACAATAAGAATGTAGAGGGAATATCAATATTGGCGGCTGCACTATTGTATTGAATTCCAACCATGTGAGGCTTTTCAAAACCCTAGGAGCTATACATAGACTCCTTTTAATTAAGTATGGGGCATTGACACAATTGCCCCCTTGACTTTTACATGGAAATAAATAAGAAAGGAAATAAATACAAGACTAAATAATTATTACAAAGTAAGTCCACATGATCGAAATTAAATGTCTAACAATCTCCTCCTTTTCGATCAACGTGGAGGTCCTGGAACTTTGGCATGACCGGTAGATTCTCAGAGTTCAAGGATGACGTCAAATCGTCTGATCACTTGTCTCATATGTAGCCTTTCGTTCAGGTATTCTATGCCGCTGAGGATATCCTGAATCTCCCTCGGTGAGCATCTGAGTTCCGGATCTGGTTTAGCATCAAAATCTTGAACTTTCTGAGTAACCGCGGCTCGAACCAATCTGAGAGTACCGTCGGAGTAACAGGGAAGATCCTCAAAGCGCATGAATCTTTTGTAACCTTTCTGGTTCAAAAATATAACACCTGGCTGACCTCAGAGCAGTACTTTATAGGCCGGATAGTGGTCTACCAAAAATTTGTCTTGATTAGGAGCTTTCAGACCCACTTTAACTAATGCACTCTCAATTGCCATCTGAAAATCTCTGAGGCACATTACAATTGACCGGCGATTCATGTTTCAGACCAGGGCTGCAACTGCAGTCATGTGAGTCAGACGACCTTTGATTTTGTTTTTCAGTTTGTTGTGCAGAAGCTCGATGTCGTCTATATTTGCAAAATCAAGATAACTCTCATGCAATTCTTGAACTTTTCCGTCTTCTCTGAGTACCTCAGATGCCGGAGTGAATACTCTGGCTCTTTTGTATAAGTGGATGTTATTGATCTTAACGATTTTTGATTTAGACTAATATTTGCTCTTATCTCTCTTTTCCCTTAGCATCATCTGATTATATTCTGCTTGTCTAGCTCGAGATGCGTCGGTCATCACCATCAGAAGACGTCTACCGAAAGACCCCGACTTCTTTCTAAATACCATCTTGAATTTTTCTTCTAAGAAAGGGTTCTGAAACTGTTCAGCCGGGAACTTTCTCAAGAATTCTTTTAACCCTTGGACTGGAGGCTCCTCTAATTCGGTGGGAGGAGCTTCAAGAAGTTTCAAGACTCAAGCCCTCCAGTCCTGAATCAATTCTTCTTTCAATTCTGCATCCAAAGAATGAACTTTACCCCTTGAATACCATCGGATCCATGCTACATCTGTCAAGTCGTATGTTGCGGTGACGTCTCTTGTAGCAAAGCAATCGACAGTTCTGGACCCTGATGATTCGGCAATGTGAGCTGATGGATTTGATTGAGTTGGAAGGGTTGTTTGGACTGTTGGGTTAGGTATAACTGATGAGATTTCTTTTGGTGTGGGAGTGATTTGGATGGATGGAGTTTCTATGGGAGAAGGTGAAGTTGTTTGGATGGTAGAAGTTATTTCTTCTTGAGGTGCATGGGTTGGGGAACTCAAAACTTCAACCGGGGAGGATGATTTTTGTGGTGATTGAGGTTCAGGCTTTGGTGTGAGAAAGAGATAGTCGTTATCAGTATCAGAGTCTGAGTCAGACACTAATATGATTTCGACTTTTCATATAGAGGTTCATATTCCACCATTGCTGACATAGGGTCTAATGGAGCTGGACCTTCAATTTGTAAAGGTTCATACTCTATCATTAGCGTCTCCCGAGCTTCATAACTCTGATCCCCAGACCCCTGAATCTCTGTTCTTTCGTTGATAGCTCCCCCTTCAATTAACATGGGGTCCTCAGACTGAGTTTTCTGGCGTTTCTCCCCCTCATGGCGATCAGGGTCGTCCTGATCGTCATGTTTTCGTTTCTGAGACTCAGCCTGAGGACGGCACTGTAGCTCAATCACAACCGATTCTAGGCGATCCATTCTGGAGACTCAGCCTGAGGACGACACTGTCATTTCTGGCTCCATTATGGGACGCTCAGATCCAGAAGTTTGTGGAGCTGCCACGTAGGCAGCTCTAGGGGATGACACAGAGGCATCATGCGTGGTGTGTATTTGTGGGGATGGAATTGTGAATCAAAGAGGGGTGGTCACGTGGGGCGGAGTGTAACCTCGTTCAACACCGCCGCTCTCCGAATGAGAGGGCGATGGCGTATGTGGTGTATCCCCGTGGAATGAAATAGCACCCTGTTGGGAGGATGCTAAGTGGGTGGTGGGGGTTAGTTCGACCATCGGACTAATGGCCTTTGAGTGGGTAGTCCGGCTGATAGGGCTGTGATCACCCTCAGAAGTTGCTTCTAACCCTCGAACAACAGAGACGGTTCGTTCTGAATCCGCCGCCTCTGCTGCCTCACCGACTCCTCCCTCGCTCACAAACACAGCCTCTCGCTCACCGAATCCAATGGATTGTTGTACCTCCGCCTCATCTCCCTCATCCTCACTCATTCTAGCCTCACCTTCGGACTGGCTAGGCTCAGTCTGTTCAGACTGAGCCTCATCCGGATAAAACTCTCGTATGTATGCCCGAACCCTTTCCAATTCCCTTGCCTTTAGCATGAGGGACAGCGGGATAGTCATTATTGGCACAGACGGAGCCCCTTTTGGCAGATTCTACTTCTGGATAGCCACTGTAGGGTAGACATCAGCCTCAGGATGCTCGTGAATGTCTTCATCGTTATCCATGGCATATTGAATGATAAGCTGTAGGAAATGTTGCAGAGGGATGTATTTGCGGCCTCTTTTGGTGCCCCTTTCCATGTGAACTCTCTTCAATTCCTCAAAGAGGAAAGTTGCATAATTGACATGGCGGTCAAAAGCATAGCCGGTGAACATGGCTCGGACTTGAGTCGAGGCAGATTCGTGCCTAGAATGCTTTGCTGTGAAGCATTTGTTGATGACGTCAAACAAGATCCTCCAATGAGACTAAAGATTTTTGGTCTTAAAGTCTGAAGGCTTGGTGAGAGGTCCGTCGTAACCCAAGGTTTGGATTTCAGCGAGGGTTTCTTGGACTGAAGGAATGGGATCAAAATGAAAACGGCTTGGCAAATAGGCTTCGGCGGGTAGGCGAAGTATATGGCGTATGGCAACGATGATTATTTTGACTGGAACACAGTCAATGGTGGTAGTGAAGTGGGGTTCGGCGTCGGGAACAAAGTGCAATCGGTTCCAAAATTGTTGCAAGTATATATGGGGAACGACGATTGCTGTAGAAAGGGAGTAATATATGAGGTGGTGAATGAGGATGTCGAAGGCGAGGGTTTGTGGTTCTTTTGTGAGGATGGACAAATCGAGCTGCCAATTATGGGGTATGAACTCAACAAACTCAGATGGTGGAAGAATAGAATCTTCGAGTAGTTGGGCATTATTGTTGGGAATCGGGGGATGGGGTAGGGTGAGAACAACAGCTGGTTCCATCATTCTGCAAAGGTGCATCAAAGTTACAACAATAGACTTTAAATGATAAGACATTGATATGAAGTCTAGATAAGTGTGAAATAGAAATTGCCTGATCTGTTTAAAACATCAGGTCTTTATTAGTAGAATAAAATTCTACTGAATAAAGTCCAAAGTCAATCGTTAAGAGACCGATGTTAGAACAGGTATTTTCACTCAAACACTAATCCTAACTCTAATCAATGATTCACCGAAATGAAAATATTTTTGGATTTTTTGATTTATAGTGAAAATGAAAAAAGTTAAAAAATGAAAAATATGCTAAGTGTTGGATTTCGGATGGACCGAATTCGGATGAATAGTGCCACCGATTTTAGATCCGGCCGAAATCCGGATGATGAGTGATATGTGATGTATGAGAGTCCGAATTCGGATGAATGATATATGATGATGGCCCGAATTCGGATGGGGACCGTAATGGATTGTAAGTGATGATGAGGAGTGCACCGAATTCGGATGAAGTGGTTGATGCTGGACCGAATTCGGATGGAATCCATGCAATGGAAGCAACTAGACCGAAATCGGACAGAACACAGAATTCGGCTGGGGACCGAATTCGGATCCCATCCGAGTTCGGATGAACAGTACTGAACACACTTAGACTTAATGAAATTTTGAAAATTTTGGCATTTCTTTGAAGGACCGAATTCGGATCAACAGTGGTCCGAATTCGGATGCACAGTGACCGAATTTGGTATTTGTATTTTGAAAAACTTGAAAATTTGTCTAAGTGGGACATCCGAATTCGGGGCTTGGTCCAAATTCGGATGTCTGAAGTGCATCACTGCAGTTAATGTGTTCATGCAACATGCAACGTGAACAGTTAAAATTTTGCTTAAAATGCATGATATTAAAGATCCTAGACTAAAACATATAAGGAACATTTTATATAACTACAACTAATTAAATAAAAGACATTATACTACCTAAAAATTAAGAAAAACCAAAGTAACAAACCCACTAAAACTTGAAAATCAAAAACACAATTTAAGAAGTTAAACATTGAAATAAAGTTAGAAATATGTTACCTTGTAGTGCCGAAGATGAAAAATGCAAGAAAAACGGAGAAAAACGATGTTGCACAAAGCTTGAATGGTGGAAATGGAGGTGTGGGCGGTGGTGCACGGTGTCGGAAGAGAGAAAGGGAGAAGAAGGAAGTTTCTTGGAGTGGAAGAAAGTGAAATGTTGACCATTTGACACGCCCAATTTAAAGCCAGTTGGGTCGGGTCGGGGCAATTAAGATCTGCGCCCCTTTTCCCACCCCACTCACACAAAACATAACTAAAATGTTGGGCTTTTGAAAAATAATTGAAACAAGATTTTTAATAAAAAAATTTTGGCCCAATTTATTACATCTTTTTGTATTTTTCTTTGAAACAAAAATAAACAATTGCAAAGTGAAAAATAAAATATTTTTTATCTTTTCTTTAAGCATTTAAGTTAAGACAAAAATAAAATAAAATAAAATAAAATAAAATATTTTTGGGTTTTTGATAAATTTGAACAATTAAAATCTTTTTGGGATTTTCTGAGCTATTAAATTAAACTTAAAAGTAAATTAAAATATAACCAACCTAAAATTTAAATTAACTACTAAAATTAGAAAGAAACAAAGAATTATAAAAATTAACATCCTAACTATACTCCCCCTCAAATAAATACGTAATCGTTCCCTTTTCTTTTTCAGATTAAGTTCGTGAACCTTTTTGGCCTTAAAGATACAGACAAACCTGGATTATGTTTGCGTCCCACTCCGTGATGAACAATTCACACAGCAATTTGTCAGGATCATTAATTATTAAAAATGTACATAGATAAGGAAATATTGAGTTTCAATTTTGTGACACAATCCTTAAATTTAAATAACAAATATTTTCTAAAATAAAGGAATTTCAAACATGATAGTTTGAAATAGAATTATTTAAGACAATATCTGATATTTAATTGGAAGGCGAATTCAACATGCCGATATGAGATACTAAAAACTGAAAACGAGGTTCGTCTAAAGCTTTAGTAAATATATCCGCAAGTTGATATTCTGTGCCAACAAAATACAACTCAATGGTTCCCTTTTCTATGTGATCTTTAATAAAATGATACCTGATATCTATGTGTTTCGTTCGAGAGTGCTGCACGGGATTGCAAGAGATGTCAATTGCACTCCGAGTATCGCAGTAAATTGGGATATTGGTGAGTGAGAATCCATAATCGCGTAATTGTGTTCTCATCCACAGCACTTGAGAGCAACAGCTTGCAGCTGCTACATACTCAGCCTCAGCTGTGGATGTTGAAACACAATTCTGCTTTTTGGAGGACCAACTCACCGGTCTATCTCCCAAGAACTGTATTCCTCCTGACGTGCTTTTTCTGTCAACTCTACAACCTGCAAAATCAGCATCTGAAAAAGCGGTAAGATCAAAATTGGTTCCCTTTGGATACCATAGACCAAGATCGGGTGTACCCTTAAGATAACGAAAAATGCGTTTTACCGCAGTTAGGTTTGATTCTTTCGGGTCGGCCTGAAAGCGAGCGCAAAGACATGTTGAAAACATTATATCAGGCCTACTAGTAGTCAGATACAGTAAGGATCCTATCATCCCTCTGTAAGTTGTATTATAGACACTTTTCCCAGAAGGATCGGTGTCTAACTTACAGTTGGAGGCCATGGGAGTTGCGATACTCGTGCAAGAGTCTAACTTATACTTCTTGAGAATGTCAAGAGTATATTTCGAATGGTTCACAAAAATCCCTTCCTCAAGTTGTTTGACTTGTAATCCAAGGAAAAAATTAATTTCCCCCATCATACTCATCTCGAACTTGGACTCCATTTGGGCTGAAAAATTCTTACAAAAATTACTGTCAGTAGATCCAAATATAATGTCGTCGACATATATCTATACTAGCATTATATGTGGGCCTTCTTTTTTAGTGAAGAGAGTTGTGTCTACCACACCTTTACAGAAACCGGCAGAGATAAGAAAATTAGAAAGACTATCATACCATGCGCGAGGTGCTTGTTTTAAACCATAGAGGGATTTATCTAGCACATAAACATGGTCAGGTTTATGTACGTCAATAAAGCCTTGTGGTTGTTCAACGTACACCTCTTCGTTGAGTTCACCATTAAGAAAGACAGTCTTGACGTCCATCTGGTACACTTTGAAGTCCTTGTGTGCCGCGAACGCCAAGAAGATTCTGATTGCTTCATACCGTGCAACTGGAGCGAAGGTCTCGTCATAATCTATCCATCCTTGTTGTCGGTAGCCTTTGGCAACAAGTCTCGCTTTATTTCTTATCATAATGCCGTTCTCATCTCGTTTGTTCTTAAAGATCCATTTTGTTCCGATCACTGTACGGTCTTTTGGTTTGGGAACTAACCGCCATACTCTGAGCTGTTCAAACTGGTTGAGTTCCTCTTGCATTGTAACTAACAAATCTGGGTCTTTTAGGGCTTCATCCACACGAGCGGGCTCTATCATACTAAGCAATGATGCGAATAGGCATTCATTAGCAGACGCCCTACGAGTTTGGACTCCAGTTGAAACATCACCAATGATCTGATCTGATGGATGACTTCGGGTCCATTTAGTCTCGTGTGGAAGGGGTACTCGGGTTGGGATCTCAGTGGTTAAGGTGGGGATGGATGAAGATTCATGGTCAATGGTTTCAAGTGATGGTACCACTGGTTCAGGTTCGATTTCCGAGTGTTTAGATGAGGGAAGAATATTGGGCATTATATGTGAGGGTATTACATGAGTATATTCAACTGCGGATGTATCGGTGGATGATGTTGATGGATGAGGGTATGATGTGGATGAAGATGGAGCGGATAAACTTTGTGGTGCAGTTGAATTGGATGGATTACCTACATTATTGACAACATTAGACACATTAGTATTAGGACCGAAAAATTCTACGTAAAAAGGATCAAACAAATTAACTAAATCAGAAGAAGAAAAAGAGGTAGGGTTAGTAGAAGAGTCTCCAGTCATTTGTGTAATGCGAGGTCCTGTATGATCAACTTCTGGTGCCAGTTCAGCCAACTCATCAAATGTGACATGCACACTTTCATTGACTGTCCTGGTTCGGGTATTGAATGCGCGATAGGCCTACGAGTTGGATGAGTATCCAATGAACATCGCTTCATCCGCTTTTTCGTTAAACTTCCCGAGGTTGTCTTTATCGTTCAGCACATAGCACCTGCAACCAAATAAATGTAAGTACTTGATAAAAGGCACTTCATTCAAAAAGAGTTGGTAAGGAGTTTTATTAAAGCGCTTATGGATAATGGAGCAATTTTGTGTATAGCAGGCTGTTGATACGGCTTCGGCTCACAATAATGGTGGTAGCTTTCAATATGTTAGCATTGTACGAGCGGCTTCCACAAGCATACGGTAACGCCTTTCCACGACCCCATTTTGTTGTGGCGTTCTAGCAGCAGAATATTGATGCTGAATACCTTTGGATCGAAGGAAGCCCTCAACTACTGAGTTCTTGAACTCCGTGCCGTAATCGGATCTCATTGATTGAACTGACAGCTGCTGTTGGGTCTCGACACTCTTTATAAAATCTATGATTTCTTGAGCTGTCTCGTCCTTGGATCGCAAGAACCTGACCCAGGTATATCGTGAATAGTCATCAACGATAACCAACACATATCGCTTCCCGTTTATGCTTTGGGTCCGCATCGGTCCGCATAAATCCATGTGAAGTAACTCCAATACTCTTTTCGTTGATTGTTCGGGCTTTGGTTTGTGAGATGATCATTTCATCTTTCCTTTCTCACAAGCTCCACAAAGATGGTCCTTTTCATAACGCAATTCAGGGAGACCTTTGACCAGTTGTTTCGCAGCCAGCTTGTTTATATTTTCAAAATTCAAGTGGGATAACCTTCGATGCCACAACCAAGAGTCTTTTGAAGAGGCTTTTGATAAGAGGCAAATGCTATCCTTTACTATGAGCTTGGTTACGTCAATGGTGTAAAGGTTAGTGTTTCGGGAACCAGATAAGATTTCTTTTCCATCCATACTCCTTACACTGCAGTTCTTAGCCCTAAATGTTACCTCTAGTCCTTTGTCACAGAGTTGTCCTATGCTAAATAGATTATGTGATAATCCCTCAACATAGTCAACGTCCTTGATAACTAGATTATTTAGTACTAAGTCCCCGTATCCTCTAATATGAGCCTGATGGTTGTTCCCGAATTTTACCGTCTCGAAATATTGTTCAACTACGTTGGACATCAATTCTCTCCTTCCCGTCATATGCTTGGAGCAACCCGAATCCATATACCAAATGGATTTAGCCTAAAAAGAAAATAAATTCATTAAACTATATTCATTCAAACACATCCATCGTTTATTTACAAGCAAACCGTGTTCTGAACCGAGAGGTTCAAAAAACGTGATGAGTTAAGACCGGGTGTCACACCCCGTTACCCCGGTTGGCAGCGAGGCGCGACGAGTGCGGAAGCGTAACCATAATCATAATGAACGACCACTATATGGACGTTTTTAAAATACATCATTAACGCTTTAAAGCATAGCAATGTTTTACATAGTCTGATATGAGAAATGAAGTTCGCACAAATACAGAGATTTAATTACATAATTAAAATATCCAAAATGATGCAGCTAAATCTCCGTTAATTTTGAACATGCATGCGACTCCATGGATGCGGAAGCTTGAAAGTAAAATACGCCCGAAGGCATACTTGCCTTAATTTCCTGAAAATACACGCTAAAATACGTCAACAAAAATTGTTGGTGAGCTCATAGGTTTACACGTAAATCTGACTCGTATGGACAACAATAATAGAGATTGAATTTATAAAATCATAAATTCCTTGTTATGTATTACATATAACCATCATGCAACCGAAGCTTAATTTAAAATGAGTTTGCCCTGTGCAGTATTCCCATACGTAATACCGTTTGTTGAATATATATGCACTCGCTGTTAGCCAATCCTACTAACCCGAGTGGGAGACATGACTCCCAATAGATCTATCCACAATATATTCGTGCTTACAAATAAATGTAATTAAGGGTTCATGATATCAGAGCTAATGGAACCACATGTGTAATACATAATAGAAATGAAAATATTTCCGTGTCCATATAAAAACGAAGCATGTATTTCATCCCCAAAACATAACAGTGCGAAAATAGGGGCTATGAGAACTCACCGGGATTGCAATGGCAAAAATCTAGCGTAAAAAACTTTTAGCATAAATGGATGGATGATGCGTCGGGTGAGTTTAATCGAGTCCTAAATGATAATAAGGACTTAATATCTCTAATATATGATGATATATATATTTAAAGGTTTTTATGTCTTAAATCACCTAACATTACAAGTTTATAAATAAAATTCGCTTAACACGTCAAGTTTATATATATATATAATTTTCCAGCTTTTTCGGAGGTTTTTCGGCCTACTTTGAGGCTGTTTTTGACCAAGCTTCAAAATGTTTTAGACTTTGGTTTTCTAGGACATTAAACTACCATATACAAAGGATTTTTAGAATCAAGAACGGCCATTTTTCGAGATCTTTAGGTTGGTGAAAAAGCTTGTTAAAAAACTCTATGTTGGCCATTTTTGAGCTGTCAAACTTTCGGTTTCCCAAATAATTTCTGGAGGTCTTAAACTTTAAAATAAATTATGAAAAATTCCAGATCTATAGTTAAGACATAGATCTAACTTTTTAAAAAAGAATCAACTCATTTCGTTGAGTTATGAATTAGTTATGATTTTTCAAAGTCGATATAAATTTTCTGCCGAAAATCCGCAGTTTTATAAACTTGAAACAACTTATGATACTTGTTGTTTATTCAAAGACTATTTGTATAAAAGTTATAAAAGTTATGAAACACATATATATCACTTGTTTTGATTATATTAACACTTTTTTGATGTGTTCATATATTCATAAACACATTTAAAGAAACAACTTAAAAATAAAAACTAGAAACTTATAAACTTGAGTTTTTATGAAACTTGTTGTTGTTGGTGAATATATATATTATGCAAGACTTATATAAACATAAATGTATGATGAAATAAGTTATTATTTACTTACTTAGAAGTATTTAGAATATGATTTTGAGTAGAAGTTGAAATCCTTGCAAGACTTGCACCAAAACACTTGAATTTCTTGAAGAACACTTGAATGCAAAAGTTTGTGATGTGTGTGTGTATAGATCCGGTTTTGAGAGAAGAAAAGGAGAGGTTTTTGTTGTTTGAAGTGTGGAAAATAAGTGAGAAATGATGTCTTATTTACGCAAAGTGTTTGGTTTTTCAAATGATGAAAGGCATGGATGAAAAGGTAGAGTGCATCTTTAAACAAAATGATTGTGTTTAAAGTAATATTAAAAAAAATAAAAGTCAAACTCTAAAAACACATGGCCTATGGCTGGCCATATACATGTTTTATACATGTATTTTCATTTTTTTTTGTATAAAAGTATTTAGAAATGTATTCTTGTATTTCCCTTTTCTTGTAATTTCATAAATACTTATGGATGCATTGTTTTAATGAATTGTTTTAGTCTTGCATAATTAATGTTAAGTAATTGTATTAGTGTTTGATTAGTGTCACTAATCATAATTTAATTGTGTACTTAGTTGAATTAATCCCTCATATCGTAAATCGATCGGATTAATTGATTTCCCGATTCATCGCACCGATGAATTTGATTCTAATTGAGTTGAATTTTCTAATGAGCATTGTTAATCACTTTGATTAATTTCTAATGACCACTGATTAGATTATAATTGGCTATTAAATACAGAATAGGTCAGTGTTGCTAACCTGGTTTAGTGTCGGATGTTACACCGGGTCCTAAGCTGTGTGCACAGAAGCCAAACGTGTCGGTTTAAGCACAACCGACAAGCAAAAGAACGGGTCCTAGTCTATGGTAACTAGAAGCCATTTCATTGAAGAACGGGTCTTAATCAGAAGGAACCAAGAACCATTTGCATAAAGATCACACAACTTTGGCTACTCATCTCAATATGGGTCCCTTTTTGTTAGGAGTTCCAGATGTATATGGCACATGTGCTGTATTAGGAAGCCATTTAGAATTTATGTGTGGTCCGGATGCATAGCCCTTTGGAATCCATTGAAGATTGCATTTATTGGGCTTTGGAACCTTAGGCGATGAAATTGCCTTCGGTTTTTGACTTTTTGAGACCTTTTTGACCTTTGCTTTGGTTTTGGGCCTCGGCAACGGACAAGTCTCAATTTTATTTTTTGCTGATGATGCAACATTTTTTATTTTCTTTTTCCGAATTCTTTTAACAGGGTATGGCACGAAAGCATTCATTTCAGGAACCTGTCGTCTATAACGAGTTGGATATAGATTAAATAGTTCACTGAAAGAGTACTTCAAACAAGCAACAGAATTCGATACATTGTTAAACACATTGTTTTTAGAGATTACATACATCCTATCTCTAGTAACAAATTCACTTGGCATTATAGCCATCTTCACGAAAAAACTTGAAAAATCCAGCATGGTGGTTTTAGGAACTCTTCTTACATAATCTGTAGGAACAAAACGATTAGAGTCAGTATGCATGGAAGATTTAGACTTTACAAAATTTTCTTTTTTTTTGGTGACTGGGTTTCTTAAAAAGACTAGGATTGGATCTGAGTCTTTTTAGAAACCTCATTTTTAAACGGTTTTGAGCACTCACCTTTATAAATGAAAGAAGAAGTTTCAGCTTTAGCCTTACCTTTGTTGGATGACACATATGGGATTTTGGTGGAATGAGAAACTGTTTGTTATTTTGAAAAAAGTTTCAATGTTTGAGAAACCATGTCTAAATTTTCTCTGTAGACAGTTAATTCCACAGATTGTTGAAAAGTTTAATTTACCAATTTTTCTTCGCTCTTAAGAAGAGCATCTTGAAGATCAAGTGCTTTCTTTTGAGACGAATTCAATTCCTTTTCTAAAACATTAATTTGATGTTGAAGAACTTTTGTAGGAATATAAGGTTGAGGAATTAGTTTTACAGTTTCTGTTTTCAATTCAGCTTCTGAATAAGTTGACAAGTAGTCTTCCTCTAAAGTGGGTACTCTAGATGGATAACTCTCGTTAAGTTCTTCATATTGAAAAGAAATTTCTTTTTCTTTGGTTTCAACACGTTTCTCATTCTCTTGGTTTAAAACTTCTTTTGATGACTCAAAAAAGAAAGATTTAAGTCCAGCTCCCATATAGTTCATGTCATAAAATAAAGGTAAAACTTTTTGAGCCTTTTCCAAATATTTAGGATTTTTAAAACCGATTCCTTGTTTAGAATGGTAAAACCTAGTTTCTTTAGGCTGATTTAAGTGAATAGTTTGTTCTGTTTGACCCCTTAGTAAAAATGCATCGCCAAGGGTCTTTATTCGTGAGTACAATCTTATCCTTTCTTCTTCAATCATTTATATTTTTCTAAACTGTCTATATTTTCCATATTAACTGTCTCTAATTGTTTTGAAAGTACATATATTTCTTCTTTTAACGAGAGTTTTTCATTTGATAACCTATCCATACAAGATTCAAGATATATATTCCTGTCCTGAACATCTACTTTTTCGATTAACATCTGTTTTATAACATTGTGTAAGGTCTTGACACTAACAGATCTATCCTGACGCGACACACACCAACGAGTGCGGAATCCTCATTAGTGGCTTGACGGATATATCACACTCACTAAACACAGAGACTACCACGACGTTGTACGATCGACTAAGAACGAACCTACACGATGATTCTCTCCGAAAACACACACTACAAGCTGATAAACTCGAGATCGCCTTTTGCTAATCACATACACGAAATCTGCAAAAGTCTAGTAATCTTTCTAGTTAATCCCTAATTATTGAGACCCATTCGAGTTTGTCATGGGACAAACTCGAATCCAGGCCCAAGGCCCATTCGAATTTGTCTACATGACACATTCGAATTTACCTCCTATGCTAAATTCGAATTTATGCTAAATTCGAATTTCACATGTCAACTTCTATTTTAATATATGTTTTAACTTATGTTTGAATTAATCTTTGGACTTTATGTTTGAACTTCTTGTAATACATTACATCAAGTTCAAACATACAGTCAATAAATATCAAACACACAAAATCACATATATCAAACACTAGTTAATACTCAATATCTTGTAATATGACTTAGACAAAATGCTAATACACTTAGACTGCTATCGTCACACAGGGTGTACCAACAGACTCCCCCTTGAAGATAGTTTCTAACTATTTACATTTTGATTAAGTACCTGGTCCATATATACTACATCCTGCATATATGCCCACATCTATACATACTTTAACTATCTTCTGGAACTTTCTGGCTTTAGATCTCCATCCTTCATGAAAGAAAATATGTTGATCACGTAGCTTCTTCAGATCGTCCTTCGATAGGTTTATTAAATGCAGTGGACCATACACTCTCAAAATAACTTTGTCCTGTGCATCCGCCATGATTGCTTCGGCTGTATCATTATCAACATACCACCATTTCATGTTACTCAAAACATTCTGTGGCATCGATTTCATAGGCACCCTTTTTAAGCACTTGACTGGTTTATAAACCATTCTGGCCCAAGGCCTTCCCGTATGTGGATCAATCCTTGTTTCATCTTCCACTCTCTTTCCCGTCCTTGGCTTGAGTCTTTCAAATTTTCCGGATCGGCCCTCCTTTCTGATAATCTTGGCTATAACCTCACCATAAGGAACCTTACCGATATTGATTAACTCTTTCCACACCAACTCCTTTACTTCTACCTTTGGCAATGTATTAAATACTTTAAGTGTCCGCCTCAGGTACTGCAGTCCATCTCTCCTCTTCAGAATGAATAGCTGCAGTTCTCTGTCAAAGAACCAGCTGATAATACCTCCGGAGAGACTTTCTGCCCCAGGAATTCTCATCTTTTTCGTCATCTTCGACTTTTCTTTCTTTTCTTCTTTCTTGAACCATAGTTTCATTAAATCAGCCCTGGAAGGCTCTTTTTCTGCTTCTTCAAGTTCAGAGTCTTCGACCGAGGCTATCTTGATCTCATCTATATCAATCACATTGTGATTATCTCGCACATATAACTCCGTGATAGGCTGTGAATTGATAATCACTTCATTGACATTATCGTCCTCGTCCTCTATCACTTAATCGTCAGATCTCCAATCGACTACATCCTCCGGTACGAATTCTCCTTCTTCCAACTATTCTATCTCTTCTTCAAAATCAAAATCCATAACTTCTTCCTCAATATCTCTCAAGGCATCGATCATTTCACTTTCATGAGTCTTTGAAGAACCAGCCTCACCTCCTTCTCTTCCTTCAACACCAGCCTGACTATGCTCACCCTGAACTTCAGCATATAGAGCAGCAGGAAAATCTACTGGCTCATTCTGTTCAGGTGCATTGGGATCATCGCCTTCATCATCTCCCTTTTGATGCTCCTCCGGATCCTTACAGCTCGTCTCCCCCTGAGCCTTTAGATTTTTCAGTAATTGCTCAATAAGGGATCACATCGATCGAATCTCAGCAGCTTGATCGGCAACAAAAGTTTTAAGCCCAAGATTTTCTTCTTACATCTTTCCAATAGATTTCTTCGACTCAGCATTCTCCTTGTCAACACTCGCATTATGTGCCTGTATTTCACCGATTGCTTTTGTTAACTGAAAGATTTGGACTTGTTGGAAGTCAACCTTGCTCCTGAGCTCAGTAAACCTTTGATTATCTGTGAAGGTCGATGAAGTGGATGGAATTGATTGCATGGGGGTTGGGGTGATTGGAGAGGGAATGGATTCTTGAACACGTGGTGGTGGTGGAATGGATGTGGGTTCTGATGGCTGAGCAATAGGTATTTCTGGCTCAGAAACATAGGCTGAAGAAACTCCCTGCATGAAGCGATGCCTTTTGGCCCTATGCCTAGGCACCAAAGGTGTTATTTCTTCCTCTTCAAAATCGGAGTCATCGTCATCAGAAGTTCTCGATGCTCTTTTCTTCGCAGCCTCTTCGTTAATAACAAATAGCCGTGACCCATATGTCCTTATTCTGATAGCTGGATTGTCTGCCTCTTTCTCAATCTCAATCTCTTCAACTTCTTCATACTCAGAATCAAAAGTTGACTCGGCTTCACCTGCTGCCTCAGGTTGATAATCATCGATCTGCTTGAAAATGTCAACTTCCCCTTCTGGAGGTTCCAAGATATTTTCAATAATCTCAGAGGTAATTGCCTCATTAGCATGCGGCCCAGCTGCCCAAATCTCTTCCAAAGTTTGAAGCCTCGGATCAGATACAGGTGGTACAGTTGAAGGACCAGCCTCTTCCGGCTCTTGCACTTGGCTTGTGGAAGGCCTAGCAGCCTGAGTTTGTCTCGCAGACGGTCCTTTCCTCCTCCTTTGTTGCTGAGGCCTAGGATGTGGCGATTGCTGTTGCTGCGGCTGCGGTGGCATTTGAACTTCCCCTGCCCAGTTGGCATCTTCGGGGACTTGAAAATCTGGATCGACCACCGCACTAAACAGTGGTGCCTCCACTGGCCTAGCTAATCTTCCTCTATGAGCTTGACAATCTGCAAAGATTCGTTTGTCAATCACCGCAACACTTTGAATTTCATTCAGCTGTGGCAGGTTCGGTAGGAAATGTCTTATCAGCATCATTACGAATCTCGGATATAGCAGAAATCTTTCTCGGTCCGGAGCTGTTATTTGTTGAACAAACTCTGTAAAGAACATCTCTGAGTAGCTAAATCTTTGATTGTAAACCAGCGCTATCATCCCTGACTGAATCTTCGATACGATGTAATCGAATCCTGCTTTCTTGGCAGCAAAACACACCAAAAAGACGTGATCTAGGTATCGCTATTGCCCTATCAGCCCACTCTTCATAAAAGAGGACTTAGCCACGTCCAGGCTATATCCCATTCTTATAAATGCCGCTTGCCTGATTGCTAACGGGAAGTCAATCGGCCCACTTTCTTGCTCTTGAGAGCCTAGCTGCAACACTCGACGCAGCACGTCAGCTGAAAACATTAGAGAGTGTCCAGCAATTCTCGTCCACAATACTGTTGGAGTAACAGTACAGTCAACTTGTAAATGATCCCAAAACTGACGAACATATGGGATGACTATCTGAATATTATGCGACAGAGCATATGAAATCCTTGATCCAACCAAAAAATCCACTATTTGGCGGTATGCTTGAGCCTCTGGTATCTCATGGTCCGGAGAAATGACCATATTATGCTTAGGAACGAAAACTCTATCTGCCATGTCTGCACAATAAAAACATATAAAATATTAGAATTATTAAGATAGACATAAACTTGTTTAAATTCAAATTTGTTTTATTTTGTAGTTGTGTAAGTACCAAGTCCAACACATATGAATTTCTACAAGTTTGATTTAAAGTTTAAACAAATAATTCGAATATAATGGTAAAGTCGAAGACACATTCGAAACTACCCTCAATTCGAATTTAATGGCATCTTCGAGTTTAGTGACAAACTCGAAGCCTCTATCAAATTAGAATTCAATATCAAATTCGAAGATGTCGGTACGGATAACAACAAAAATCCAAGATTTTAACCAATTTAGACTTAGAAAATTACATCCATTAGTCCTAATAGGTTCTAATCAAAGATATTTGTAATCAATTTGACGTTTCACCGGTTCAAAGTTTGTTATTTTGATATACAAACTTTCTATCATTAAAACGTCAAAATCCATTAATTTTGACTCAAATGGAGTCTAAGACCACCTAAATCTTGTACAATACAGTTGATTATACCTAGATTTGCTAGTAGTCTCGAACACAAACGGACAGAAATTCGACAAATAGTACAAAACTCGAAAACGGCAAACTCGAAGACAAACTCGAAATCACTCTCAGTAAACTCGAAGGACTCAAATTCGAAAGTAGGTGATAATGACTTGTCACTGTTGACCTATTTATATCAAACACTTTCGAGTTTGTGACACCTTTCGAATTTAAAGGCAAACTCGAAGGCCTTGCCAAACTCGAATCATGCATTTCGATTTTACCCTAAAGTCGAATTTGAATTTGAAAATTTTGAAAAGATTGAAAATCTTTGAATTAAATTCAACTTTTTCAACTTTTACAACTTTTTCATGTAACGAAATAAAATATGCCAAATCTTTTACCCTAAGCACATGATTTTCACGCAATGTTTATTTTATTCAACTAGGAATGCACCCTCTGTAATTTTTGACCTTTTTCCTAAGGGTCAATTACTAAAAATAGTAACAACTTTTTGATTTTTTATCATTAATAGCAACATTATTTATTTTTTGTCACTAATAGTATCAACTTTTGTATTTTTCTATATGAATAATATCAACTTTTTTATTTTGTATCCTAAATGGCAATAACTTTTGTATTCTTTTTATCATTTATAGCAACAACTTTTTTAAGTTTTGCTATAAATGATAAAAAATGTAAAAGTTGATGTTAATAATGATAAAAAATAAATAATGTTGCTATAAATGCACAAAGTTGTTTCTATTTTTAGCAATTAGCCCTTTTCCTAAGGATAAAGATAAAAATAAATTAAAAAATAAAATTGTGAACAAAAATTAGACATAGACTATTCTACATTATTTAAAACTTACAACCTATACTAAACACTTAACAGAATATGTTTGACGAGTATAGTAAAAGAAAGGTTCAATCAGATAGCGGTGTTAAATACGCACTTTCAGTATTTAAACTTTCACACTTAGGAATTTTTTATCCCTTTGATTGTTTGTCGTGACCTACAATTCTAGTCGATTGTTGGTATTATTTTCCATTTAAACATGTTACATTTCGGAATATCCATTGGCCTTTTTATTTATCATGAAATTATCTTACGTGACTCATACATAGACATACTTTTATGATCAAAGCATACACACAATGGTTATTACTTTTTGGTATTGCAAACTTTCTTTAAAAGGCAAACATCGGACACAGGTCTGTATTTACATACAACAAACTGTCTTAGTTTGTCTTAAGGTCTATTCTTAAAGCTAGAAAGACAGCGGTGACAGGTCTGTACCGACGTACAACAAAGCGACTTATCTTGCTAACTCGAATCAAAACAGAGGCAATAGGTCTGTACTTACGTACAACAGAGTTACTTGTTTTGACTCTCATCTCAGTATGATTTTTCTATTCTTTCCATTTTTAAGATGTACCTGATGTTGCTATACATCCCCAGAAAGTTTGCATTCCTCATTTAGAATCAAAGTTTGTATGTCTCTATCATAAAAATTAAGACCAATTGGTCATACATCTAAGTTAGTGACACGTTTGACTTTTTCTTGAATATTTTATTAGCCTTGAGACTCCTTATATGTATTATGCCTACCAACACATCATACTAGATAATGTATTACACTTAGAATATTAGGTGCATTATGTGTGAAAGCTAAACACTTAGAGATTGTAAAGACTGTGCTAATTTTCGTCACTTTGAACCTATGTATCTAAGACTTAACTCCTTTTCTGATATTCTCTTTTTTTTTTTAAATTTTTTATGGTTTTCTCCCTTTTTTCTTTTGTTTTTCGTAAATAAAAGAAGAAAATATAATATCCTACTTACTTACTATAAAAAGGAAACTATCCTAAGCTACTACACTTACTATAAAAAGAAAGAAAGACTACTGCTATAAAAAGAAATAAAACTCTACTAAGGTCAACTCACTCTGGATTACGCATTCCGTTTAGTTGAATCAACTACTCAAAACGTGACTTATCAAAAGCTTTGGTAAATAAATCAACATTATTATCATCCGTTGCCACTTTTACCAGCTTGATTAAGTTCTTTTCAGCACAATCACGTATAAAATGATGTCTTATGTCTATGTGCTTGGTTTTATTATGTTTAACTGGATTATTACTTATAGCAATTGTTGACTGATTATCTATCCTAATAGGATATGAGTGTAAGTCAAACCGTAATCCCACAATTGTTGTTGTATCCACAGAACCTGTGAACAGCAACTACCAGCAGCAACATATTCGGCCTCGCACGTTTACACGGCTACTGAAGTCTGTTTCTTGCATTGCCAGGAAACAAGTCTCCCTCCTAGGAACTGACAACCTCCAGTTGTTGACTTGCGCGTCAAGCTGCATCCTCCATAGTCTGAATCCGTGAAGGCCTCCAATTCCAGATCGCCCTCCGCGTGATACCAAAGTCCCAGCTTCGGTTTCGACTTGAGGTATCGTAGAATCCGCTTCACAGCTTTCATGTGCATCTCTTTCGGATTCGCTTGAAACCTTGCACAAATACAAACAGTAAACATAATATCAGGTCTTGAAGCAGTTAAATACATAAGTGACCCAATCATGGCCCGATATTACGTCAGATCCACATCGGTATCACTTTCAGTACCCGGTCCGAGTTTGTGATTCACTTGAATCAGCGTGCTGAAGTGAGCTGTCAGCTTGGTTCCCTCCATCCCGAAGCGCTCTAAGATGTCATAGACATACTTCGTCTGATGAATGAACATACCCTCCTTCTTTTGGTCAATTTGCAACCCTAGAAAGAAGTTCAACTCACCCATTGCACTCATTTCGAACTTTGACTTCATCACCTTTTCAAAATCCTTGCACATTTGCTCATCTGATGATCCAAAGATGATATCATCGACGTACGCTTGTACCAAGATGAAATGTTCTCCTTTTCGCTTCATGAACAGCGTACTGTCTATCCTTCCTCTTTCAAACCCATTTTCTAACAGATGGTTGGATAGAGTCTCGTACCACACCCTTGGTGCTTGATGCAATCCATACAGAGCCTTATCTAATCGATATACTCTGTCTGGATATTTCGGATCTGTAAACCCGGGCGGCTGTTCTACATACACCAGTTCCTTCACTTTCCCAAAAAGGAAAGCACTCTTAACATCTAATTGATAAACCTTAAAGCCCTTGAAGGAAGCAAAAGCCAGAAACAAACGGATTACTTCAAGCCTTGCTACTGGTGTGAACACCTCATTGTAATCGATTCCTTCCTCTTGGTTGAAACCCTTTACCACTAGTATTGCTTTGTTGCGAGTGACTATACCCCGATCATCTCTTTTGCACTTAAAAACCCATTTAGTTCCTATTGCTATTTCTCCTCGAGGTAACGGAACTAACTCCCACACTTCTAGTTTCCTAAACTGTGACAGTTCTTCTTGCATTGCTTCAACCCAAGAATTATCTTTTAGTGCCATCTGCACATCGGCTCTATTTTCGAGACGAAACAAGAATAGAGGCAGGTATGAAAGGCCTCGGAGTCATTTATCATCGACAACAACACTGTGTTGTTGTTTAAACTACTCCTAGTCCTCACACCCGCATTTGGATTTCCTATGATGCTTTCTATATGATGGTTCTTGTTGATCCTAGATGTCTCTATCTCGTCAACTCTCAGATTATCTCCCAAATTAGATCCTATTTCTCCTAACGGAGGAACGACTTCAGACTCCACATTTTCTTCCTCGTGGACATTTTCCTCAGAGTTAGAAGTAGTTGTCTCATTTTCGTTTGTAGGCATTTCAGAATTTGTAACTTCTGGAGATCTATTTTCAGTTGATGTAGGCTCGGATGTTGGTTGAAAAGTAGTCCTCGGAAAGCTATGACCCTCGTCATTCAGATTTAATGACGACATGTCCTTTTCGATAGTACCTGCATTTTCATCCAAAGGAATGTTAAATGACTTAAAAAAAATTGTCGTAATCAAATAACCATTCCCGACCAGTTTGGGTTCATGTGTATACCTTGTGACATCTATGTTATACACAATCTCTATTGTACCATTAGATTTATTAAAAACTCATTTGTTTGGTGAGTTCGGCACATAACCTAGGAAGTATCCTTCGTCAGCCTTTTCACCAAACTTAGGTTGATGTTTTGTTCTCATTAAAGTACATGGTACCCCAAAAGGTTCGAAGCCAGTTAAATTAGGTGACCTTTTATTCAAAACTTCATAACAGGTTTTGTTCAAAGATTTGACAGTAAGGACCCGGTTTAAAACATGGCATGCGGTATTCACTGCCTCCCCACAAAACATGGTAGGAAGCTTTGAATCCGATAACATGGTCCTTGCTGCCTCAATCAATGTCCTGTTTTTCCGTTCGGCCACCCCATTTTGTTGTGGCTCATAAGGTGCACTAAATTGATGCACTATGCCCTTTGATAGACAATATACACCAATTACTGTGTTTTTAAACTCTGTTCCGTTATCACTACGAAGTAATTTAACCCTTGTTCCATATGAATTCTCCATTTGGTCTAAGAACCCGATGAGCTTAGCAGCCGTCTCGTCCTTTGTACCAAGAAAGAAAACCCAAGAAAAACATGAGTAATCGTCAGTAATAACTAAACAGTACCAACTACCACCTATACTCCTTTTGTTGATTGGTCCGAAGAGGTCCATATGCAACAAATCGAATGTGGCAGCAATGGAGTTCTGAGTCTTGGTCTTGTGTGCCTTCATGTGTTGTTTTCCTTTCTTGCACGGTAGACACTTATCCTCGAACTGAAAACTCTTCATAGAAACACCTTGCACCAAACCATTTTTTGTTATATAGTTCATCTTTCTCAGGTGCAAGTGTGCCATGCGTCTGTGCCATAAAACCGACTCAGTCTCTGAAGCTTTAGATAGCAGACAAATTGGTCCCATCGAAGATTTCGGCTTGTTCATGTCGAGCATGTACAGGTCATTCTTCCTTGGAGCCCTCACCAGTATCCACTCTTCAGGTATTTTGAACCCCGATTTTAGCACTAACGCCTCAGTATCGGTAAATAGTGCTGAGTTCTGCTTATCACAGATTTGAGATACACTAATGAGATTATGAACTAGTTTATCAACATGATAAACTTGATCCAGTTTGATCGTCCCATTAGTGACCACTCCAGTACCGGTGATATTTCCTCCTTTATTTCCAGCGAACGATACGAATCCCCGATTCCCTCCCTTGAAGTCTGCGAGTAGACTTCTTTCCCCTGTTATGTGCCTGGAGCACCCACTATCGACGAACCATTTGTTGTTTAGACCTGTGGTTATCTCCTTCACATGAAAGGAAATAGGTTAGTTATCACGGGGAACCCATAACTGACTTGGTAATACCATTCTCGTCCACATACTTAAACTCTTTCAAATACCCATATCTCCTTTCAGGTGACTTGGGTCTTTGAACTGGAGTTTGTTGTGGTGCCGAGTGATTTAAGTTCACTCTTTGCCTTTGAGTAGGCATTTGCTGTGGAGCTCTTGAATAATTACGATTATAATTCATTTCAGACTGATATCCCTGAGCTCTACCTGGTGTTTGATGTCTAACAGGAGTGTGTGACCTAACCGGAGTGTAAGCTCTGCTAGGTGTAGTACTCCTATATTGTTGTTGCGGTCCAGACCTAGATTGATTAATGACCCGATTTGGTGAATTAGTCCTAATAATTTCTTCTGGTCGACCTGACACCGGTATTTGTTTCACAACCGATTTTGGTGTAGCTTGCACAGTTTTCTCGGTATTTAACTGCTTCAAGACCTGACATAATGTTTGCTGTGTGTATTTGTGCAAGGTTTCAAGCGAATCCGAAAGAGATGCACATGAAAGCTGTGAAGCGGATTCTACGATACCTCAAGTCGAAACCGAAGCTGGGACTTTGGTATCACGCGGAGGGAGATCTAGAGTTGGAAGCGTTCACAGATTCTGACTACGGAGGATGCAGCTTGACGCGCAAATCAACGACTGGAGGTTGTCAGTTCCTCGGAGGGAGATTGGTGTCCTGGCAATGCAAGAAACAAACATCGGTAGCCGTGTCAACGTGCGAGGCCGAGTATGTTGCTGCTGGTAGTTGCTGTTCACAGGTTCTGTGGATACAACAACAATTGCGGGATTACGGTTTGGCTTATACTCAAACTCCAATTAGGATAGACAATCAATCTACTATTGCGATAACAAATAATCCAGTTAAACACAGTAAAACAAAGCACATTGACATAAGGCATCATTTTATTCGTGATTGTGCTGAAAAGAATTTGATCAAACTGGTAAAGGTGGCAACTGAAGATAATAATGCTGATTTATTTACCAAAGCGTTTGATAAGTCACGTTTTGAGTATTTAATTCAACTTAATGGAATGCGCAACCCAGAGTAAATTGACCTTAGTAGTATTTTATTTCCTTTTATAGTTGTTATATTTCTTTCTTTTTAGTGTAGTCTGCTAATTTAGGAAAGTTTCTATTTTTAGTAAGTTTCTAATTTAGTAAGTTAGTAAGTTTCTATTTTTAGTAAGTTAGATTAGCTTAATGCGTTTTGCTATGAAAAACAAAAGAAAAAAGAGAGAAAATTACAAAAATACAAAAAAAGAGAATATCAGAAAAGGAGTTAAGTCTTAGATACATAGGTTCAAAGTGACGAAAATTAGCACCGTCGTTACAGACTCTAAGTGTTTAGGCTTTCACACATAATGCAACTAAATCCTAAGTGTTATACTTTATTTAGTTTGATGTGTTGGTAGGCATAATACATATAGGGTATCTAAAGGCTAATAAAATATTCTAGAAAAAGTCAAACGTGTCACTAGCTTAGATGTATGACCAATCGGTCTTAATTTTTATGTACAAGACATACAAACATTGAGTCTAAATGAGGTATGCAAACTTTCTGGGGATGTATGGCAACATCAAATACATCTGAAAATGGAAAGAATAGAAATATCATGTAAAACTGAGAGTCGAAAACATGCAACTCTGTTGTACGTAAGTATTCGGGTTAGCAGACATGTCGCTTTGTTGTACGTCAGTACAGACCTGTCACCGCTATCTGCTAACTTTAAAAATAAACCTTAAGTCGAACTAAGACACTTTGTTGTATGAGAATACAGACCTGTGTCCGATGTTTGTCTTTTAAAGAAAGTTTGCAAATACCAACAAGTTAGAATCTTTGTCTGTGTGCCTTGATCATAAAAGTATCTCTATGTCTGAGTCACGTAAGATAATTTCCTGATAAATAAAAAGGCCAAGGGATATTCCGAAATGTAGAATGTTTAACAGGGTAAAATACCAACAATCGGCTAAAAGGGTATGTCACGACAAACAATAAAAGGAATTCAAAAAATTCCTAAGTGTGAAAGTTTAAGTACTGAAAGTTAGTATCGGACATCGCTATCTGATTGAACCTTTCTTAGACTATACTCATCAAAAATATGTTGTTAAGTATTTAGCTTAGATTGTAAATTTTTTTTTTCTTAAGTCTAGATTAAATTTTTTGGTCAAAATTTTATTTTACTTTATTTTATTTTATTTTATTTTATTTTATTTTATTTTTACCTTAGTTTATTTTATTTTATTTTAGTTTAGTTTAATTTTTACTCAGGTAAAAGGTCAAAAGTTACTGAGGGTGCATTCAAAGTTGGATAAAATACACAATGCGTGAAATATCTGTGCTTAGGGTAAAAGAATTGGCATAGTTTATCTGGTTACACAATACCGTAGAAAAAAGTTGGAAAAGTTGAAGTTATTTTCAAAATTTTCGAAATTTTTCTAAGTGTTTGGTAGTTTCGAATCTAGGACAGACTCGAAGTGGTAAGACTTCGAATCTGTCAGTAGATTCGAATAGGGACTTAGACTCGAAGGTTGGTAGTATATATAGGTCCACAGTGAAGGCATTTATTTCTTACTGTTGTCGAATCTGAAATCTCGAATCTGTCTGTGGCGATCTCGAATCTATTCTCGAATCTACCGTATTTCACAAAAACGACATTTCATCGAGTCTAAAGCTATCGTGTTCGATTCTACACTCATATCTAGGTATAATCAACCGGATTGTACAAGATTTTGGTAGTTTTATACACAATTTTGGGCTTAAACATCACATTTTGAAGTTTTATTGGTCAAAATAGGGTTTTTGCAAAATTACCAAGTTTGGACTAAGAAAAGATCAAATTAAAAGCATAAATCTATAATTAGAACCTAGTTGAACTAATGTATGTGATTTGCTACGTTCAAAATGGTTAAAATTGTGGGTTTTTGTTGAAATAAAGGCCGACGGGACTTCGAATCTGATAATGGACATTCGATTCTGATCATGGGTTTCTCGAATCTATCAATAGATTCGAGATGACCAGATATTCGAATCTGTCCATCAGACTCGAATAGGGTATACTCGAATCTGTCCATTAGACTCGAAAAGATAGACTTCGAATCTGTACTTTGTTTAATTTGTTTAATTTAAATTTTATTAAACTTGTGGAAATTTAATTGTGTTAGATTTTGTATTTAACAAAGTACAAAATAAAGCAAATTTAAATTTAAACAAGTTAATTGATTTTTAATGACTCTAACATTTTATCTTACTGTGCAGATATGGCAGCTCGTGCATTCGTCCCTAAACATAACATGGTTCTTAATCCAGATAATCATATCCCTGAGGCGCAGGGTTTTCGTGAAGTGTTGGATTTCTTAGCTGAATCCAGAATTAGCTACGCTTTGTTTCAGAACATTCCGATTGTAATCTCATATGTGCGGCAATTCTATGATCATTTACAAGTTGACTGCTCTGTCACCCCGACAGTGCTGAGAACAAGGATCGCAGGGCAACCGTTGGTATTCTCTGCCGATATGCTGCGTCAAGTGTTGCAGCTAGGATCTGAGGAAGAGGAGTCTGGGCCTATTGATTTTCCACTAAATATTAGGCAAGCGGCTTTTCAACGAATGGGTTACAGTCTAGATGTAACAAAGTCGTCATATATGAAGAGTGGCCTGATTGGGCAATGGCGTTTCTTGGTCCATGTCTTCATGGTCTGTTTTGCACCGAAGAAAGCTGGATTTGATTACATTGTATCAAAAATCCAATCAGCAATGATCGCGATGGTGTACAATAAGAAGTTTAGTTTCTCGCAGCTGATTTTCTCAGAATTTATTCATCAAATCACGGCTCCTGAGAGAGAAAGGTTCCTTTTGTATCCGAGGTTCGTGATGATGTTGATACGCCACTTTTTGCCAAGTCTGCCACAATCAAATGATTCTTTGAGCGTGAATGTAATGGAGAAACGCATATTCGCTGATTGTTCCTCACACCGAGGAAGATTGGCTGTTCCTACTGCTCGTCCGTTGTTTGGAGCTATCTTAGACAGGAACTTTGTGGCACCTGATAATGCCAACTGGGCATGTGAAATAGAAGTTCAACAGCAACAGCAACAGCAACAGCAACAGCAACCGCATCAGCAACCGCATCAGACTCGTGTTCGTCCCCGTGATCCAAGGCGAAGACAAAGAGATACTGCAAGTCAGTCTCAGGCGTCTAGGCCTTCTTCGAGTCAGCAACCAGAAATGCAGGAAGCCGGGCCGTCATCTGTCCCAAATGAAGCTGATCAATTGTGCCAAACATTAAATGAAATTTGGGAGGCGGGTCCACATGCAAATGAAGATATAGCGGCTGCGTTAGTGGGAGAATTGCTTGAGCCTCCAGAGGGAGAAGAAGATGTCTTCAGAGATGTTGACGAATATGAGCCTGAGCAGACTGCCAATGATGAGTCATCATCTGCTACAGAATCAGAAGAGATGGAGGAGATTGAAGTTGAAGCTCCAGAATCTGTTCAAATTGGAACTTACGGTTCACGCTTGATCATCAATGAAGGTGGTTCGCGAAGGCGAGAGGCCAGGGAATCTGAAGATTCGGATTTTGAAGAAGAAGATGATGCTCCACTACTGACGAGGCAAAGGGCCAAACGTCATCGGTTCATGCAAGGGTCTTCCTCGGCATCCGCCAGTCAGTCAGAAGTTCCACACACCCAACCTCAAACCACAGCTCCACCATCACCTCCACCTCAGCAACATGAACCTTACATTCCCCATCCATTCAACCCTGCTCCCATTCAGTCCATCCCTTCTACATCAGACGCCTATACCGAAAATCAACAAATCATGCAACTCAAAAGCCGTGTCGACTTTCAGAACATTCAAATCATATCTCTCACAAAAGCAGTCGGTGAACTCCAACAGCATAACTCTAATCTTGATAAGGAGAATGCCGAACTGAGAACGATTGTTGAAAATGTTAGAGACGAGAACACGGAAATTAAATCATTTGTTGCTGATCAATCGTCTGAGATCCGAGCAATGCGGTCCCTCCTAGAGCAGCTTATGAAAAATCTTCAAACTCAGGGGGAGACGAGTTGTAAAGATCAGGAAGTTCAGCGAGAAGATGATGATGATGAAGGCAATGATCCGAGTGCAAATAAAGAGATTGAGTCTGTAGATTTTCCTGCAGCTCAAGTTACTCAAATTCAGGGGGAGCCTAGTCAAGGAGAAGGACACAGGGGTGAAGCTAGTTTGTCTAAGGAGCCTACAGACTTTGAAATCAGTGAGATGATTGACGCGCTCATGGATCTTGATGATGATCCACTGGATGTAGGCTTTGATAACGAAGATGAAGAGCTTGAAGAAGGGGAGATTGCGCCAGAGGAGATAGTCGACTGGCGATCAGATGATGAAGTACTTGCTGATGAGGATGATGAAGCTGACGAGATTATTGTGCAGCAGAATCCTATCACAGATACTTATATGATTGATGGACATAACATTGTCGATGCAGATATAGTGAATGTTGCTTTAAATCCTCAGCCATCGACAGAGGAACCTGCAAGAGAGCTAACCAATGAAGAAAAACGAAAGCTATGGTTCAGGGCTGAAGAGAAGGAAGCTGCAATTAAAAGGACAATGAGAGTGCCAGGTACGGGGAAGCTGGTTGAGCGAATTTTAAGCTGGTTCTTTGACAGAGAACTGCAGCTATTCATAATAAAGAGAAAAGACGGGCTTCAGTACATGAGGCGAACCTTAAAGGCGTTCAACTCCTTGCCAAAGATTGAAATTGCAGATTTAGCATGGAAAGATCTGATCAATATTGGCAATGATCCCTATGCGGACGTTATCGCAAGAATAATAAGAAAGGAGGGAAGATCGAGGAAATTTGAGCGCCTGAGTCCAAGAGGTGGGAAAAGAGTTGAGGATCCATCACGTATCGACCCTCTAACTGGTAGACCTTGGATGAGGATTCATTATAAGCCAGCCAGGTGTCTTAGGAAGGTACCTCTCAAGCCAATGCCACAAAACATTCTGAAGAATCTGAAGTGGTGGTATGCTGACACAGAAACTGGGGAAGCGGTTATGGAAGACTTAGAAGAAAAGGTTATTCTTAGAGTCTATGACCCGCTTCACCTAGTGAACTTATCTAAAGAAGACTTGCAGATCTTGTATAACTGTAAGATTTCCAGTGACGCACATATGGATGCTGAAGCGAGTAAATATGAAAATGTAGTCAAGGTATGTGTAGAAAAAGGTCTGTATGCTGGTAGTATTTTGAATCAATAATAAACCATGTTCTTAAATCAAATGTGTGAATTATTAGAAGCTATCGTCAAGGGGGAGTCTGTTGGTACATCCCGTGTGACGATAGCAGTCTAAGTTGTCTTACATTGTGATTTTGCATATGTTTGGTATATATATTATATATGATTGATGTTTATCAGTGTTTGTATGTTTGAACTTGATGTAACGTTTTACAAGAAGTTCAAACATAAAACTCAAAGATAAAATCAATCATAAGGTAATATTATAAGTTTCATCACTTAAGTGTTTAAGTGTATTGGTTAGATTCGAATATGTAAAGGAAGACATTTGAATCTGTGATAGATTCGAATGTATCCTTAGATTCGAATAGGTTAGATTCGAATCTGTCAGATGGACAGATTCGAATGAGGCCTTAGGCCAGATTCGAGGTTGGCCCACAACAGACTCGAATCAGGGTCTATAATTAGGGATAGACTCGAATGATTAGAAAACCTTTGGCAGAATTCGTGAGGAATTAAGCAATAGGCGATCTCGAGTTTATCAGCTAGGTGAGTCCTGTTTCGGAGAGAATTAGTACGTAGGATCGTTCGTGTGTCGTTCGTTCAGCGTCTAATAGTCTCCGTGTTTCCGTTGGTTGAGAGTTGTCCGTCTGACCGTCAACGAGGATTCCGCACTCGTTAACGGATCCGCGTCTAGATAGATCTGTCAGTGGTAGACCTTACAAGAAAAAAAAAATCCGTTAACGAGTGCGGAATCCTCGTTGACGGTCAGACGGACAACTCTCAACCAACGGAAACACGGAGACTATTAGACGCTGAACGAACGACACACGAACGATCCTACGTACTAATTCTCTCCGAAACGGGACTCACCTAGCTGATAAACTCGAGATCGCCTATTGCTTAATTCCTCACGAATTCTGCCAAAGGTTTTCTAATCATTCGAGTCTATCCCTAATTATAGACCCTGATTCGAGTCTGTTGTGGGCCAACCTCGAATCTGGCCTAAGGCCTCATTCGAATCTGTCCATCTGACAGATTCGAATCTAACCTATTCGAATCTAAGGATACATTCGAATCTATCACAGATTCGAATGTCTTCCTTTACATATTCGAATCTAACCAATACACTTAAACACTTAAGTGATGAAACTTATAATATTACCTTATGATTGATTTTATCTTTGAGTTTTATGTTTGAACTTCTTGTAATACGTTACATCAAGTTCAAACATACAAACACTGATAAACATCAATCATATATAATATATATATACCAAACATATGCAAAATCACAATGTAAGACAACTTAGACTGCTATCGTCACACGGGATGTACCAACAGAGAAGGCTTAAGTTGTTCCGGCTTTCCAGTCTTAGGAGTTGCATCTACTTTCCTATGCGGACAGCTAGAAGCAACATGCCCCCGTTCGTGACATATAAAGCAAGACATCTTATCAATTGACTTTTTGTGCGTGCCCTTTGATTTAGGTGTCCCACTAGTGTCTGGCTCTTTTGGTTCAACTATAGCGACCGGTTCATCATCCTGATCATTAAAAGTCAATTTTGTGTTGTCCTACTGGTTCATCACTAGAGGATGGCACAAATTTAACATTCTTAATCTTGCTATTAGTATCAGTCACCTTAGTTTCTTTTTCCTTTAACGTTTCAGACACTGGTTCCGGTAATTCCTCCGAGTCAACGCATTTCTCAGTTTTCTCCTGAGGTTGAGGTACATAATTGTCATTGAAAGGTGGAGGACTCTCATGATATCCTAGACCTACAGGCTTCTTAGATTGACACTGTGCATCCAAGATTTTCCCTAGGTTAAGAGATTAGTTCCTAAACTTTTCAAGTTTACTTATTTACCTCAGCTACCTTTACCTTTGATTCAGCTAGCTCTATGTCTTTGGTTTTAAGCTCCTTGGTTAATGCTTCAACATGTTCATACATGAGTTCTAACCTAACACACTGTTCGCTCAGTTTGTCCTTTAGAACTATAACATCTTGTGCATCAGCCTTTAGCTTATCCCTAAGATCTTGCTTGATGTCTTCTAGGCTATCATTATCCGTTTTTAACAGCTCATTTTGAGCAGATAAGATTTGATGTGATTCTAGTACTAAATTTAACCTATCGTTAGATGTGTCACATAAAACACACAACTCATGGAAAAGAGAAAAGTTCAGAATTACTTTGGTATGATCTGATTCTACGTTGGCCACCTGAGCGGCAAACTCCAGAATTGTCTGATCATCTGACTTCTCTACCCACATCGGTCTGCTTTCGTTCTGACTGCCGTCCCTTGTGATTTCCTCTGCCCCTTCACTTCCAGTCTCAGTTACTTCAACCATAAAGGCTCTAGCGTTCGACTCTGGATGTGTGCTCCAGTCATAAGTTCCATCAAGCTGTCTTTCAGATGTGACATTTGATAACAGACCAGCTATATTTGCTTGACTGGTAGAACTACTTGGAAGATATCGCCCTTGTGATTGGTTCTGATACTGTCCCTGTTGAGTCTGATACTGTCCCTGGTAGTTTTCAACTTTCGGCCTTTGACACTCTCTAGCGAAGTGTCCTAACCCTTGACAGTTGTAACATTTAACCTTGGACTTATCAAATCCAATCCTATTGTTACTCACATTCAGATTTCTTCCAGTCCTTTTGATGAACCTCTTAACTCTCTGAGTTACCATGACCAGTTGACATTGCAGATCCATCTCTTCAAGATCATCGGGGTCTACCTGATCGTAATCTTCATCCTATAGCCTGATGTTGCTTTTCTTCGTGTTTAGCAAACCCTAAGAAAGCCCTACTCTGTAAGTCTTCTGTCTCAGCTGGTGACGAAGTCTCTCCCGAGAAGAAAGCTGTAGCTGTCTTCAATTCAGCTGCCACTGAAGGTTTTGTTTTCCCAAAGTACATGGTCGGATCTTGAACTTGATCATAATTCGTCTCCTTCTTTAACAGCTCAAAGTGATCCGCCCTCAGCGTTCCTACAACATTCTCTAGAGACAGTGTATAGTATTTGTCTTCATCATGCTTTATTAAGGCCACATACATCTCCCATTTGGCCGGTAAAGCATCCAGAAGCTTGTTATTCTTCTCAGTTTCACTATACTCTACGTCATGGCTGTCCAACTCAGTTAACAGATGGTAGAATCTGGTGATAGTCTCTTCCAGCTTTTCATTCTTCAATGCTTTGAAGATAGCAAACTGCTGCTTGAGCATTTCCATCCGATTCTTTCTAACCCTCGGATTACCCTCACACTGTTTTTCTAAGGCATCCCATAGCTCTTTTGATGTCTTCTGATTACGAAAGGTATGCAGTATTTCCTGAGGTAATGCCATCCGAATGACAGAGAATGCACGGTTTTCAGCCTCATAAATTTTCTTATCCTCATCTTTCATCTTTGAATATGATAAGACTCGTTGACGACCTTCTACCTCTGCAGTAGGTGGAATGTACCCCTCGTCGATACAGATGCACATTCTCATATCATTAAATCTTGCGAAATTAGCAAACCGATCCTTCCACCATTAATAATCTTCAAGTTTCATCAACTTTGGCGGAGAATTTGCTTTGCCAACCTCGTGATCCATCTCCATAAATCTTTGCAGACTTGTCATTGTTTCGAATATAGTTGAATTGGAACTTAATTAATTTAATTCGAAATTAATTTAAATTAATTCGTTCGAATTTGGGTAAATTCGAATTCAATTAAATTTAAACCTATTTGGGATTAATATCGAATTAAGTTATTAAATTCAGCTAAGGTCGAAATTGATGACAAATTCGAAGTCCACTAAACTCGAAAGTCCTTTTAAGTTCAAAACCGAAGTAAAATCGAATGTCCCTATTCGACTTTAGTGCAAAGTCGAAATCCAAAGTAAAGTCGAAATGGCCAAATTCGAAACCAACTTTAAGGAAATTCGAAAGGAGCGTATTTCGGTCAAACTCGAAAATAAGCAAACCCTAATTTCACCTTAACAAATTCGGGCGCCGCAAATTCGAAAAACGGCTAATACTTCGAGTTTTTCAAGTTTTTCAGATTAAATCAATATTTTTACAGGTAAAAATATTGATTTTGATCGAAAACATGAACTTCAACAAAGTATTTCCCGGAATCTAATTTGATAAGCTCGAAAACCTCAAAAATACGTGATATTCACCGTCTAAAACGTCAAGAAACCTAGGATGTATCTATATGAACATGAAGAACACCAAGAACACCCCGTAGTCTCTGATACCACTTGTAAGGTCTTGACACTAACAGATCTATCCTGACGCGACACACACCAACGAGTGCGGAATCCTCGTTAGCGGCTTGACGGATATATCACACTCACGGAACACGGAGACTACCACGGCGTTGTACGATCGACTAAGAACGAACCTACGCGATGATTGGTTAACCACTTTGAATGATATAATTCAGACGACTCTTTTAAAGTTTGAGCTAGATATTCAGCCTGAACACACTTTGCAGTTTCGGTATTTAACCAAGCTTGCAGATCAAGTATATGTGTGTGCATTGTACATTCATTATTTATTGATAAAATATTTACATGCTCTTGAATTTGACAGGAATATACCTCATGTGTCTCTGAACCGGATGATGAGCATTCGGGTTCGTCGGTTGTGGCCATCAGACATGCTGGTGGATTATTCATTGTCTCCCCCTCAGCAGCATGGTCTGAACTAGAAGCAGTGGAAATGGCACAGTGATCCAACCATAGACGATCAACCATATAGCAATTCTTGCCCTTATCATCTTCCTCATCAGTATCTTCAGCATCCCAGTAATCTTCCTGGGCGACGAGGGCCATTGCATCGGTCCTTTTCTTCGCGGCCTCTAACTTCCGCTCGTAGTAGCCTACGTCCCTGTCAAACTTGTTATTGCACTCCCGAGCAAAGTGGCCCAGTTTCCCACATTTGTAACAGATACGCTCCTAGGTGCATTTCGGTTCTTCGGCACGCGGCCTATCATCACTTCGTTCAACCGGCCTCTTGTCGGCGCGGCGAAGTTCTCGGCTTCCGTCCCTCCTTCTATCCATACACTCATTTTCTCTTCTGTCATCCCTGCGGTCCTCCCTGCGATCATCCCGACGATCGTCACGAAGGTCGTCTCTTCTATCATAATCTAGCTTGTCATCCCTACGATCCTCACACGTATCGTCTCACCTTTCATAACGGCGATCATCTCGATAGTCGCGTGTATCGTCATACCTTCTCTCATCCCTGTCATCTCTGCAATAATCATCCCGGCAATAATCATTGCTTCGTTCATCTCTCCTTTCATCTGAGTACCTCCGCGGACCGGTGTCATAGCGGAGCTGATTGTTAGTCATGTTGGAGAAACGTCTTTGTTGGAGACGATTTGTCCACAAGGCTATTTGATCCTGAATCGTGGCTTCTTCCTCATCTATTACCTCACGTGGAGGAGAAGCATACCTGTACTGTGATGAATATGACCCTTGTGCAAAGGATGGAGTGGGAATATTCGTGTTGGTGATCAAGGCTAGCGAATCATTGGGTTTGATACCGGTGTTAGCAGATAGCAGTAAGGATGCGAGTTGATTTGCCATCTGTTTCTGATGATCCACATCCCCTTGATACTTTTTCAGTTCTTTGAAGACGACATTGATCGATACCTCAGGAATATTCAGACCCGTCGTGTGGCCCGACAAGCAATCTGCCAATCGGGGGCTAAGGCCGAAAAGAACTGGATGTTTGTGTCATCCTTGTCCTCTTTGATGTGCAGTTTGTTTAACTCATTCAGTACTGCACAGAACCTTGTAAAGGTAGCCTGTAACGACTCCCCGTCTTTCGCACGGAAATCTGTAAACTTAGCCTTCGCTTTCTCTATTTTAGCACGATCATCGAGATCTGTCCCCAGCATTTGCACTTCGAGCTCGTCCCACATTTTTTAGCAGACATTTTGCTGTCTACTCTGACCAAAATATCAGTGGGGAGGGCCTTATAGATGAGATACTCAGCCCTCTTATCGGCATGCTGTCTGTCACGCTTGGCGTCATTAGCTGGTTCTCGTTCAACCTTAGATGCGAGAACAGGGGGGTCAGCCTCGGGTCTGGCTGCGATTTCCTGATAGTAGATCACGGGGCCCTCAGAGATGGACGGAAGCATTAGGTTTCCAAGGGGTTGCATTCCGACAAATTTGAGGAACCGGGATTTCCATTGTTCATACTCGTCAGGATAGAGAACAGGTGGTCTGTTCTCGGATCCGAGTACGAGAGCTTCACGAGACATGATTAAGGTGCTGATTGAACAAATAAGATCTTGAAGGTGGAAACTTGAAATGGATGGGCTGGACTGCGGAAGAATAGTACACTGGATGGTACTAATTCTGATGGCTGAATGGAGTTCGGATAGAGCCGAATTCAGATGAACACCAGTTGGGACAGGGGCCGAATTCGGATGGGTAGCAGTTCGGACAAGAGCGGAATTCGGATGGGTAGCAGTTCGGACAAGGGCCTTATTCGGATGGACACTAGGATTGGACAGGGCAGGGACCTAGTTCGGATGAGGTACCACTTCGGATGAGGTAAGCTGAATGAACCGAATTAGGATGAACCGGATTCGGATGAACAGTTGGGACTTAGGATGAACTGTGTGTAGTTCGGATGTGTGAAGAAACCAAATTCGGATGGTCCAAATTCGGGTGAACAGTGACTAATTCGGACAGGCACTTAGGGAATGTCCAGGAAGGGGACCGAATTCGGATGGTCCGGATTCGGTTGGTTGGATAAGGTCCAAAGAGTTGAAATTAAAGCACAAGTCAAATGATGAAAATGAAAATGCCTGATCTGAACTTTGGATGGTCCAAAGTTCGGATGGGATCGAATTAGGGTCCGAAATAGGCACTAGGATGGTCAGAAATATACCTAAGTGTGATCTGAAATGGACCGAAATGAGGTCCGAACTAGGGTTGACTATGGTCCGAAATTGGGAACTTAGATGCTCCGAAATGCTACAGTATAGGTCCGAAGTACATCAGGTTTTAACAAATATTCAAATAACAGAACAATTCAGACTTCTATTTTAGCAGATTTAAGGCCTAAAAATGTTTCTAAATGATTGGGAAACTATTTTAAACACTTTTGTTTTTTTAAAATATACCAAAACACTTAAAAATCAGTAAAAAACTAGAAGAAACCCACTAAAACCCATATTTTTTAAACTTTTCAAAACAACCGATTATGGATGATTTTGATGGAAAGATGGAACCTAAGAAGCTCTAAATCAGTAGAGGATGACAAGGTGATGATTATATGACAATAATAACACAAAAACAACCGAAAACTGAAGGTTAAATGGATCTAACCGAATGGAATGATGAAGAACTCGATGAGCTTGAGAAAAACCCAGCAGAATCCGAGTGAAGCAAGTTGAAATCCACCTTTTTAGCTCTGATACCAATTGTTATAATGAATGTTCATTATAAATCAGCACTTTAATGTTTCTTTATCAAAACCAAGAAGAATCAAGCTCAATAATTAAGTAATGATGAAGAAGACAATAAGAATGTAGAGAGAATATCAACATTGGCGGATGCACTATTGTATTGAATTCCAACCGTGTGAGGCTTTTCAAAACCCTAGGAGCTATACATAGACTCCTTTAATTAAGTATGGGGCATTGACACAATTACCCCCTTGACTTTTACATGGAAATAAATAACAAAGGAAATAAATACAAGACTAAATAATTATTACAAAGTAAGTCCACATGATCGAAATTAAATGTCTAACAGAGGCCAAAAAGTTAAAAGTGTTTCAAACTGCCCTTCAGGATGCTCGATGAACAGTTTAATTTAAAACAAACATTTTAGTGTTACAAGAAAAAGTGTCTAAGGCTAATAACGAGTAAAAGGATTTGTCTGCCAAAATGTCTCAGCTAGAATACGATCATCTAGTGCTTAGCTCTGATAAATCTGTCAGTGACTACAAATATGAGTATGTACCGGCTGAGAGAACAAAACTAAGAGAAAAACTCAAAGACATAGAAGAAAGGTTTTACAAATGTGGTCAAACTTATCAAACCATAAATATGTATAAACCTATAGATTTGAAGTCGAAAGATGGTTTAGGGTTTACTGGTCCTAGAGTCATGGAAGAAATGGTCAACGAAAAACATAGTCCTTTATATGATTATAATACCCTGGGTTACCGATACATTATGCCCTATAACAAAACTTGGCCAGAAGTGCTAGCCGAAGAAGAAGAAAAACGAACAAGACCTGATATGAAACAAATTAAATTTGTTTATGACTGCTTAAACTACGACTCTCTTCAAGGAAAATTAGAAAAATCTTTTAGAGAAGACGAATTCATCGAACCAAAAGAGATTACACCCTATCCGACCTTGCCAAAACCTCGTTAATATGTACCATATTCTATTCTAGAACAACGGGCTTCTGATCTAGAACAGATATTGGACACTACATCATGACATTTTGAGCAAGAACGGATAGATTTTACAAAGAAAATATCAGATCTAGATACCAAAATTGCTCGAATAAATTCTTCTCTAGCTGACACTTCACTGCATCATGATAAATTCCATGCCCTTGAGTTAGCCTTAGCAGAAATCAAAGATTTGTTTGATTCAGACAAAAACAATTTTTTAAGAAAAGAAAATGAGTTTAATGAGACAAGAAGACAGTTTCGGTTCGGGAAAAGAATTTCAAACTCGATGATAACTCATGTGACAAGGAACGAGATCAGCTCCTAGCCATCATTAAGGCGTTAGAATCTCAACTCGTTTCAACTCAACATAATTTAGAAAAACCAGTTTCTGTGATTCACAACTCTAAGGTTATAACTTTATGTCAAGCCAACAAGTCAAACTCCAATCTACGAAAACAACATTTTCTAGAAATCAAGAAAGGCTAAGAAAAGTTGGAAGTTCCGATCAAGATTTACACCGGTGAATCTTCTAAATCCGTTTTCTAAAGAGCCGTAAGGAATTCAATATACTCTTACTTTAAGAGTACATGGAATTCCCAAAGGCCACAAAAGATCAGAAAATCCAACAACAGGCATACTGGTTCTCTACTAAGAATGACTTAGGCTCCTCTTATGCTCAAGTGAAAAATCATTTTGAGAATCCTAAGGACTCACAACCATTTACATCTGATTCTCAAGTCATAAAGAATAACAAAGTTCAGTTTGATGTTAATCAAAAAGCTGCTTCGTGTGATGATTCAGTATCACATAAACCTTGTTTGAAATATTCTTTTAAGCAGTTATTTGATTTACGTCCTTCTAAACTTTGTAATTCTGCTCATGTTATGAATGGTTGTGTATCCCGAGTAAGGAATAAGTCTGTTAAGCATCACATAAATAAACACATATGACCCACATTCACTCTCCGCTGGGTACCAAAGACTGTCATGAAGGAACCTAGTTGGAAATGGTTACCTAAGAAGGTCATTACTCAGTGATGGGTAGCCAAAGCTAACCTGACTGGACCCAAACTTAAATGTGTACCAAATATTGCATGATTTTTCTGTAGATTAATGGCTCCTGCTCATCTCAGTTCAGTACCCGAGCCTTAATGAAATGGCTACTGCTCATTTCAGTTCAGGGTCCGAGTCTCAATGAGATGACTTCTATGCATATCTGTACAAAACCCGTGTCTCAAAGAGATGGCTTCTAAACACCTCTGTTTAGAACCCGTGTTACAATGATTCAGAAACCTCCACTATGACGTGCATATCTGAATGTCAGTTCAACACCAAGGACAAAATGACAACAGGGAGCATCAATCTCATTATTAATATTTGCTTCCATATTCTGTTGACTGATATTTATTCTTATTTTTAGGGGGAGGTTTCAGTTTACGAGGACGTGTTAGTCACTCTTCTATAATTATAAATTCTTAAAAGAAATAATTTAGTGCATACTTGTAGGGGGAGTGGTTTTATTTTTTTTTCTTTCGTAGTTAATGTTTTTTAAAAAAAAAATAGTTTTTGTTAACCCTTAATGATGCAAACTGTTTTGGATTTGATCCGATCATCATTTAAGGGGAAGAAAATTTTCTTTGTCTCATCTTAGTAAATCAATCAAATTTTCATGCAAATCAGAATACCCTCGTTCATTCAGATTCTTTCTAACTGATCAGATATCATAATCGTAGTTCTCTGAGAATCTCTCCACACCCTATGCATTTCGTTCATTACTGAATTCATTCATATCTGAATTGTCTTTAATTTTTCTTCATTCATTCAGATACTTCTCTCCATATCCCAATATCTCATCTCTATATGAATCTCAAATCTTATACAAACCAGAATCATTTATTCATTCTGAATTATCTTATTCTGATTCTTTCTGATTCATTCACTCATCTCTATACTCATTTGATTCATTTCATTGAGTTCACTCTCATATCCCTAAAGTATTTCTTCCGAGCATACTATTTTATTTGTTATAACTGCTAGTTCAGAACTCAAAGTTCATCACGTTTGATGATATCTGCTGTCTCAAATGCACCACATGAGTGAAATAGGCATATATATCACTCCTTTGGTCTACCCAGAAACGGATGACCTACCACGGAGTAATCCTTCCCATAGATGAGAGGTAAGGGTCCTTAGATCTAGTTAAGGAGGATCAAACACAATAGGGTGTTGATCGGGTCGAGCAGATATAAAATGAAAATGAGAGGGATATAAATGAAAAGAGATGAGGGTGCAACAAATCTTGCTTTTCTGATATAAGTGATTCAGAGGGAGCTTTAATTTAAAAATGCATTTGAGAGCTTGAGGGGAGAGAAAGGATTAAAAGAAAAGAAAAATCCTATCCTCACCTACAAATAGTTGGGTTTATTAAATATGCTATCGAATCTAATTCGTTGAGATTTGGTATTGAAGAAGACGTCATGGACCAAGTGACGCAATCACTTAACCCCACTAGCTACTCGGTTGCTTCTTAAAAGGCTACTATTTCATTTGCCTCGGAGATTAACCACATAATCTATCGATTTCTCATTTGGAGTTAATTGATATTGAAACATGATGACATCTGCTCCGGTCTTCAAACTTCATTTGATTGCATAATGTGTCTAGAGCCTAATTTTTATACACTACTTAGGACACTTATCGGGTCATGTCTGTGTGACAAATAATGCTTACTTAATGCGATAAAGCTAGAACATCTATAGTGGTGCTTAATATAAGTTTTTCAAAATGATTAGTTGGAAATCCAACTAGTGTTAACATCAAAGCCAGCACTGAACGTAGGTCACATAGTTCATAAATATTGTGTTAATAAGAAACCTAAGTTGTCATGGTTGTTATTTTTCCCTATAATTCTTATTTCAATGTCACATGTGGCAAATCTTAATAACTATTTATGATGATGAAGAGCAGGTATTCATATTTCCACGGGTAGTAAGCATCTTGCCAAGAATATCTGGGAGATTTACATGATAATCAAGATTCTATTAATCATCATGAGGGGCAGAATAAGTCTATTTGTTAAGGGGGAGAATACTAAAGGGACAACGAATTCAAGTACTGAAGAATTCAAGGAGAGAAAGGTAGTTTCAACTAGAAAGAAAGCTAATCTGTAGAAAATATTTGTTCGGTGGAATCATCAAGGGGAGAGAACAGAGTGAAGTGGAATAGATCATAAAAATTCAAAGTTTTAAAGTTCAAAAGCTTTAAGTCACTTCAAGACCAAACACTTCTTATATGGGAATTACAGAGTTTCATCTCAAAATTTTGTTCATGCTATGTTCTTCATGTTCTTGATAATATTATTGAATAGTGTTGAACGTTGAATGTATGCTTCTTATATGGGAATTACAGAGTTTCATCTCAAAATTTTTTCTAAGTGTGGGAATTAAATTTAGAGTGAAATTTCACATTATTCAAGCTAAAATTTTGAAATCTATCTTTCATTAACATTGGTCCCTTAATGGTTGACTTTGGAGTCCTCACAGTAATATTTTAGTATTATTGTCTGGAATCCCGATGCTTTAAACAATGTGACACAGATTTTTCTAATTTCTTGAAAAGTGTCATTTTTATTTATCTGTTGGGATATTTTTGTATTTACCTGATGAGACTAACATGTTTGCTATATTTACAGGATACAAATGGCTTTTCATACACCCACCCACCAATCAAATTCACAATCATCATCAAACCACACCCTTATATCCAAACCTGTCATATCAACATCCATTGCTGGACCGAGACCCTCTACTCCCATCCCTGACACCCTATTGCTGAAGCCTAAACACTTCCTACTTCTTGTTGATAACAATCACCGTTTTCGAACCATCTGTTATCAAAGTGAGCCACCTAATCATTGTGGAAATATTGAAAGGCCGCCCTCTTGGATACCTACTTCAATACAAACCCACAATCCCATTGATATACCTTCATCAATTCTGGCACACGATCAAGTTCATACCAGATGTCGGTGACCATCATTTCAAGGTCATAATAGATCAATTCAAGGCAAAGATTACATTTGCTAAACTTCGACACAATCTTTTTCTGCAAAGAAGGATCGACAAAGTTAATTCCCCTGATTTTGCGGATTTTGTTGACTTTGTCTCTGATGAACAGTTGTGTAGAGATATTATAAGTTTGGGTTATACTAAGCCGCTCCCAAAGAGCTCATTGTTTCATCGAAATGGACTTAATGGAGAATGGCATACACTATTCGGAATTTTAAATAGGTGTATGACCTTTAAGCGTACGGGAGTCGATCGAGGGAGTATCCATGCACTGAGAATATTTAATGGTGTTGCTTAGAACAACCATTATGATTTTGCACAATGCATATGGGAGGATTTGAAAGAAGTCACTGGTATAAATTTTGGCTTTGGTCATACCAGAAATGTGTGACGATAACCCTACGGTCACACTTGATTTTTCATTGTGTGTGTCACTAAAGGTCCCGTGACCAAAGGGTCCATACTGTCACATTAGATGGTTAGTGGACGTATCCAATTACAAAGAGTGACCAAAACCATATGTTGGTACACCCTGTGTGACGATAGCAGTCTAATCGATCTGCATTATGTGTTTAGGTAATATTCTGAGTATTAACCAAGTATTTTGTTATATATGTTTAATATGTGTTTGTCTGTTATTGATTGTGTGTTTGAACTTGATGTTACATATTACAAGAAGTTCAAACATAAAGGTCAAAGATTAACTCAAGCATAAGTTAAAACATAAGTTTCAAACACTTAGTTATATATATCAAAGGCTAGATTCGAATTGCATAAAAGGATACATTCGAATCTGTGATAGATTCGAATGAGTCCTTAGATTCGAATAGGTTAGATTCGAATCTGTCAGATGGACAGATTCGAATGGGCCTTAGGCCAGATTCGAGGTTGGCCCACAACAGACTCGAATCAGGGTCTATAATTAGGGATAGACTCGAATAATTAGAAGACTTTTTGCAGAATTCGTGAGGAATTGAGCATTAAGCGATCTCGAGTTTATCAGCTTGGTGAGTCCCGTTTCGGAGAGAATTAGTACGTAGGATCATTCGTGTGTCGTTCGTTCAGCGTCTAATAGTCTCCGTGTTTCCGTTGGTTGAGAGTTGTCCGTCTGACCGTCAACGAGGATTCCGCACTCGTTAACGGATCCGCGTCTAGATAGATCTTGCATTGGTTGACCTTACAAGTGGTATCAGAGACTACGGAGTGTTCGTGGTGTTCTTCGTGTTCATCAGATACATTCTAGGTTTCTTGACGCTAGTTGGACGGTTTTTCTCTCAAAAACGTGTTTTTGAGCTTAGCAAATTCATATTCGGGAAACACTTTGTGGTTTTTCACGTTTTTGGTCGAAATCATTATTTTTCGTTTGAAAAATAGTGATTTAATCTGTAAAACGTCAAAAAATCAAAGTGTTAGCCGTTTTTCGAGTTTGCGGCGCTCGAATCTATAGGGGTAATTAGGGTTTCACTCTAGTCTCGAGTCTAACCAAAATACGCTCCTTTCGAGTCAATTTCAGTTTGTTTCGAGTCTGTTCCTGTTTCGATTCTGTGCTTCGATTCTGCTGAATTTCGATTCTATTGTGCCTTCGATTCTAAGGGTCTTCGAGTCTAAGGAGTCTTTCGAATCTGACATATCTTCGAATCTAAGGAATTGTTCGAATCTGACATAATTTCGAATCTAATTGAATTAAAATACTTAATCGAATTTAATCCCAAATAAATTGGAATCTAATTACATTCGAATCTATCTAGGTCCGAAAGAGTTAATTCACATTAGTTTCGAATTAAATTAATTAAGTCTAAATTCAATTTGTTTCAGAAAAGATGTCAAATCTTCAGAAATTCCTTGAAATGGATCACGAAGTTGGGAAGGCCAATGCACCACCAAAGCTGATGAAAGTTAAGGATTATTACTGGTGGAAGGACAGATTTACGGATTTTGTACGATTCAACGATATGCGCATGTGGGTGTGCATAGATGAAGGGTACATTCCACCAGTATCTGAGGTAGAAGGCCGTCAAAAGGTTCTGTCATACCAGATGATGAAAGAGGATGACAAGAAACTATTTGAAGCTGAAAACAAGGCTTTCTCCATTATCCGTATGGCGTTACATCAAGATATCTTGCACACATTTCGGACTCAAAGGACGTCGAAAGAACTTTGGGAGTCTCTCCAGAAAAGGTGTGAGGGTAATCCACGGGTGCGTAGAAAGCGTACAGAGCTGTTGACCCAACAGTTTGCGATTTTCAAGGCTCTTAAGGATGAACAGTTAGATGATATTATCACAAGATTCTATCATCTAATAACAGAGCTTGAAAGTCATGGCATTGAATACTCGGACACTGACAAGAACAACAAGCTTCTTGATGCCCTACCAGCCAAATGGGCTATGTACGTGGCCATGATTAAGCTTAATGAAGACAAGTATTATGCTCAATCACTTGATGACATCGTGGGAACGTTGAGGGCATATCACTTCGAAATGATAAAGGCTGAGACTGATTATGAGCAAGTCCAAAATCCGGCGATGTATTTTGGAAAGACATCTAAATCATCAGTGACAGCTGATCAGAAGACTGCTACAGCGTTTTTCACCGGAGAAACGTCCTCGCCACCAGAGTCCGAAGACTCACTGAATCGCGCGTTCTTAGGGTTAGGAAGATCGGAAGAACCGCAACCTCAAGTCCAACAGGCATCGACCAGTCAGAGCTATTCGAAGATGCCCATGAGCGCAAAGTCAGCGGAAGAGCATCTGAATCTACTTGCTTCGTTTGTGGCCGCTTATGGAAATTGTGTTCAAGGGAAGATCAACGATCCGGCTCTTTGGGATGAAGATTACGATCAGGTCGACCCTGATGACTTAGAGGAAATGGATCTTAAATGGCAACTGGCCATGGTGACCCAGAGGGTTAAGAGATTCATTAAGAGAACTGGGAGGAATCTGCAAATGAACAACAAAGGGATAGGATTTGATAAGTCTAAGGTCAAATGCTACAACTGTCAGGGATTGGGACACTTCGCCAGGGAGTGTCAAAGACCGAAGGTAGAGACATACCAGGGGCAGAGTCAGCATCAGGGACAGTTCCAAAATCAGTCCCAACAAAGATATCTTCCGAGTTCTTCATCTGGTCAAGCCAATCTAGCGGGTCTAATATCCAATGTCACTTCTGACAGACAGCTAGATGGTACTTATGACTGGAGTTCACATCCTGAGTCCAATGCTAGAGCTTTCATGGCTGAAGTTACTGAGAATGGTTGTGACGAAGTCGAGCAGACCACACGGGACAGCAGTCCGATGTGGGTAGAGAAGGCGAATGATCAGACCGTGCTGGAGTTTGCTGCTCAGATGGCCAACGTGGAATCTGATAACTCTAAGGTTAGTCTTTCTTATTCTCTATTTCGTGAATTATGTGCTTTATGTGTTAGTTCTAACGATAGGTTAAATCTAGTCTTAGACTCACATAAGACCATAGCTGCTCAAAATGAAAATTTAAAAATTGAAAATGCTATCCTAAATGATATAAAGCAAGATTTAAAAGAAAAGCTTAAGGCTGATGCTCAAGATGTAATAGTTCTAAAAGACAAACTGAGTGAGCAGTGTGTTAGGATAGAGCTTATGTATGAGCACGTAGAGGCCTTGACCAAAAGTCTGAAAGATAAGGACATAGAGCTAGCCGAAACCAAGGTTAAGGTAGCAGAGGCAAATAGCAAGCTGGAAAAGTTTAGGAATTCGAGCCTAAACCTAGGGAAAGTCTTAGATGCCCAAAGACAGTCTAAGAAGCCTGTAGGTCTAGGTTTTCACGAAATTCCTCCACCGTTCAATGCAAACTATGTGCCTCAGCCTCAGGAGAAAACTGACAACTCAGTAGACTTAGAGGACCTACCTGAACCGACACCTGAGCCTATAGTTGAAAATACACCTAAGGTGACTGACTCTACTGTCAAGGTCAAGAAAGTGAAATTTGTGTCTTCCTCCAGTGAAACACCTGCAGGAAAACAGAAGATTTCATGAGCTGACCAGGTCGAAGAGACAGACACAATAGATGTACCAAAGGATGTAGACACCAGTGAGACACCTAGATCTAAGGGACCAACCAAAAAGTCCATGGATAAGATGTCTTGCTTTAGATGTCACGAGAAAGGGCATGTTGCTTCTCACTGTCCAAATAGGAAAGCAGATGTTACCCCTAAGACAGTGAAACCAACACCTGTTAAGCCCTCGACAAGTGTGGCGAGCACGAGTAGTTCTCAGAGTACCGAGAAAACTGTGCAGGCTGCACCAAAACTTGTTGTGAAACAAACACCGGTTAAGGTTGGACCAAAAGAAGTGGTTAGGACAAATTCACCGAATCGTGTCATTAATCAATCTAGGTCAGCACCTCAACAAGTCTATAGGAGCACAACACCTAGCAGGTCACACACTCCAGTTAGGTCACATACTCCCGTTAGACATTATGTTCCGGTGAGAGCTCAGGGATCACAGTCTGAA